>CM072556.1:4150997-4557908 GCA_036898215.1 Platycarya strobilacea | reverse complement strand
CGCGGTCAAGGTATCCCGGAAAGAAAAAAGGTTTTCAATCGAAAACTCGGGCCACATCACGTGGTTCATCAGTCGGCAGAAAACTCGCCAAAGATGGGTGTTCCTATTGTCACGACAAAGGATACTGGAAAAAGGATTGTCCCAAATTGAAGGGACAACAGAAGAATCAACCAACCACAGCAAATGTCACGGATAGAGATGAAGATCTAGACATTGCCTTGACAGGTTCATCATTGATTTGTCATCCTGATGAATGGATTATAGATTCCGGATGCACCTATCATATGTGTCCCAATCAGGACTGGTTTACTGACTTCACAGAGATTGAAGGTGGAGCAGTACTTATGGGCAACGACAGTACCTGTAAGACTCGAGGGATAGGGAGCATTCGGTTGAAGCTGCACGATGGAAATGTCAAGACTCTGACCGAAGTTCGATTCGTCCCGGACTTACGGAAAAATCTTATCTCATTAGGATCTCTGGATTTAAAGGGATTCAGAATCACTATTGAAGACGGAACTCTCAAAGTGGTAAAGGGAGTTCAGGTGGCTATGAAAGGCTTGAGGCGAGGAAACCTATATTTCTTGTAGGGAAGTACTGTTGTTGGAAGAGCTTCTACAAGTTGTGAGAAGCTAGATGAGACTGATGCTGACACTACCAGACTTTGGCATATGCGTATGGGACACGCTGGAGAAAAAACTTTGCAAACACTCGTAAAGCAAAACTTACTCAAAGGTGCCAAGACTGGTAAATTGTCTTTTTGTGAGCACTGTGTATTAGGCAAGCAGACGTGGATCAAATTCGGAACCGCTGTTCACAATACACAGGGGATACTTGACTATGTACACTCCGATGTTTGGGGACCTACCAAAATTGCATCTTTGGAAGGTAAGCATTGGTTTGTAACTTTTATAGATGATTATTCTCATCGTGTGTGGGTGTATACGATGAAGAATAAAGATGAAGTGTTGAACATCTTTCTTGTTTGGAAGAAGATGATTGAGACTCGGACCGGCAGAAAAATTAAGCGGCTCAGATCAGATAATGGAGGGGAGTATACTCTAGACCCTTTCATGGAAGTATGCCGGAGAGAGGGAATAGTCAGACACTTCACGGTATGAGGAACACCGCAGCAAAACGGTGTGGCAGAACGGATGAATCGTACTTTGCTAGAGAAAGTACGATGTATGTTACTGAATGCTGGATTCAGTATACAATTTTGGGCTGAAGCTATGACATATGCATGCCACCTCGTCAACAGACTACCCACAGCTGCTAATGGCGGGAAAACACCCATTGAAATGTGAAAAGGTACACATGCTACTGATTATGACTCTTTAGATGTTTTTGGATGTCCAGCTTACTATCATGCTAAAGAAAGTAAGCTTGACCCTAGAGCCAAGAAAGCAAAATTCTTGGGCTTTAGCTCTGGTGTAAAAGGGTATAGACTCTGGTGCATAGAGTCTAAGAAGGTAATTATTAATAGAGATGTTACTTTCAACGAATCTGAGATGCTTAAGTCACATAAGCATAAAGATTCCAGTGAAGGCAGCTATGATGGCGAAACACCTAGTGATTCGCAGAAGGTGGAGTTTATCACTCCAAATGATTCAAGAGAAGACAGACAAGAGGAGGTTGATAGTCCAGTCACAGCACCTCCAAGTCAAATTGAATCAATAGCAACTAACAGACCGAGACGAGAGAAACGTGTACCGACACGTTATGTAGACTACGTGACATATGCACTACCAGTTGAAGGGGGTAGGATCCCCACCACTTACAGAGAAGCCATACAATCCAGTGAAAATGATGAATGGATAAAGGCGATGACTGAGGAGATGCAATCTCTTCATAAGAACCAGACTTGGGAACTTGTGCCACTGCCACAAGGAAAGAAGTCAATTGGCTGTAAGTGGATCTTTAATCAGAAAGATGATCAAGTTGCTAAAAATATAATTCGATACAAAACTAGATTGGTAGCCAAGGGCTATGCTCAGACAAAAGGAATTGACTACAGTGAAGTATTTTCTCCTGTTGTGAAGCATTCATCCATTCGGATATTGCTAGCTTTGGTTGCACAATATGATCTTGAGTTAGCACAACTTGATGTGAAGACAGTTTTCTTGCATGGTGATCTGGAAGAGGAGATTTATCTGTCTCAACCAGAAGGGTTTAAAGAAACTGGTAAAGAAAAACTGGTTTGCAGACTGAAGAAATCTCTCTATGGACTGAAGCAGTCACCTCGGCAATGGTACAAGCAGTTTGACCGTTTTATGATGGATCTGAAATACACTCGTTGCCAATACAATCATTGTGTGTATTTCAGAAAACTTGCAGATGGATCTTTCATTTATTTGCTTTTATATGTAGATAATATGTTGATTGCATGTAAAAGCAAGGTGGAGATAAATCGTTTGAAAACTCAGTTGAGTCATGAGTTTGAAATGAAAGATCTAGGAGAAGCACGAAGAATATTGAGGATGGAGATCAGCAGAGATAGGGTGAAATGTACAGTTCACCTTACTCAGAAGCAATATCTGACGAAAGTATTGCAACGCTTCAATATGGACTCAAAGTTGAAGCCTGTGAGTACTCCAGTGGCCCCATATTTTAAGCTCAGTGCATTGCAGTCTCTTAAAGATGATGAAGAGCGGGACTACATGAAAAATGTCCAATATGCAAGTGTTGCTGGTAGCCTAATATATGCCATGGTGTGTACACAACCTATCTCCCAGGCCGTCAGTTTGGTCAGTCGTTATATGCATAATCCTGGAAAGAAGCACTGGCATACGGCTAAATGGATTCTACGGTATATTCTAGGAACAGTAGATCTTGGTTTGAAGTTCGAGAAGAGTGAAGATAATCTAGTAACTGGATACGTTGACTCAGACTATGCAGGTGATCTTGACAAACGGCGGTCGACAACTGGATACGTGTTCACTATGTCTGGAGCACCAGTTAGTTGGCGATCAACTTTGCAGTCTACGATTGCACTGTCATCCACAGAGGCTGAGTATATGGCTGTAACAGAAGCCGTAAAAGAAGCCATTTGGTTACAGGAACTGGTAACAGATTTGGGAATTGAGCAGCAAAAAGTTACCGTTTACTGTGACAGTCAGAGTGCAATTCATTTGGCCAAGAATTAAGTTTATCACTCTCGAACAAAACATATAGATGTCCGTTTCCAATTCGTACGTGAGATATTGGAAGAATAGGACATTCTACTTCAGAAGATTGGCACTGAAAATAATCCAGCAGATATGTTGACAAAAGTTGTCACTGGAATCAAGTTCCAACACTGCTTGGATTTGATTAATATCTCACACTGCTGAGCACCTAAGGGTGCATTGGCGCCTTAGGGCGTATTTGATAGCGGAAATCTTTCATGGCAAACGAACATTTCAATAAGGGGGTGAAATCATTGCAAGGATGCAACATGTAGTATCCTAGTATGGCACACTTGAGTGGAGGGGGTGATTGTTGAGGACCACCCATGTGTTGATATTCTCCAACTCATATTGAGATCCACCCATGTGGTGATATTCCACATTGTGATGAGAACTACCATGTGTATTGGAAAGATTGAGCATCTCCAATCTCCAGCTCATGTTACATGGAGGGAGAAGTCCAACATTTCCTATAAATAGGAGAGGAATGTTGAAGTTAAAATCATCCCAACAAGAAGAAGTGTTTGAGTGTGTGAAAGTGTAAGTGCCATTTGAGAGATAGAGAAGCATTGAGAGTATTTGTAATCTTGTACAAACATTTTGAATAGTAAGTTTCCGCTCCAGTGGACGTAGGCAAATTGCCGAACCATTTCAATATTGTCTCTATCTATTTTATGTTTGTTTTCTGAGCAACATTAGGCACAACAATTGGTATCAGAACTTCGGTTCGTGCTATCCAGAAAATTGCAGTTGCTCGAAATCAACTTTTGATCACACCAAAACGTTCCTCTCGTCAAGACGGATCCGTTGCTGCGAACAGCATCGAAAACGAACATCGGAGGAGCCCATACGCGCCATTTGAAGGTCGGAGCGTGTATCACACGCGCCTAACAGATCTGGACCGTCCGATTTTCAGATCTGATTTTGAGTTTGATCTTAGCCATTTGGAGTCCGATTTCGACGACCAAATAGTGCTTTCCAACTATTTGGATTATTCCGGACTCATCCGTACGGTTAGAATTTCGAAATTTATCTTCTAAAATTTCTTAATTAATATGGAAGGTGTTGGGGAAGTTAAGAACTCTGGAAATGCCAGTAGTGCAGGGCGTAGGTCCATAGTTTCAAATGCCAAGTTTAAAGTTGAGAAGTTTGATGGAACTTCTAACTTTGGTATGTGGCAATGTGAAGTGATGGACGTTTTGATCCAACAAGAGTTGGATATGGCGTTGGAAGCGAAACCTAACGATATGTCAGAAAAGGATTGGAGGAAGCTTAACACCCAAGCTTCTAGTACAATCCGTTTGTGCCTTACCAAAGATCAGAAGTATTTTATCATGAGAGAGACAAATGCAAATGAACTTTGACAGATATTGGAGGATAAGTTCATGAAGAAAAGCATTGAGAGCCGTTTGCATTTGAAGAAAAAGCTCTTCAGATTCCAATTTAGTGAAGGTATTAGTATGTCTGAACATTTAAATAGTTACAATCAAATTCTTACTGATCTACTAAACTTGGATGTTGAAATCCAAGATGAAGATAAAGCTTTACTTTTGTTAAATTCCTTACCCGATACTTATGATCATTTAGTTACAACATTATTGTATGGGAAGGAGAAAATTAGTTTTAACGATGTATCTAGTTCTTTGATTAAGATTAAATAGTGCTTTCTAAAATTTCCAATTTATCTAGTTCTCTAAAAATCAGACGGTCCAGATCTGTTAGGCGCGTGTGATACACGCTCCGACCTTCAAATGGCGCGTACGGGCTCCTACGATGTTCGTTTTCGATGCCGTTCGCGGCAACGGATCCGTCTTGACGAGAGGAACGTTTTGGTGTGATCAAAAGTTGATTTCGAGCAACTGCAATTTTCTGGATAGCACGAACCGAAACTCTGATACCAATTGTTATGCCTAATGTTGTCCAGAAAACAAACATAAAATAGATAGAGACAATATTGAAATGGTTCGGCAATTTGCCTACGTCCACTGGAGCGGAAACTTACTATTCAAAATGTTTGTACAAGATTACAAACACTCTCAATGCTTCTCTATCTCTCAAATGGCACTTACACTCTCACACACTCAAACACTTCTTCTTGTTGGGATGATTTTAGCTTCAACATTCTTCTCCTATTTATAGAAGATGTTGGACTTCTCCCTCCATGTAACATGAGCTGGAGATTGGAGATGCTCAATCTTTCCAATACACATGGTAGTTCTCATCACAATGTGGAATATCACCACATGGGTGGACCTCAATATGAGTTGGAGAATATCAACACATGGGTGGTCCTCAACAATCACCCCCTTCACCCAAGTGTGCCATACTAGGATACTACATGTTGCATCCTTACAATGATTCCACCTCCTTATTGAAATGTTCGTTTGCCATGAAAGATTTCCGCTATCAAATGCGCCCTAAGGCGCCAATGCACCCTTAGGTGCTCAGCAGTGTGAGATATTAATCAAGTCCAAGCAGTGTTGGAACTTGATTCCTAGAATATACCGTAGAATCCATTTAGCCGCATGCCAGTGCTTCTTTCCAGGATTATGCATATAACGACTGACCAAATTGACGGCTTGGGAGATATCAGGTCGTGTACACACCATGGCATACATTAGGCTACCAACAACACTTGCATATGGGACATTTTTCATGTAGTCCTGCTCTTCATCATCTTTAGGAGACTGCAATGCACTGAGCTTAAAATATGGGGCCACTGGAGTACTCACAGGCTTCAACTTTGAGTTCATATTGAAGCGTTGCAATACTTTCGTCAGATATTGCTTCTGAGTAAGGTGAACTGTACATTTCACCCTATCTCTGCTGATCTCCATCCCCAATATTCTTCATGCTTCTCCTAGATCTTTCATTTCAAACTCATGACTCAACTGAGTTTTCAAACGATTTATCTCCACCTTGCTTTTACATGCAATCAACATATCATCTACATATAAAAGCAAATAAATGAAAGATCCATCTGCAAGTTTTCTGAAATACACACAATGATTGTATTGGCAACGAGTGTATTTCAGATCCATCATAAAACGGTCAAACTGCCTGTACCATTGTCGAGGTGACTGCTTCAGTCCATAGAGAGATTTCTTCAGTCTGCAAACCAGTTTTTCTTTACCAGTTTCTTTAAACCCTTCTGGTTGAGACAAATAAATCTCCTCTTCCAGATCACCGTGCAAGAAAGATGTCTTCACATCAAGTTGTGCTAACTCAAGATCATATTGTGCAACCAAAACTAGCAATATCCGAATGGATGAATGCTTCATAACAGGAGTGAATACTTCACTGTAGTCAATTCCTTCTGTCTGAGTGTAGCCCTTGGCTACCAATCTAGCTTTGTATCGAATTCTATTTTTAGCAACTTGATCATCTTTCTGATTAAAGATCCACTTACAGCCAATTGACTTCTTTCCTTGTGGCAATGGCACAAGTTCCCAAGTCTGGTTCTTATGAAGAGACTGCATCTCCTCAGTCATCGCCTTTATCCATTCATCCTTTTCACTGGATTGTATGGCTTCTCTGTAAGTGGTGGGGATCTCACCCCCTTCAACTGGTAGTGCATATGTCACGTAGTCTGCATAACGTGTCGGTATACGTTTCTCTCGTCTCGGTCTGTTGGTTGCTATTGATTCAATTTGACTTGGAGGTGCTATGACTGGATTATCAACCTCCTCTTGTCTGTCTTCTCTTGAATCATTTGGAGTGATAAACTCCACCTTCTGCGAATCACTAGGTGTTTCGCCATCATAGCTGCCTTCATTGGAATCTTTATGCTTATGTGACTTAAGCATCTCAGATTCGTTGAAAGTAACATCTCTACTGATAATTACCTTCTTAGACTCTATGCACCAGAGTCTATACCCTTTTACACCAGAGCTAAAGCCCAAGAATTTTGCTTTCTTGGCTCTAGGATCAAGCTTACTTTCTTTAGCATGATAGTAAGATGGACATCCAAAAACATGTAAAGAGTCATAATCAGTAGCATGTGTACCTTTCCACATTTCAATGGGTGTTTTCCCGCCATTAGCAGCTGTGGGTAGTCTGTTGACGAGGTGGCATGCATATGTCACAGCTTCAGCCCAAAATTGTTTACTGAATCCAGCATTCAGTAACATACATCGTACTTTCTCTAGCAAAGTACGATTCATCCGTTCTGCCACACCGTTTTGCTGCGGTGTTCCTCGTACCGTGAAGTGTCTGACTATTCCCTCTCTCCGGCATACTTCCATAAAAGGGTCTAGAGTATACTCCCCTCCATTATCTGATCTGAGCCGCTTAATTTTTCTGCCGGTCCGAGTCTCAATCATCTTCTTCCAAACAAGAAAGATGTTCAACACTTCATCTTTATTCTTCATCGTATACACCCACACACGACGAGAATAATCATCTACAAAAGTTACAAACCAATGCTTACCTCCCAAAGATGCAATTTTGGTAGGTCCCCAAATATCGGAGTGTACATAGTCAAGTATCCCCTGTGTATTGTGAACAGCGGTTCCGAATTTGATCCGCGTCTGCTTGCCTAATACACAGTGCTCACAAAAAGACAATTTACCAGTCTTGGCACCTTTGAGTAAGTTTTGCTTTACGAGTGTTTGCAAAGCTTTTTCTCCAGCGTGTCCCATACGCATATGCCAAAGTCTGGTAGTATCAGCATCAGTCTCATCTAGCTTCTCACAACTTGTAGAAGCTCTTCCAACAATAGTACTTCCCTGCAAGAAATACGGGTTTCCTCGCCTCAAGCCTTTCATAGCCACCTGAACTCCCTTTACCACTTTGAGAGTTCCGTCTTTAATAGTGATTCTGAATCCCTTTGAATCCAGAGATCCTAATGAGATAAGATTTTTCCGCAAGTCCGGGACGAATCGAACTTCAGTCAAAGTCTTGACAGTTCCATCGTGCAGCTTCAACCGAATGCTCCCTATCCCTCGAGTCTTACAGGCACTGTCGTTGCCCATAAGTACTGCTCCACCTTCAATCTCTGTGAAGTCAGTAAACCAGTCCCGATTGGGACACATATGATAGGTGCATCCGGAATCCATAATCCATTCATCAGGATGACAAATCAATGATAAACCTGTCAAGGCAATGTCTAAATCTTCATCTCTGTCCGCGACATTTGCTGTGGTTGGTTGATTCTTCTGTTGTCCCTTCAATTTGGGACAATCATTTTTCCAGTGTCCTTTGTCGTGACAATAGGAACACATTTTTGGCGAGTTTTCTGTCGACTGATGAACCACGTGATGTGGCTCGAGTTTTCGATTGAAAACCTTTCTTCTTTCCAGGATACCTTGACCGCGATCTCCCTCTTACTATCAGTGCTTCACTTGATGTATCTAGCTGTACTTGCTTATCTTTTTTTCGGTACTCATTGCTAATCAGAGAACTAGATACATCGTTAAAACTAATTTTCTCCTTCCCATACAATAATGTTGTAACTAAATGATCATATGTATCGGGTAAGGAATTTAACAAAAGTAAAGCCTTATCTTCATCTTGGATTTCAACATCCAAGTTTAGTAGATCAGCAAGAATTTGATTGTAACTATTCAAATGTTCAGACATACTAATACCTTCACGAAATTGGAATCTGAAGAGCTTTTTCTTCAAATGCAAATGGCTCTCAATGCTTTTCTTCATGAACTTATCCTCCAATTTCTGCCAAAGTTCATTTGCATTTGTCTTTCTCATGATAAAATACTTCTGATCTTTGGTAAGGCACAAACGGATTGTACTACAAGCTTGGGTGTTAAGCTTCCTCCAATCCTTTTCTGACATATCGTTGGGTTTCGCTTCCAACGCCATATCCAACTCTTGTTGGATCAAAACGTCCGTCACTTCACATTGCCACATACCAAAGTTAGAAGTTCCATCAAACTTTTCAACTTCAAACTTGGCATTTGAAACTATGGACCTACGCCCTGAACTACTGGCATTTCCAGAGTTCTTAACTTCCCCAACACCTTCCATATTAATTAAGAAATTTTAGAAGATAAATTTCGAAATTCTAACCGTACAGATGAGTCTGGAATAATCCAAATAGTTGGAAAGCACTATTTGATCGTCGAAATCGGACTCCAAATGGCTAAGATCAAACTCAAAATCAGATCTGAAAATCAGACGGTCCAGATCTATTAGGCGCGTGTGATACACGCTCCGACCTTCAAATGGCGCGTACGGGCTCCTCCGATATTCGTTTTTGATGTCATTCGCGGCAACGGATCCGTCTTGACGAGAGGAACGTTTTGGTGTGATCAAAAGTTGATTTCGAGCAACTGCAATTTTCTGGATAGCACGAACCGAAGCTCTGATACCAATTGTTGTGCCTAATACTGCCCAGAAAACAAACATAAAATAGATAGAGACAATATTGAAGTGGTTCGGCAATTTGCCTACGTCCACTGGAGCGAAAATTTACTATTCAAAATGTTTGTACAAGATTACAAACACTCTCAATGCTTCTCTATCTCTCAAATGGCACTTACACTCTCACACACTCAAACACTTCTTCTTGTTGGGATGATTTTAGCTTCAACATTTCTCTCCTATTTATAGGAGATGTTGGACTTCTCCCTCCATGTAACATGAGCTGGAGATGCTTAATCTTTCCAATACACATGGTAGTTCTCATCACAATGTGGAATATCACCACATGGGTGGATCTCAATATGAGTTGGAGAATATCAACACATGGGTGGTCCTTAACAATCTTTACCTAGGCTTTTTATATGTACGATAAGTAGATGATAAAATGTAATTGTCATCCGTGGAAGAAAAAAAAAATCCCAAGTTTTAACAAATGACCAGGAAAATGAAAAAAGTTCCCAAAGGAGGGGGATGCAGAAATTTCTTTTATTATAGGTATGGCGATAATTGAAGCAATAAATAAGGAATCACAAGCTGATCTCAGTAGAAACTCCAATTCCGGCTGCCGACAAACCGAACGACAAAAAAATACAAAACAAAACAATAGAAGTTTAAACATCTGTACTCGCAGAGTTCCGAACTTCCTTAATATATATTTCCTAGCAATCAAGTAGAATTAAAAAGAATGATTAAAGGAGGAGAACAAATCGGACCTGTCTGCGAAGGGCGTCCCATGAGCTCGGCACATCCATCGTTCCTCCTCTCAGGTCTATTCTCCAAAATTCCACTCCTCCCTCTTCTTCCTGCTTCTTGTAATGTACTTAGAGATTTGGATTTTAGAGGTTGTTTGGCGACGAAGACAGATTGCCTGCTTCTCTCATCGGCAACCAGCGATTGGACCAATCGAGTGATTACATGCATATGCGTTCTCCTTACTCTTTACTGCTTGATGATGTGGCACTGACACGTGGCGATGACGTGATTAAATTTTTTTTAATAAAAAAAGAAAAGAAATTGAAACAAAAAAAATCCAAACCATCTCGTCCCATCTTCTTCATTTCCTCCAATCTGTGAAACCCTAGAGCCCCAAATCTGTGATTCCTCCTTCCCATTCCGTCCGAGCATGTGAAAATCCAAACCAATCAACCGTCCAAACCGGAGCAGCCATCCTCGCGATAACAGTCCGTCCAAACACAAGAAACTATCCCTCCTTAGAATCCCCAAGCATCGGGCGAGCAGGTTAGCTCTTTTGTGCATGTATATATGCTTCTATAGCTTCTTGGTATGGCAAATTGGCATTGAAATAGTGTTAGATTCATCGTCGAATTGCTAAAATTTTGCGTAAATCTGGTTAAAGTTGAAATTTTTTGTATTAATTTTCCTTTTGGACTGCAGTATTGATTTCAAAGTTCGAAACTTCGAGATTATTCAATACAAATGCTTTGAGTGGTGGTGATTTTTGTGGATTAATGCCCTTCGGATTGCACTGGAAGCCTGATATGTCCCCATAATGTACAAGTACATAATTCGTGGGACATAGACATACAAGTAAATAATTTTTCGTTGGTCGAAAATGTTATTAAAATTATAGAATAATAACACTGCATTAAATAATTAATAAATAGATAAATAAAATAAAATAAATTTATTATCAAGTCAGATCACACTAATAAAATAATTATATATCAAAGTTTGATTCATATAAACTTTATTAATAATATTATAAATCAAATTGTTTCATTTAAACAATATTGTTGATTTATTTTATACACCGACTTTATACACCAAGACCAAACCTTTTAAAATTTAAGAACTATTATAACGGATGATGGTAAGCTATCATTATAATTATAATAGAATAAGAATAAGAAGAAAGTATATAACATGAAAAATTACTAAATATTCTTAGATTAGGAATGATGATGTGAGAGTAAGCTCTTTGCAAGCATCAATTTTAATTTAAATAAATATTTTATAAAATAAATTACAAACTCGAAAATTCAAAATATCCGAGAGACGGTACAGTTAACTTTGGTCACTGATACAACCACAATCTACTCTGGGGGAATAGGATGGGGTCCAGTCCAAGTCCAAGTCCAAGTCCAACAACAGTAAAACCCTCTTCCCTTTGTATCACTTTCCAGTTTCCACTACTTCGACCATGAAAATATAAGGCATAGTTTAATCTCCTTTTATCTTAAATGTATTATAATATTTTTTAATTTTTAATTTTTTTTTGTAGAAAATAAAATAAATAATTGAATTTTTTTATATTTTAAAATAATAAGATTAATATTAAAAAATATTATAATAATATATATTTTTTAATTTTTATCT
Organism: Platycarya strobilacea; assembly: GCA_036898215.1. Taxonomy (NCBI): domain Eukaryota; kingdom Viridiplantae; phylum Streptophyta; class Magnoliopsida; order Fagales; family Juglandaceae; genus Platycarya; species Platycarya strobilacea. Next base: position 4,546,023 of record CM072556.1, on the reverse strand, counting down.
CATGAAGCCCAAATTTATACCGCATTTCAGACGTTAAACGCTTTACAATTGACTCCCCTCGGGAACTGTAATATGCGCTTGTCTTTAGCTAGAACACAACACGCGATCATCTCGCTTCCTCGAAAGAACCAGAAGCAGAAGAAAGAGAGAGTCAGAAAGAGAGTCCAATGTAAGTCACTGCCCTTTCTTTATAAAATTTATATGTAGATTTTTCTTTTTGATTTTTCGTCTAATGTAGGCAATCTGTGGTATCTGAGGAATGCTGGTGAATTCCCACGTTCAATGCGGCTTAAATTTATGGTTTGAGGAATTGGATATATGAGATTAACGATTTTTGCTAGGGTTTCTGGTCCGGACGGGTTTGCTTATGGACCCGAGACTAAAATATACAGACCTTTTGTATATGGCATGGACCTACGTGATTTTTTTGCCTCTAATGAGCCTACTTAGTTAGGGCATAAGAGCTTTTGTATTGGCTTATTTTTTGATCGATGAAATTTGTTTATTCATAAAAAAACAAAAAATACAGACCTTTTGCATTGGTTTTTTTTTTCCCCACGTATTTATGGCAGAAGGGTTTTCTTTGTTTGCAAACGAATATGGGTATTATCACTAATAGCCGTGTAAAAGATTTGGGTGGATATTTAAGATGTTTGGACGAAATCCATTGGCAAAGATTTCTGAAAACGATCTGGTCCCTTCTGGGAATGAAGTTTGATATTAATCTTTGTAGTAATGCAATGCAGACCGAACCCATTCCTACCAGGGGTTCGAATAAAATCCATGTAATTAGGCATAGCCCAGCCACACTTGGAGTAAACAAGAGATTAGCTAATTACAAGCTAAGTGCTGTGAAAATCAGTATAAAAGTCATTAAGGGCTGCCCACAATTTAGCAGGAGGAGAACATTCTTATTTTGGAACATAAAATTACATAACTAGCAGGGAGATCCAGCAACTTTACAAGTGAAGAAGCTACGAGCTTTGTCCATATCGACTAGGTTGTTTGGACAGAACTTTTGTCTCTTGATCAGTGATGAAAAATTAGAGGGCTCAGTCTTATAGATAAGAAGTTCGACTCATCAATTTGCTGAAATATGTTTTGACATTTTATTTATCTTTCATCCTACTCAATATTCAAATATCTCAAGTTACTAGTTATATGAACACATTTTGGTACTACCTCAATTGCCATACGGATGTTCTCATTTGGGTTTCCTGTTTGATATAAGAGAACTTCTCATGTTTTCTTCTCTCTTCTTTTCCTTATTTTGGAGCTTTGGTTTTTTTTTTTTTTTTTTATGTCGGGGAACCTCTCTAAGGCAAGGCCCTTCGGACCCACCCCTGCAAAGTAAACCCCGGTCCCATGCACCGAACCCTCGGAAGTTTCCCTACACGGAACTGGTTAAATCACTAGTTTTTCACTAGTGGGTGTGGCCCCAAAGGATTGTTTGCACCCATGAGGTGTTGAACCTTGGACCTTGAAGAGAGTGGGACCCCAAAACCAAGGCCTTCACCACTTGGGCCAACCCCTTGGAGCTTTGTTTTTTAACATTTTAGCACAGAAGTTTCAAAGAGATTGTCTCCTGTATGCATTACAAGATCTTCACAAAAACGGGGCTGCTGCTCTGGGGCATCCAATTCCTCTCCTTTCTTTTGTTGCTGATCTCACATCGATAGCGGCTCCTTCTTGTTCAGGGTCATCAGATGAGAGATCTTCCTCTGATTCTGAGAAATCGGTCAAGTGGAGGGCTACCCTCGACTCACCTCTCTATCTATAAAAACCTCTCCGCAGTTATAGTTGAGACCTACACAAGTAGCTTACAATTCTACATCTATTTCGAAGAGATATCCCTATGTACTTGAGCCTTGCCTACTTTTATGAATCAAATTTCTTGATTACCTATAATAAATATATATATATATATATTTCGTCTTTCTTTCTTATAAAAAAAAAAAAAAACTATTTTTCAAAGAGAGAATCTGTATTTTTTTTCTCGTGTGTGGAAGGCCTCCACCTACTTCAAGGGTCATTGAGCAATCATATTTTGCTCATTTTGGTTCTAGTTTAATTGTAAAAAAATAACAAAGAAGAAGAAGTAAAATCTCTTTAGTTTTGAACTGGTTTGTATTTAGTTTTATTTCTCACTTTAAGCCATATTTTTGAGTGGCTGAACTGATGACATATACGCGAATCCGAAAAGTGTGGATATATTATGTTAGAAATTTACAAGATTGTTTTATTCCATTTTGAAGTTTAGCAATAGTATCCAATTTTCTTTGCAACATTTATATTTCAGTGTGCCAGTCCTTGTATGCATCTGAATGAGAACATAACTGGGCATCACTCCTCTAAACTTGCTGGATAACCATCGCTTTAATTTTTTACTTAAATCTTTCAGGTAAAACTGATGCTACTGTTCATTAGAGTGTTTTCTTAGAAGCCTCTAGTTTGAGCAGTTGGGGATTTCTAACATCACTTCAAACATTTTCAGTCTTCTAAATTTGTTTTTTATTGATTGAATTTCAGATGGAATACAGCTCTGAAGAGTCAGATATTAGCGAATCTGAGATCAATGACTACATAGAGAAACCATATGAGCTGCTGAGGATGGGAAAGTACAAAGTTAAGGGTCTGAATGGCACCCTTAGATGTCCCTTCTGTGCTGGGAAGAAGAAACAAGACTACAAGTACAAGGATTTGCTTCAACATGCTTCGGGAGTGGGTAAAGGTTCTGCTAACAGAAGTGGAAAACAAAAGGTAAACCACCTTGCCTTGGCAAAGTACTTGGAGACTGACCTAGCCAGTGAAGTGGATCAAGTCCAACAACCAGTTTTACCGCAAACTGTCACACAACCTCCAAAGCAAGATGATCTGTATGTATGGCCTTGGATGGGCATTGTTGTTAACATTATATGCAGCCCAACGGATAGAAAGACTTTTCATGGTTCTGAATACTGGTTGAAAAAGTTCAGTAAATTTAAACCGTTAGAAGTTCATATTTTCTCAGATGAAAATGAATTGAATGCAATGGCTGTAGTGAAATTTAATAATGATTGGAATGGTTTCATGAATGCAACTGAATTTGAGAAATCATTTGAGACTGAGCATTGTAGCAAGAAGGATTGGAATGCACAGAAACCACAACTTGGCTCTAAGACATATGGGTGGTGTGCACGTTCTGATGATTTTGATGCAGAAGGGCCTATAGGGGCTTACCTTCGGAGTAAAGGGCAGTTAAGAACAGTATCTGACATTGACCAGGAAGCAGCTCGAATGAGAAACAATGTTGTGGCAAATCTTGCCAATGAAATTGATATTACAATTGAAAATCTCAATGAACTGCAGTACAAATACAATGAAAAGACGATGTCCTTAAGTAGGGTCCTTGTGGAGAAAGACCAGCTACACACTGCGTTTCTTGAAGGTTAGCTCCTACACTTGCTTTGTTTGTTGATACATGATCGTTTGCTGCATCTGTTACTGTCTGGTCACAATTTCCCTTTTTTTTTTGCTAATGCTTAGCGAACCGATATGATATAAACATATGCGGTGCCTTCGTTCCAAATAGTATTGATTAATGTTCAATATACTATTCCTTACTGCTGGATTAGGACTAACTTTACTGCTGGATTAGGACTAACTTATCGTATTAGCTATGTTTGTCTGCACCATAAAAGGAAAGAAGTTGTTCGAGGTTACACTTTGAAATACATTGGTGGCATTCAGCCCAAGGAATGAGTTGATCACAAAATCCTGCCCCTCATGTTAGTTATTGTTAATGGTATCATAATTTTGCATGACAAACTAATCTTGTTTTACTGTTTGATTTATCAGAAACAAGGAAGATGCAGCGACTTGCACGAGATAACGTTCGAAGGATATTTGAAGAACAAGAAAAGCTGAATTACGAATTGGAGGCTAAGAAAAAGAAACTTGATTCCTGGAGCAAACAGTTGAACAAACGTGAAGCACTAACTGAGCTTGAGAGACAAAAGCTGGATGAGGATAAGAAAAAGGTGATATGTGGATGTGGCATTTCCGAATTTTCAATTTTTTTTTTTTTTTTTTTTTGTTAGCAAGAAGTTTTAACATTAGATTCACTTGCTTTCTAGCTGGATAATAACTCCTGGTAGTTTTAGATGTACTTGCTTTAGATGAACTTGCTCATGATTTGAGCTATGTTCCTTTGGGTGCTTGTTGTATGCTGGAAGTGGGGACCAATTTAGCATTTTTTTTCCCTATTTATACACTTTGTATCTTCATCATGTCCAATGTGATGGTACATTTACTGTTGATATAAATATGTATAGCAGTATGTATGTATAGATATACATATCTCTATATATTACTGCCCCAATTATCTTTTAATTCAATCAAATCAAAACTACTAGTGCTGGCTTATTTGGAATAGATACAGAGATTTTGGAGAAGCTGTTTGAAGTGCTGCATGCAAAATCATTTTCTTTGATGTTGTACATGATGCTGAATATGATATTGTTTTTTGGTTGTTCCAGCATGATGTGAGAAACAGTTCTCTTCAATTGGCTTCCATGGAGCAAAAAAAGGCTGATGAGAATGTCTTAAGGCTGGTTGAAGAGCAAAAGGTCTGGCTTTGTTAGGTTTTAACTAGTCTGTCGCGAGCACTCTTTAAGAGTAGCCCTTTTTCTTACTCTTTCTATATAATTTATTAATCAGAATAGTACATTTTCAGAGGGAGAAAGAGGAGGCCCTTAATAAGATACTTCAGTTGGAAAAGCAGCTGGATGATAAACAGAAGTTGGAAATGGAAATTGAAGAGATAAAAGGGAAACTGCAGGTGATGAAGCATCTTGGAGATGAAGATGATGCAGCAATTCAGAAGAAGATGGAGGAAATGAATGATGAATTGAAAGAAAAATTTGAGGAAATGAATAATATGGAAGATATGAATCAAGTTCTTATTACAAAAGAGCGAGAGAGCAATGATGAGCTACAAGAAGCTCGCAAACAGTTAATTGCGGTATGACTTTCTATTTTTATTTTTTGCTGCATATGTTTGGCTATATTTATGGTCTGGGTGTTTGGGGACCTTATACATGTAAGAGAAGTCACTAGTTGAAGATTGTGCTGGAAAGCGATTGAGTCATTTTTTCAAGTCTTGCATAGGAATCAAGAACGACCAATCAAAATGCTCAATTGAGAAATCTCTAAAAGCAGTAGTGGATGCTGTCAATGGACTAAGACATTGCTTTATCTCTTAATAGGAATCTATAAAGTCATGTTGCTTTTCTGACGAGGAAACAAAAACTAATGTTGCCTTAATAGATTGCATGCTTTGGTTTGGTCACTTATAAAACAAGATACTCTCACTTATAAAAAAAACACAAGATAGTCTCATCCAATTGATAGCAGTTATAGTTAATAGGTGTAATCACATGTATACATCATGTGTACTTGTGCTATGCTATCTTTATATCAATAATATCTTATAAAAAAAAGTTCAAGTTAAATCTTCTATGATTTAGTGAAACGATAATAAAAGTTCAAGGAGTGGGCACAGACTACATCCAATTGTATAGCCCGAAAGACCTTCATGGCATCTAATGGACAAAAAAGTTAAAATTCATAACCTCCTAGAGATGAATATGCCTGCAATCATGCCAGATGCTAAAAAGTAAAATGAAATTTAAAAAAAAATGCATTAATAAGTAATGGAAGATGCTTTCCTTCTTTTTTTTTCTTTAGGGCTTGATGGATATGCTGAGTGGTCGCACTAATATTGGGATAAAGAGAATGGGTGAAATTGATCAGAAGCCATTTCAGAATACATGTAAGCAGCGATTTTCCCCTGGGGAAGCAGATATTCAGGCCTCAACACTATGCTCCCTATGGCAGGAGAATCTGAAGGATCCAAATTGGCATCCTTTTAAAGTTGTTGACAACAATGGGAAGGCCCAGGTATATTATTTTAATATTGCCAAGCCTCTCATACTCATAAAAAAGATAAATTTAAAGCCTCTCATTCTTCTATTTCATGTACTCAGATTTGTTATGAGCTTGTGGGAATTCATGGTGTCATTTATAATATATAGTTGCATACGTTGTTATTTTAAGAGGCATGAATCAAAACTATCTAATAAATGTATGCATTCTGCTTACAAGTTCATGATGGGCAATCTGTCTCCGACATGTTTATATAATTTTTTTCCCTTACGTGGAATATCCTTTTATGCCTGCTTTACAGACCAAAGAATTCATTCGTGTTGGTTTATCCAAATAACCTTATCCCAAATTGCCTAGGTCTTGAAAAATTAATCACTTGTTTCAATTTTTGTAATGCAGGAGTTTGTAAATGAAGAAGATGAGAAGCTTCAAAATCTCAAACAAGAGTGGGGGGATGATATATACATGGCTGTCATTACCGCACTCAAAGAGATCAATGAATATAATCCAAGTGGCAGATACGTCGTATCTGAGCTCTGGAACTTCAAAGAAGAAAGGAAAGCCACATTAAAGGAGGTCATCAGTTACATCATGAAGAATATCAGGACACTGAAGCGCAAGAGACAGTGAGGCAGAGGTTAACAATTTTTTCATATATATTTATGAACTGTTTATTCGGTGATGTTGAAATACTAAACTCCAACTGACATACTGTGATTGTGTTGCCAAGTAAGCTTGAAAGATAATGGGCTTAAGAATCTGTCAAGAAACGTGGTTAACTTTCATTACACAGACGAGATGAAGGGCGGTTATTTTTGTTTGGTTCAGTCTAAACATGAGAGTACACTTATATATAGGATCAAAAGGCAGGAAAAACATCTTTTTGATAAGTCAAATGACAGGAAAAAATACGAGCAACCCCAATCGGTTCAGTATTGGCCATTTTAGGGTAAGTCTGATTTGGTTTAGCTTATTAACATATATGTTTTCTTTTATGGCCAATCATCTTGAATCATACATATATGAAATTCTTAAACAATTTAAGACATGAATAAGGGGTAACAACTTCTATGTCATTTCAAGTTTTGTCAGCAATAGTAAAATTAATGAAAAATATTTTTGTCGTATCATTAGATTATATAATAAAATCATTTAAATGATTGTACAGTAACTGTTACTTCCAGATACACTTAGCAAATTGAATTTTAAGTTTATTTACTTTTCTATATGTAACTGGCTATTAATTTATTGATGTATGTAGTGCATCAACCCTTTCCTTATGGTTTTGTTTGATGTATTATATTTCAATGCTGAATTCGGACAGTTTCGAACCATTAAACTGAAAGTTATAGGACATAGCAATGGGTTTGCTTTTATAACGTAGGCATTTCACATGTTACTTTTGACGTTTAATCACTAGGGGTTGGTTCAAGTGGAAAAAGCCCTTGGCTTGGGGGTATGTCCTCCCAGGTCTAAAGACGCTGTTTTAGGACACCCGATGCCAATCCAAATCGAAAGGTTAATTTTGATGCTTACAAGGGGTATCCCGTGCAATGGTATAGGCTTGGCAACTGTAAAAAGAATGGAAGAGTGGGACCATATCCAACCCACCCCTCTTGAATGAACCCTTTTAGTTCATTTTGTTGGTCTACTTCGAATATTAACACATCGTGTTGAAGTTTCATGAGCTGCTGTTTCTCAATTTTAATGCTAATGAATGCAGGAAATTTTGGGAGGTGGAATTCCAAGGGGGAGCTTAAGGTCACGGCCTCTGTCATAACAACTTGTTTTTGTTTGAACTTGGATTCCATTTTCTGTTATGTTATGAATTGTGAACTTTATATCGGATGAAATTTCTTCAGTGAACGTAGTTTCATTATGGTAAAAATTTACCATTTCCAGCCGAAGAGATTCTTCTGGATTGGCCTTGCTTCAGCTAATGCTAATTTGAGTTGTGGATTAAAGAGTTTCCGGATTGGTCTTGATCTGGATTTGGTCAAACTTGTCCTATGCTGAGGAAAATGAAAATTGTTATCTATACTTATAATTTTGCTTATATAACCCTACGGGTTGATCTGCCAACTATTGAAAATTTTGTAATTTTTAAAATTTGAAATTAAAATTAAAATTGATGACATTTGAGAAAATGGGAATGCTATCCGTACGAATAATGTTACAAGTAATGCTGGGTAAAAGTTTTTCAGGGACTTCGTAATAAAATTAACTTCTCTGTAGATTGTTTTTGCTTCCAATTGGAGTAAATAGGGATGTCCTTCGTAGTCAAGGGAAATTATAGAGCTATAAGCTACTATGATGCAGAATGTTGAGGTGACAATCATGATTCATGGATGCATTTACGGCAACAAACCGCTCCAACTGGCAGTCCTGCTTTAGAAAAGCTAAAGGCACGATGAAACATTCTTCGATGAGTGTTGAAGTTAAAAATAATAATAATAATAGTCGAGAAAAAACATGAACAGACGGATATTTGCAATATGATATCCATATGGGAAGTGCTAGTCATCCTTTCAAATCCTTCCTGATTACATCTAATTTTGGGATTTAATTTATTTTATATATTTGTTTTACATAATTTTTTTAATATCTTAAAATATTTTTTTAAAATATAGAAAAACACAATATTATATAAAAATACCTACTTTAAAATCATGTAAAAAAACTAAAAAAAATATAAATATCAAAACGGGATGCAATCGAAAAGGATTTGAGAGAAGAATAACATTTTTCTTTCTAGATGTCCGTGATAGCTACAGTATATTTAGATGTTGAGCTAAATTAAATTGTTGAGTTAAAGATAAATAAAATATTATTAAATATTAATTTTTAATATTATAGGTATGTTAAAATTTGAAAAAAATAAATTATTTATTATATTATATATGATAATTTAAGAAAATATATGAAAATTTAAAAAAATTATAATAATAAAATAAAGTGAGTTAAAAAAGGTTTAGAATCCAAACTGGACAGAAGTCTCGTTACAAAACTTCCTGATACTTTTTTTTTTTTTTTTCTCTTTTAGCTCTCAAATTGAGTGGATATTCATTCTGTTCATACTCGACCGCAACACCAAATTATTGGAAACAGTGACATATTAGCCTCCCTTGTTCTTTTCTCTCTCCTTTTTATAATTCCTTAATTGTATAATATGCAAGCAAACTATCCATTGTTCCAAAAATTGCGGAAGCTTGTTCAATTCACCCATCATCAAACAGAAATCATGTATCAACTAGCCCTCTCGATGACCTGCTTAAAGAATACAATGTCCCGACAATCATGTTACACTTACTGAATCATGCCATGTTGGGCGCACAAAGTACCGGAATGGTTAACAAGAGTGTATAACTGAAAATAAACTGAAACAAGTCAAGAAATTGAAGTAGGAAGTCTTAAATTACAGAAAGATGTTTGCCTGCATCTACAATATTCCAAAGCTCAAAACCATTAATTAGATGTTAAAGCAATACTCATATGTGCAAGCACTTAAGCTGTGCTCGTGATATGCATTCCTTATGATTTCGATGTACAGAGCAGATAATAAAAGGAAAAAAGACGCATGTATGCTAAGAGTTTCTCTTAAATTGAGAAAGATGGTCTGTTACCCTAATGGTGAGTAAATAATATGTGAATAGAAGAATCTTGCATAGAATATTCAATTGTGCTATAACCAGAAACATACAGAATGAGGTGACTCTTGCTCTTTTGGATGCATATTCTTCCATTGGTGAACAACAGTTAAATATGTTTCTATGTTGTTAGCCCTTTAGCCTTTGGGAGAGAGTTGGGGAGAAAAGATTTTAAGCAACTCATAACTAGCACTTGTAAGAGATTGTTCCAAGAATATAGCAATTAGGCATGATCAAACTATATCACACAGATCCAAGGCAAGGGAAGGGAAGTAGCTAAAACAATAATTATGTATCAGCTTACCTTAAGTTACAGAATTAAAATAACTGCTTCTGCTCGACGTTTTAGGAATACCTAAAAAGTTTAAAACTAGGATGACATAACCATCAAACAATCCTAGAAAAAACTTACTTCTGAACCCAGGATCATCCATTTTAAAAAATAATAATAATAATCAGAACAATCATGCATAATTTATGACATGCCCGATGAAAAAGAACAAGCTCTTCAATAAATCCATCAAGACAGAAATGAATGGGAAGTTTTATATGCTCTGAAAACAGTGCAGAAAGGAAAACAATTAGACCGTCCCAAGCCCTGAAAAATGAACACAACAGTCAAGTATGACGCCCCAAGCAGCTAACTTGTAGAAGATGTTTCACCGCCTAATCCTAAATCAAAATCCTCCATTTTCATCTTAAACATCAAAACCACGTAGCATCATTCCCTTTGTTAAGTTAAAACCAAAAAAAGTATTCTTTCCTATGAAGAGGAATCTTGGAGACAGTGTATACGCACCAAGTGATAGCCAGATAAACTCCAGAGCCACCTAACCCTGACATCAGTAAACCGAATACCGGTAATTGCTAGAAGTGTAAGGCAATAAAAAAGTTGTGAAGAACTTATAAAAAAAAAGTTGTGAAGAAGCACACAAGTATCCAATATAAAATACCCCTACAATTTTAAGAAACTTTGTTGCCAGTGTATATATGAGACAAACATACAGCTAACACCACATGATTCTAATCTCTTCATCTCTTGTTTATTTATTTTTGTTTCTCTTTTCAAAGAGTATTCTGTCCATTCTCGACACCTAAACCGTACAATACACCAGCATACTTCTCCAGGGAACCGCTAAAGAAATTATCCTTCAACTTCCTGAAGGCACACGACGTGAGCAAACTATCCGAACCCGCCTGGTGACAAACCCCGACTCGCTCCACCTCCAACAGCTCCGCCAACTTATTCAACCCACCGTGCAAACTATTGCAAAACTTCATCAAGTGCTTGATATCATACACCTTCGGAAAATACATGTTAATCAAATTAAAGAACTCCACCTGCGTATCCGGCAGATTCCGACAAGTCAGAAGCTTGAGCAAGTACCCGAAGTCGTACCCACTGTGGAAAGTCACCCAGTGGACGCTGTCGTTCAAGACGACGCCGGAGGACATTAGCAACTCGCCGAAGCGCACTGCATCGACGCCCCTCTCGTTGTTCAACATGAAATTGATGCCGCTCTGGCGAAGGAGCTCGATGGAATCGTTGGCGAAGACGTCCGAGTTGGGATCGAACTCCCGGAAATTGAACTGCCAGATGAAGTGCTGATCGGTCCCACAGGTGGGCAGGTTGCCGCGCTCGTCGGAGAAGGTGAGCCCCAGCTGGATCAGCTTGAGCACGTCCACGTTGTCCTTTAGGGTCTGGTAGTGGAACTCGTAGTTGGACCCGAAGTTCCCGACGGGACGTAGAACGATCCCGGGGAACTCTGTGTCCATCGCCACATACGGGAAGTCATCCACGATCTCTCGGATCAGGTCGAACTCCGCTTCGAGATTCTCGGCCCATACTTCGCGGATCTCTATTGTCTCGCTTTTCGGTAGCAGATGCATTCCGCTTCGAAAGAAACCCTAAAATTCGATCGGAACTGCCGATTTCTCGATTGCACCAAATATTCATACAATTAATAGCTATAGCCGGAAAGAAGCTACGCGCTTCTCGTCTCTGATGGATCACGAACGAGGAGGTTTCGAAGCGAACAAAGTCAATGAAATTAACGCTTAAGCCAACGAGCAAGAAAGACTAAAAGAAATGGGTGAGGATGTAGGACGTGACCCTTGAATCAGGGAAACTCGAGGGATTGAGAAGCAGATTCAAGAGAGAAGGCGAAAGTTTGTTGCTTTCCATTCTTTTGGTTTTGTTGAGATTAATTATGGCTTCCCCCTTTCTGTCTCTATGTTTGGCTTGCAGTTTTTTGCAACGAATGAATGTATGAGGGCGGCGGAGCTTTGATGAGACAGATACTTCGAAGGTCAGAAATGGTGGGTGGTTCTTGTTTGTTTTGTTTTGTTTTTTTTTCTCTTTCCTCTCTTTAATTGTAGGTTTTTTTTTTCTTCTGAAGATTAGTGTTATATTAGATCACTTTTATTGAATGGATTATAAATTAAATTTAATAAGAATTTAGATATTTAAAATTATTTTAATTTTATATTAAATTATTTAAAGATTAAATTTTTTAATTTTTATGTTAATAAACTTAAATAAAATGTCAAATAAGACAAGTTAGTTAGAATAGTCAAATCTATTGTTTTATTTTTTTCTTTTATATTTCTCTTTTTCTTGATAAAAAAAATAATTCGATAAAAAATAAATAAAATTAATTATTTAAATATCAATTAATAATTAAATTTAAATTTAATATGATTAATAATTATTTTTTAAATTTTATTATTTAATTAAAATATAATTATTAATTAACATATAATAGATAGAATAGTCAAATATAATAAAATTAATTAATTTAATAATTAAAAATAATTAAAAAAATATTTAATTATTAATCATTTAATTATTATATTTTGAGAAAATAGCCATATCAGTGTGGGGATTATATGAATAGAATGACCAAAAATAAAAATAAGGGTTAGATTGGCTAAAAGTATACTTTAACTTTAGATAATCCAATGAGAATGCTCTTATAAAACCAAATAAAGTATAATATAGACACACTTAACATATTAAAAATCGACATATCAACAAACAAAAAATATGCAACAAATCAAGCAAACCAAACCAAGAAATCAAGTACCATCATCTCTTAAGAGGATCTGTGTCACTATAAAAATCCAACAAGTAGGGTGGTATGGAAATAAGCGGAAAGCAACCATATATTTTGGTAGAGAATGCACATTGCACAATAGAGTGCGCACATCGATTGAAGTTTCGATAGATTTTCCTATTCTGTCATTTTTTAAATGACTTCAATAGGAAGTGGATATTTCTAACAATTGGTTGAATTGATCAATCTATTGCTCTTTCAAGGTCTTTTGCTACATCAATAGTGATTTGAGAGTCATTGGCCAAGACTATACTCTTTATTAATCTGGATATTGTTTCTTTTACCCTATGGAGTAGAGCCAAAGTCTCTCCTTAATTAGAATTTACATGACGGACTTTTTTTCTGCTATCTGTAGAGCAAACCACCATTGATGTACTTGAACGAGATCTAACCGCCACATCAAATGTGAGATAGTGGTATTTGCTGTTGAACTAAAACTTGAATGATCTCCTTTTCACCACAAGCTGCTATGTGATCATGAAAGGTCCGCCATATATTTTAGATAAAATACATTAATATTTGGGATTATTTTTTTATGCACTACCTCGTTACGACAGAACCAAATGCTATATCTATGGCAGTTATGGCAAATATTTGAAACTGGTGGTATTCCCTAACTGAAATGAAAATGTTCTCAAGAGAAAATATACACTCAATTGAGTTAGTAATCCTTTGGTCCACAAAAACTTGCACGTGTAAAGGCCAATGAGATTATCTCCAAAAGATCAGAGAGAAAGGGCATTTTAAGAACAAATGGACATTAGTTTCTTCATGATTATTACAAATGGGACAATTTAATTGCCCAGGATCAAAGAAATGTTTAATAGATGAACGAGTGGACAAAATATGATTGAGAATTTTCTACAAAAACATCTTGAGTCTATCCTGGATCTTTAGCTTCCAAAGTCTTGTCTAGAAAGAGTGATGACCAGAACTATTTAGTGAATTGCCTTCCAGGAAAATTACCTCCGTAGAAGCAAATTTAACAGTAAATTTTTCAGAGGGACTATTCTTCCAAATCATCTTGTCTTCCACAAAATGAAAATGATTATCAGCCAAAGAATATTGAGAATAGCTTCAACTATTGCAGGATTGAAAAGAGATTTTGAAGAAGTGACATATTCCAACACCTGGGATTTTTTAGAGTAAGTTTAACCACTTTTATGTCCAAAGAATGTGAGATATCCTCATTTTGAGGAGACAGCTCGGAGTATTTGGGATCCATGGATCCAACTAAACACGACATGTAGTTCCATTGTTTATCTGATAACATGAATTCTTGTTGATAATGTCCCTTTATTTTAATCCCATTCCACAGCTAGGAGTCAGTAGGTTTGGTCGAAACTTCTAAAAGGAAGGAATGCTTTAGATAATGGGACCGAAGAACATAATGCCACATAAATTGCCTCTTCGTAAGCATACTCCATGTGAGTTTGCTCAACAAAGCCTGATTAGAGTGAGACGTAAGCCGAATAACCAAACCACCACAACACTTTGTGGTTTGCATATCGAAGTCTAAGATTTAGGGGTGAAATTATGAACCTTTTGAGAATTAAAACCCCACAAAAAACACATGAGGATTTGATCCATCTTTGTTGACATTGTTTTGGGAATCCACAAAAAATACGTGACATAAGTAGAAATGGTATTTGCAATAGACTTGATCAAAGTAGTGTAGCCAGCTTGAGATAAGAGTTTAGCTTTCCATATAGCCACTTTGTTAGGGATTTTTTTGCAAAAGGTCAGAGAAGATGGATGTCCTTACTCTATTGAAAATTAAGGGGAGGCCAAGATATTTGATTTGGTTTGGGGAAATTTAATAACACATTAAGTCCAGAAGTCTTTTTCTTTTTCAATGGGAGGAATATTCTAGCTAAGTTGAACCAAAGATTTCTCATGATGGATTGTTTTGACTAGACAAAAAGGAGTATTTCCCTAAACAGGTCGAGAAAGCATTAACCATCCTAGTATTAGTAGGACTAAACAAAATGAGATCATCAGCAAAAAGCAGATGCTCAAGCCTAGGACCTCTGCGACTAATGCTAATAACTTTAAGACCCTCTTGGAATTAACTCTTAGCTATAATCTTAGACAACATTTAGAATCAATAATGAATAAAAAAAGGAGAAAGTGGATCATTTTGCCGAAGTCCTCTCGAGGGCTGAATATAACCTTTTGACTGCCCATTAATAATAACAAAATAAAAGGAGGGTGGTGATACATTCTTTGATCCATGCAACCCAACTGAAGGAGAAACCCAAACTAATAAGGATCTTTAAAAGAAAATCTCATTCCATGTAATCAAATGCTTTCTCTATATCAGTCTTGATCATATTGAATAACTGTTGCCTTTCTTCCTCTTAAAAGATTGAAAATTTCATGCACAATAATGAAATTTTCTTGAATTTTTCTACCAGAAACAAAAGCAATATGATGAGAGAAAATGATCTTTTTGAGCACAATCTTTTGATAGATTTCCATAAGCTTATAGCATACATTTGAAAGCTTGGTAGGTCTAAACGGATGCATCATTTGAGGGTTGAGAGTTTTTAGGACCAGAGTGATATGATTATGGTTCAATTTCTTGACTAGAGTCCCATTTAAAAAGAAATTTTGGGCAGTGGATACGACCTCAGGCTTCATAATTCCCCAATAATGCTTGTAGAACATACCTGTAGAACATACCTCTTAAGAGTATCCCATATTTCCTGCTCAGTGGGTAGACTGCAAATAAAATAATTATCCTAGTCATTAATAACTAGGGGAAAGAGGTCCCTAATTTCCTTCGATTAATCTAGATGGGTGGAAGTGAAAATATTGGGAAAATGAGACACACAACAAAATCAATTTCAGCTCGATTTGTAACCCATTGTTGAGATTGGGTTCATAGACAATCAATGGATTTCTTCCTCCTTCATACCATAATGCTAAAATGAAAGAATTTAGTATTAAGATCAGTGGTAGTAAGCCACTGTTGTCTTGATTTTTGCTTCCAAATGATTTCTTCCTTTTTAAATAGGGTTGTTCTCCAACTCGAACTGAAACGCTATCGGGCATTTCCGACCCGACCTGTGTATGATGCACTTCTGCCCTTCCGTTAACTGCTTGCCCGATTTACTCGATAATTTCATTTTCTCAATAAACAAACATATTATTGCAACTGTTTTTTGGTGAATAAAGGCAAAAATATACCAGCCCTCCCTTCGAATTTCAGGCATTGATGACCAAAAAAAAAAAAATCCAAGAACACTAAACCTAATACAAGAATTCAAGAACACCAAACCCTAGCCCGATTACCTAATAATTTTTTTACTTTTTGGAAACAAGCGGCATAATCCAAGAATACCGGCCCTAATACAAGAATCCAAGAATGCAAAACCCTAATAACCATAATTCAAGAAAAGTAAGAGATAAACCCTAGATCTAAAAAGTAAATTGAACGATTGGATGAACTCCATTAACCAAAATCGATTAACCAAACTTGATTAACCTAATCCGACGATGAACTCGAGTCTTTGGAGTTTTCTTTTTTTCGGACAACCGAGATTGGATCAGAGATCGAGCTCATCGAGGGAACATTGCGCAAAACCCAACAATGTGCTCTCGTGTCCTTGCCGTCACAATTTTTCTGCTACCAGAGGCTTCGTGGTCATCTTCTGTAACTGCTGGAATGTTATCCGATGACTGCGATAACATTGCTACTGAAAGAGAGCGAGAGGGCGAGAGAGATAGAAAAGAGAGAGAGACGGGGATTGAATAAGAATGAAAACAATCCAAGCGTAAGAGGTTTCAATCGGTAATAGGTATACTCATTTCCGATTCTAACTGTTATCGGGTCGGCATTTTGGGTTGAAAGTAATCGAAATAACAGGTTGTGTCGGAAATCGAGTTATTTGTACAGTCATACTTTTAAGTATCTCTTGCATGTTTGCTTGGATGGACAGCTCATCTTCACTAGGGGATGAATGATTGGATTGGGACTAGAGAAAAGAAATAGAATTGGTCAACGCCTTGATTTTCGTTTGAATATGAGCAAAGCAAGTCTTGTTCCAATGCTTTAAGGCTCTTTTAACTTCTTTAAGCTTCTTGGTGAGAATAAAAATCGGTGTACCAAATTTAGGAATATTCCAAGCATGTTGGATCACCAACTAACAAGTAGGGTTGCAGACCCAGAATTCTTCAAAAGTGAAGGGTTTGTAATGATTCGAGATTCCTATAGAGTCCAAAAGGATGAGAGCATGATATGAAGAAAGGATAGGAAAATGTCTCACCTTAGCATTTGGAAAAAGAGAGCACCAAAGTGAATTTGCATTCCCTCTATCTAACATTTCCTTGATATTACCCAAACTTTGGTGCTTATTAGTCCAAGCGAATTTTAGACCATTATAACTCAAATTAATCATCTCATTATCCTCCATGAATTTGGAAAGACCTATCTTATTAGAAGAAGAAGCAAAAGCTTTACCCCATTTCTTTTCGGAAGGATGTAGGATAGCATTAAAATCTCCTATAACAAGTATAGGACTCCCAAATAAGCTGATGTATTTATCCAAAGTATCCTAAAACCTCCATTTACAACGATATACAGCTGGACAATAAGTGAGGCATTGCATCCATGGGGCGTGTTTATGACTCGAGTAGACCAACACAATTATAATATTAGCATCATTATAAAGAAGTTTCAAGTCTAGATCGGGCTTCCACACAAACAAAAGACCACCCATTTAGAAGCAGGTGGTTTACATATGTACTGATCAAAACCTAATATGTTAATAATAGTTTCAACATTTTGAGAATTTAAAAGAGTCTCGCATAAAAAAAGAAAAGAAAAAAGAATTAGGTCTTTGGGATCTAATGGTGGCTCCTAAGCTGCGAATTGCATGGGGACGGGCAAGACCTCTGCAATTCCAGGAGAGTAGATTCACGGATTGGGGGTGGCAGTTTAGGCCTTGCCCCATCAGCCTTTTCAAGAAAAGGAAAAATTTTCAGAGTCTAGATTTGATGATAGTTGCCCATGTGGACATCACCAATCCACAGGTAAGGAGAGTGTCGCTGCTTTTTGTTGCTATCTTGAGAGGAAGCTTTTCTTTTCATCTTCCCTCTAATTTGTGATGACTTTGTTGTAGTATTAGCCTCCACGTGCTTACCTTTCGCGTTGCTCTTAGAAATCTATCCCAAAATTATCTCCTGATGTGAGGATTCACTTTGTTCCTTTGGTTCCATGACAAGGGAGGCTGTGTTAAGATGGTCTTTAGTGAGAAAATGTAAGGTATAAGAAGCAATGAATCAGGAACTAGGGTTAGAGGTTTCAAAGGAACCAGATGGGTTACCAAATATACGAGTGGGTTCATTATGCTTGAAAGGATTGGTACCTTGAAGGCCTTTAACAAACGAGCTGGAGGAACACTACTGGGTTGAGATCCCTAGCCCAAACATTTGTTGAAGTTGAAAGACTATTTGCCCAAACAAGATGGGCCTGGAGACTTTTGCACCATCTTGAGAACTACCCGGGTCGACAACAAACAACGAGAGGGCCTAAGTCATGACATCATCAGATCTTTACATTAATTGTGACTGCTGGAAATGAGATCTTAGAGAGGAAGTAGGAGATGTAGGATGTCCTATTGGGTGATCAACGATGGAAGATTCTTCTTGAGCAATTAAAGAAGGCGGCTTTGTGGAAATCAAATTTCCCTAAAAGGGGATTTGATAAGGAAGGTTAGTGCACGTGATTGAAAAATTGTCTTTTCTCCAGCATTCCCAACAAATTGGAGGTTTCTCCACAAGCTGGAAGTGATATTTTTAAATTCCCTAAAAATTACATGATTGATGTAGATTTGTCTTCTCTCGAGACGTGTAATTGTTCATCAATCTTCATTTCAAAGCCTGTTGATAATGTTGCTTTCATCCATTCTGTAGTTGACAATGAAGAACAATGTATTGATGAAGGAACTGATGACTCTAGTTGTTTCCCCTTGTCCATTAATAGTTATTGCCGATTAAGAGTTTCCGACTGAATTTTCAATGACCTTGATAAAAAATTAGGACAGGAAAGCTGAAGTTTAGGGTGAACATGTTCACGCGTAGTTGATTTTTCTTGATTATGAGAGATACCACGCATCCAAGGGTTATAAGAAATCCCTACTGAAGCATTAGAAAAATAAGGACAATAAAATTGGACATGCCCTATGAAACCGCAAAAATAGCATAAAGTAGAAAGATGTTCATATTTAAAGGGAATCCAAAGGGTTGACATGTCGGTCCTCGGTAACAGAAAGCCTTCAGTCAATGGTCGATCAACATTCACTTCTACCTAAATCTTCATAAACGTTTTCAAAATTCCTCTTGAACGAGTAATAGGATCTCTTTTTCTTATAGACTCCCATCAACTTTCCAATATCATGAATATTGCCCTCATCTCTCATATATTCTCTCGGCAAGCTATGTACTTGAATCCAAAAAGGTGAAGATTTTAAAGGTACCCTAGAATATTAAAGGTCATCTTCTGATAGTTTTTGAATGGCTTCCAGCCTAAATGATAGTTATCAACCAGCTTTCAGAATGAGAACATAAGAATGTTTTGAGGTAGATCTTCAACCTCAAGACCTTGAGCAAAAATCCAGCTTGCAAAAAATGCTTCATGAATAGTTTTTTTTGTTCACAGGTTAGAGAGAAACTACATTTCCTAGAAGAATCTTCTTAAAGTATTTTTCATCTTCAGATAGGAGGGTTGGCTTGAGGTGTAATGTATTCCATTGAAGATCGTCCAAATTGGGAATAAGGAAGTTGAGATCTGGAGTTTTGTCCATTTACGTTCCAAATTCAAACCAAAAAGAAGAAATGTTGAAGAAGAGTAATAAAGTTAAGAGGAAAATGATGGAGAAGAAACGTACCGGGCTTAAGAAAAAAGATGTGTTGGAAAGAAGTGAATGGATGATAACTAATATATGATACCCTTATCTCGAGATAGACAATTAATGGAAAAAAACAAGAAATTAAAAAACTAAAATAGACTTGGGTTGGATGTACAATAGCTCAAGAGGAATGGAAATAGATTAAAGGATCAGAACCATGTTAAGGAACGAAGCGAATCCCTCATCAAGGAGGAGAGAAAGAACTCTAGTCGAGAGCAGCCAAGTACAAATAGTTACTTAATAGGGCATATGTTTATAAGCTAATACATCATTTTTAATTGTAGTTTTTTTTTCTTTCTTGAAACTCTTTAATTGTAGTTGATTGTAAACTTATTTGTGAGCAAAAAATTTTGAACTTCCGACAACTCCCGATTACCCAAGACTCCCTCCTCCACCAATAAACAAATCGTGCACCAAGCAACCCAATTCCTCTTTTTTTGCTCTTCATTAGAACCCCATAAAAAGTTGGAAAAAATCCTTTTCAATCCTTTATTAGAAAAAATCCTTTAGGAAGATTCATAATAGAAAGCAAGTGTATAAGCATGCTATTTAACACATGCTTTATTAGAACAATTTTTCTCCCAAAAGATAAGAGCCTACTCTTCCACCTAGCTAACTTTTTCTTAACTTTAGCAAACAAGGGATCAAACATTCTCAATCTGATTCTTCCCACATGAAAAGGGTCTCCCAAATAAATACAAGGCTAAGACCCCTCCACAAAACCAGCAAGCTGAATTAACTAGAACCCAATCCAATTTTGTCCAAATTCGACACCCCCCAGTCTACCATTACACCATGACATTTTCTGACCATCACATGGAAGCTCCATAAATCCACAATTATGAATACATTTATTAAATTCCGCCTTAGTACGAGATGCCCGATATAAACCTAGGCAAGCTAGGATACCATCAATACTCCTTAAATGACTCCATAACTCAACCCGCTCGCGCTGAAAACAACTAGCATAAACAACTATAAAAAATACTCGAACATTATCCCGAATAAATTATTAATGAAATATAACGTATCATATGATATTACGTTAGTTTATAAATTTATTCTTGTAAAATTTTTGTGCCAATTGCATTTCTCCTAGTTACATATGAGCATATCTCATAGTCCCTATTTATATACATGTTGATTAAGAACTAGACCCTTTTTTAGTGGTGTTAGAAGCGAAATCATGCAGGCCACAAACATGCAACCATTTCCAAATATCGATCGCAGGCTAGCTAGCTGATTACAACAAACAAATAAATCATGACCAACCCCTAACTTCTCGAACGTGCGTGCAAAAAAAAACCTAATTCTTTCGAACATGATGCATTTGTCCAGCCATAAAAGAAGATTTTCCAAGTGGTTTGCTTGGTTGTGTTCCTCGAATTCTTCTAAGCAAAGGTTGGTTTAATGTAACCACTACTTAAAAATAAAATTTTACAACTTTCAAACAGAACAAGAAGTATAAGAGAATACTACTAATGCATATATATCTATAAAGGGTGACGTTATATAATTGAATAATAAAAAAAAGTATAATAAAAGATTATCTAATTGTGATAAATGTATTATATTATGTATAGTATAATGAAGATAAAAAGGTGATATGATGTATAAAATTTTCTATAATATATATTTATATATTGGCAAAAAAGAAACGCACACGAACACGAAAAATGAAACTTTTTTATAACAGATTTTTTCATCTGCAATAAGAAGTTTTTTTCAGATCGAATAATCCTAAAGCACTAAACCTTTTCCTTCTCATGGTTGGGTAAACTGAAGCACTGGGGATTGGGCTTTTTAATTGAGATGTTCCCAACTATATATACAAATGTGGGTAGCCCAATATATGGGTCATACTATAACCCGACCCGGTCCAACACCATTATTCTAATTCTAAAACCAGAGGCAATTTCGTAAATTGTGGCTCAAAAAATAGGGTTTTAGGGTTTGCCTTATAAAGTCCATTTGTTGCAGCCGTGTCACCTTTCCTGCTCGCTTCGCCAACAGAGACATTAGGCTGCGTCAATCTTCAAGGTCGTATCCTCTTTCTTTCTATACACTTGGGTATCATTTTTTAACTGACTTGTGCTGTTTTTGGTGTATTCTCGTTCTTTTTTTTTTTTTTTAATTAGATTTTATATTTCACGAGAACCATCAATCAGTAAGCTGTTATTATTTGGGATCTGAATTCTTTCTATTTTTCCCTAAATGCATACGTTTTATGTTATTCAGGAACGCGAAAGAAAGAAATCGAGGCATTAAGAATGTCGGGGTAAGTGATCGTTTTCTAGTAAGAGTAACTACTGAGTTCAAATTTTTCTCCTGCCTATATTTTGGAGTGGTTGGGCTTTTGTGTTCTTATTATAAGAGAGCCAAGTTTCCTTGAAGTGAGTTTTTCTTTTTAATAATTTGAAGAGCAATGATAATCTGAGCTGGTACCATATTGGGATTTGGTTGCACTAGAAACTTCCGAGAGCAAGAAATATATATATATATATATATTTATATATATAAATTTTTTTAAAGGATGTTGAATAATAAGTAATTTTGGGGGTGGCTCGATCCTGGGTTATTGGTGGACTAGAAATTGCACAAAAGTGTGGGGGAGATTTGCATTTGAAAACTGTTTGATGAGAATGCTGTGTGTACTTAGATTTTCAGAGTGAATTCAGTGTCATTGGTAGAAGTATGGATTTGTACAGATGCTCGCAGATTTAATTTGTTCATACCCAGAGAGGCACATGGAATAACTCGCTGTTATCTGTGTTAAGATGGGTAGTGGCTAAATGCTTTTTCCGTGAAAATGACTGACCAAAGCGATTGATCTAGCGACTATCCGTCTGTTTTACAAGAAGAGGGTGGAGATTTAAATTTGGTCTGTTGGAGGAACTTGTCATTGTTCAGTAGGATAAAATGTACATGAGCTCACTCAGTAGTTGGGTAGTAGGTGATTCACATTTGTCGATTACACACTGATTTCATTCTGGATCTTGAGCAGTGAAGAGGCTCCTGCTGTGGTTGAGACACCTGCCCCTGTTCTTGGGGAGGCTATGGATATCATGACAGCCTTGCAACTCGTGCTGAGAAAATCGCTTGCTCATGGTGGGCTTGCTCGTGGCCTTCATGAAGGTGCAAAAGTGATTGAGAAGCATGCTGCCCAGCTTTGTGTACTGGCAGAGGACTGTGACCAGCCTGATTATGTTAAACTGGTTAAAGCTCTTTGTGCTGACCACAATGTAAACTTGATGACGGTTCCTAATGCAAAGTCACTAGGCGAGTGGGCTGGTGTAAGTATCATCCTTTAGATGCTTTTATTCTCCTTCATTTATAAAGTGAGATTACAGTTGCCTTTTTTCTTTATTCCAGATTTCCTAAGTTCGAACTGTAATCAATAAAATTGGAAGATCTGCTAATTGTTCTTGTGAAGTTTCACATAAAGAGATACTCCATCAGTAAGGACAAAACAATAAATGGTTGCAAAGATTTTTTTTTTTTTTTTTTGGGGGGGGGGGGGTTGCAGCATTCTATGAGTTTAATCCTAAAATTCGCCTATAATTGAAATGTTCAACTTTAGTAAGAGGTCGTGACTAACAAATAAAAGGAATAAGACTTGAGTTTTACAACTTATAAGATCGAATAAAGAAACTGAGTCTCTCTCTTATGGAGTACTAGTTCGTAGCCAGTGAAGTTACAGATGTTAATGCATTTGGTTTCTAGTTTCCATTGTTTAACCTACCAACTAATAAAGTAGTGCGCTCACAACTTTCTATGTAACATGGTTCTATCCATATCAATATGCTCATTGCATTATGGCTCTGATCTTTGAATTAATATATTTTCGCCTTATTGATCATTAATTCTAATTTATCATCGGCCTTCAAACTCAATTACAGGTTCTCTTTAACATCTGGTTGTGCTTTCTCTGTGCAGTTGTGCAAGATTGATTCAGAGGGCAAAGCCAGAAAGGTTGTTGGTTGCTCCTGTGTTGTTGTGAAGGTAATATAAAATCCTAAAAACGGCACACATGATAGCACATACAATTTTACTATCTATCAAATGGATTCTTGATTTTTTTCTCGAAATGTTTTTGTAGGATTTTGGCGAGGATCATGAAGCTCTTCATATTATTAGGGAGCATGTCAAGTCTCACTAAATAGTTAGCAATGGTTGGTTTTGTGGGAAGTGATGTGATGTTTTGTCCCTATAGACTTTTCCTTTTTGTTTATTTGGTGGAATTTTACTAGGAATTTTCTCGAATGTTGCTATATCAAAGTTACTTGGTTCCAGTTGTTTGCTCTTTAACAGTCTTTTAATAGCTGCTATTGCTTTACCCCTCGTTTTGTTTTCGTATTCATGATAAGAAATCTATTCGAATATCATGACAAGGTGCGAGCCATAATTTACATAAGCAAATTAGGAAGATGGCGATCGATAATCAATACAAAGGTTTCCGCGTAGACAATCTTATATGATACCATTTCAATTTTTTTTTTTGTTTTGTTGAAAATCTCGGATGAATGATGAAATTAGTTAAATATTTAGAGAGTTCTACCTGCCATCTGGACATACCCTTCACATTGGAAAGAAATAATTTTATCCGAAATCTTAAACTTATTGAACAAATTAATCGAGGGGATGTCTTTTTGTCCAAACTTCAAATCCAAGATTGGAGAATGAGAATAAAAAAAGAGAATTATTGGTACTTCTTCAATGAGAATGAAAAATGAAAGATCGTTAGATATTTCGAGAATGCCTATGATGTGGTAGTCCTATTCTATTATAAGATGTAATGTAATTAAGCATAGTAGTCATAGATCCACTCGGGTCTAATTCGGGTGGTTATTCACCCGGAATTTTGGATTTTTAACCGGATCTGAAAAAATAATAGTCCGGATACACACCCCTAGGAAGCATTACTTTTAATGGGCAAAGTATTTTATGTTAAAATGTGAATATCATGCATCCTTTGCAAGAACTTAATAATTGTTCATTATAATAAAAGGGAAAAAACGTAGATACACTCTTTATTGTGAATTAACAATTATTAGTGTTGATAATAATGATTTGTTAATGATAAACTTTGTAGGATGCCTAATTGTTAAAATAATGAATGATTTATAAGTTAAGTCAGATGAAGATCTTCTATATTTCATACAAATATAAAATGAGACTCTACTTTGGAAAATCGATGGGTTCTTTCTCCAACTTTCCGCTTTATTCTCATTTTTTTTGACATGTCGTATTCTTTTACATTTCCTTTTTCTCTTTGCTCGACCTTTCCCAATGCTCTTCAAACCTATTCTATACAAAATACTCTTTTAATCATTAAAGTTGTATCAATCCTATTATTTTCAACTCGAATATCAATCTCTACCGAGCAATTTGTACATATATATATAAATTTCTTCAATGAAACCCTAATTGGATGTGGTTAGGTTGCATCGCCGACGACCTTTTATTTGAGAAAGCCCCTCATAAGTGTTGGTGAAAAGATGAAAGAAGGTAATCTTTATATGCTATCATCCTTTGCAAGATTTGTATACATGCTAAGATATGGATAGGTTGAATAATTGTTTTTCTTCCTCTCTGCCCCCTCCATACCTCAGGCACAGATCTTAGGTATAGATATGTTACCTAGTTTGGTATGTTTGACACACCTATAACTATCAATTTTGATTGTCACTGCATGTTATAATACTATGATTCTCAAATTGAAAGAAGTTAGGGTTCAACTCAATTTCCAATCACCATGAATATCAACCAATGAGTGAAAGTATCTATGGTGCCTAGATCTTCTATAGTTTGTCTCAAATATACTTATTTAAGGTGTGCTTCTAAATATCTACATGAGTCTGCATGTATTTACATGAAGAATGTTTTAGGTTTTTCCATTAAGAATTCAATAACGCCTATTGCTTGTTTTTCGTTAATGTAAAGTAAACAAATACTTATATTGAGAAATCTAGATGAAATATTGTATTTATTTATTCAAATCAGTTTTGTTTTTTTATTTTATTGTAAATTTGTAATGAGTGCTGATGATTTATTAGATTTAGTCTTTAGTTCTGAATGCAATTATCTATCCCTTTGATGCAATAAGTATTAGATTTTATATTTATTTCATTTATAGATTTTCATTTAATGGATATCTATTAGAGAAGAAAATTCATTCTTTCTAGACAAAACAAAGAAAGTGAGTAATCTATTTAAAAATACAAATATGATGTGAGAGGACAAACATCATAGGTAACAATTGCTTGAGCAATAATATAGCATGTAAGTTGTGCTCGATTGTATACTAACGAAATAAGCATTCATACAATATTAGAAAATGAGGAGGAGAAGTCTCACTCAGTGCACTCCTGTTCACATGAATAATGTCATAAATCGAACATGATACTGTTCATGTAAGGAGAGTGCGCTAAATGTTTAGTTACTCTCCAACATTACTCTACTATATTAATCAACATGTCAAATTTATAACCATAACAATGTAATTTCTTAAGGAGATATGACCTCATGTTTATCAGCCGGCCAGTTTTGAACTTCCCATATTCTAGAATATTGAATAAAAAAGTGATAAAAAATATACAATTGCTTGAACAAATAAATATTGCAGGGTTCTAAAAATTTAAACTTTAAAGTGAAAGAAAAAATCCCAAAGAATCTGTATAAATAGATGATCAGTCTCTCAAAACAGCTATAAAGCGCCAATGGGGAGATTCTCAAAAAGAAGCAAAATGTGTGAGAAAAAGGGAAAACCCAGTACCGGAATTGAGACCCAAAATTCAGTCATAATTCATAAACTGGGCGGAATCCGAAACTGCCCATTTGTAAGACTCTGCTTGCATGCTCAACACTTACCTTAAAACCCTTAATCTCAGCTGTGCAGAGTTATTAGCATTCAACCATTTCCTCTGGTCTTTAAATTCTCCTCTAGGGCTTTAAATGGCCACAATTTGAGTGAAATTCTGCATGAGCTTTCTGGGGCTGTGAGCTGAAAATGACTTCCTCTGATGGAGAACTTGAGGAGCAGCTTAAGGAGATTGGGACTAAGCTCCTTAACCCTCCTTCCTCCATTGATGAGCTCCTCAATCTTCTGGATGTAACGAGCCTTTGTTCCCTCATATAAATTTTCCTTTGGGGTTGTTTTGGTTGAGTGAGTTTGTTGAAACGTCGATCTGTTGTGAGTTTATATGGGTTGATAAGCAAATTCTTAATCAATTTACTCGTATTGGTATATGGGTTCTCCCTTCCCAAGTGTCTGTTCAACATTTAATCATTATGCAAACATGCATAATGATTCTAGTAAACTAAGGTTTTTGTTTACTGCAATGTTGAATCAATGATGACTTTATATTGTTTTGTCATGGGTTGTTTGATCAATGAGATGTTTTTCATGGTTGGGAGCCTGATGGTGTTGGTACACGGGTTTTCTTTTCTCATTGCTTATGTTTCAAATGCGTATATCCACAACAAAAATTTCTTGGAACGTGAATTCACTGAAATAAAGGTATTGTGTACTTGATGATTTATTGTTCTGGTTCCAACGGGTTTATGTATTTTTTCCCTTCCAATTTTGGTTGTGGGTATTGTTCAAGTAGGTTGGTGTTTCTCTTTCAAATCAATGTTGAGATTTTCATCAATCGACATGCCCTAGGGTGATTTTGTATTGGATCTTTTATTTATGAAAATATTCTGCCATATGCTTTAGTTCTTCATTATTGTTTGAATGAATTTGTTTACTTAAAAAAAAAAAAATCTCGACTTTCTTCAGTCTGATGAGTGTTAATTTGAGCTTCTAATCCATTTGAGCAAAATTGCTTTAATCTGTCTTGGAACGTTCATCCTTTGTTTGTCTTGACTTCTATTTTCCTCTGGTTCTGATTTTCTTTCAGTATATAATTGTTAACTTTCCTAGTTGCTTTGATGGTTGACATGAATCCAACTCTCATTTTTTTTTCATTCCATGTTTTAATCGAGGCTAAACCTTAGTTAAATTGAATTGTTGTCTTCAACTTGCAGAAAGTTGAGAGTTTGTTAGCAAATGTGGAACAAGCGCCATCAGAATCAATGAAAGATGCACTTTTACCCTCGATGAAGGCACTGATTGCTAATGAACTTTTGACACATTCTGAAATGGACGTGAAGGTTTCAGTTGCATTGTGCCTTACTGAGATTACAAGGATAACAGCTCCGGATGCCCCTTACAATGATGATCAAATGAAGGTACTCATGACAGTTAAAACATTCTTGGGATTGAAACCAAATTTCATACCAAAAAATTGGATCCATTTACTCATAAAAAAAAAATTGGATCCATTTTTTTTCCTGGTATCTTAAATAAACTGCTGCTCCAATTTATTGATGCACAGGAAATCTTTCATCTAACTGTAGCAGCATTTGAACAATTGCCTCACATGTCCAGTCGCTGTTATACAAAGGCGGTTTCAATTCTTGAAACCGTTGCAAAGGTCAGGTCATGCTTGGTGATGCTGGACCTTGAATGTGATTCATTGGTAGTTGAAATGTTTCAAAATTTCTTGAAAGGTCTCAGGTAAAAGTAATATCACTGGTATTTGGTATTCTACTAACCCTCTACTCTTGCTAATATTGTCTTTTTTTATGAGTTACTAACTTAGATGGTGAGAGCAATACAACAAGAGTTTAGCACACAAATAATGGTTGATGTGTTTGTTTCATTGCGTAGCAGTTTTCTTGTCAAATTTATTTACCGTTACATGAACAATAATACTGTTTAATATAAATGTAGTTCGTCTGACAAGTTTAAAGTTTTGCATGCGTACCTGAAATGTATGCAGCAAATCACTTCACTGCTGTTCCTTATGACACAGCAAGGCTTTCAGTGACGGGTTTATTTATCTGTTTAATATACTTTTCTAGTGAAAAAATGGGTTATTGGTGAAAAGTCCATGCTTAGGAATCCTGATGCCTCCAGCCAGTGACTGATGCTGCTCTGCTGAGAACATGGCTTGCATTGATTTGAGTGTAATTATTTCATTGACAAAATACTTACAACTAAGGCCATAAATGTGGAGGATGTAGACAGGAGTATCGGCATTATCAAGGAAGAAGAGTTTGCAAATTAGAAAATAATTTGAAGGAAGTCTAGCAGGATGTTGTTTGGAACAATTTATGGACTATTTGAATTTTCCAGTAGAAGTAATTCAGAATATTTTCTGAGTGCTCTCTAAATAAATGAGCTGCGGATTTTTAATGTCTAACCCTCCTGCGTATTTTCTCTGTCTAATCTGCATATTTGCTCTTGGTCAACTTAAGGTCCAACCAACCACACACTGTATTTTCAGCCATGGAAACAATTATGACCTTGGTCATAGATGAAAGTGAAGAAATTTCCTCAGATCTTCTCGTTCCTCTCCTAGCTACTGTAAAAAAGGAAAATGAGGTAATTTTACTGACTTTACATATGCTGCATCTCAATTTTTTTTATGAAACTGGAATCTTATCCATCTTTACTCACTGTTTCAGACTGCTGCACCTATTGAGTGGGAACTGGGGGAGAGAATTATTAGTAATTGTGCTGTTAAGCTTAAACCTTGTCTCAAGGAAGCAGTTCAATCTATGGGCATTGCTTTGGATGAATATTCTCAAACAGTTGCTTCTATATGCCAAAGTGATTCTGTTCCCCTTGAACATGAATGTGTCAATGGCTATGGGGAGCATTCGGTGCGTATCAAATTTTCATTTATGGAATGATCTCAAGTTAGCCAGTATACTAGTTGCTGATATCATACTTTTTCATGCCTCTTTCCCAAGTAGTCATTTTTTTCTTTTCTCTAAAACTAGGCTAGGTACTTCCTTATCCTCAGAATGTTTCTCAAAGTGAATTACAACCTCCATGTTGCTCTCCTACCTACCATTTGATTTTCAAAGGAGGGACAACGATTACAGGGAGGAGGTTAGGATTAAAGTGTATGGGGAACCAGGCTGGTCTGAAATTTTCTGAGAGGCCACCATTAAATAAAATTTTATAAAAATAACCTGAAATATCTTTTTATTTCAAAATTTTGGAGCCAAACTAACAAAAAGTCTCATACACGAATCTGTAACAAGCTCTGATTAATTGCATTTATGTGCTTCAGGCTGATGATAAGTCGGAAGAAAGCACAGATTCCGATCTGCCACCAAAGATAGATCCAAATGAGCCACCCCAGGTATCTCATTACCCCTGCCATCTCCAAGTCATTTGTCCATTGATTTTTTTTTTTTTTTTTGTATTTACTACTATTTATTTTTATTATGGAAGCTTTATAAAATTTTAATTTTTATCAATCAGGTGACCGAGGGTCTTGCTCCAGATACTGATTGTAGCACCAAAATTTACCAACCTGTGGATGGTACTTTGAAATCAGCAATGAGTAATGGCACTAGGAATGATGAAACTCTAAAAAACAAAAAAATTTCAAAATCATTACAGAGTTGTGTTCTTGCTAAACATTCCAAAAGCATTGGTGCAAGAAGCAATTCTGAGCCTGGCAGCTTAGGATCTACAAAGGTAGCCAAGTCAGAAATTGAGCGAGTCTCTGTTCCAAAGAAAAGGGGTAGGAAACCTAATTCCTTAATAAATCCTGAGGAAGGCTATGATCATGCTTGGATTTCTCCTGGAAGAAAAACTACGATCACGCATCGCAGAAAGTCTCATGATGGGGGAGTTGATGATACACCTTCTGAAAACCCAGATTCCTCAATGGCCAATTTATCCCTTGAGAATGAGACTGAACCATCAGCTTTCGAAGCTAAAACTAACGAGATTGTAGCTCCTGCTGCTCCATCCCCAGAGCGTGGCCTTCCTGATTCAGGGCATTGTAAAAGGGGCCGGCCAAAGAAAAAAGGGAATGCAATGAATCAAGATGCCGATCCCGATTCCCTTTCTGGGTCAAAAGGAAGGTTTTTGAAAGCTCATGACGGGGTGAAAGCTCTGCAATCTGCAGATCTGAGTATGAAAAAGGAATCTGAAGTTTTGAGTAACTGTGATGCAAAAACTCAGGGACGCTCAAGAAAGATTAGAATTGCTACAACGCCCAAAGAAGAGACAATGGTAACTCCTGGATATGTAGTGTCAGAAAAGGAAGCTGCTGTCCCTTGTGTTCCTGAGGAAAAACCACTGTGTCCATCGACTATGAATGTAGATGGAATGAATGATAAGTCCTTAATCCAACTGGTTATCAATAAAAGGAAGAGGGGTGATTCAAAAGGGGATATTTCTGAAACATCCAACAGTAAGGTACTGCAATTAATCCTTTCAAATTCTTCCACTCAAGATGTATGTTAAGCTCCACTACTCTCTCTCTCATGTTGACTTCCCCCCCACTCCCCGCCCCCCGTTCGCCACTTTATAGATGATTTCAAAGTCTGCAACTAAGTCAGCCGATAGAGTTGACAGTTACTTGGAAGAAACCTCTAGATCTAAACTCAAGAGGATGCGTAGAACTGGAAAGAAAGAGATACAAGTATGTAATCAGCTTTGTAGTGTCGCTTGTCTGGTATTGAACCATGGTGTATTCTAGTTATTCTATGGATCATTTTGTTTTAATCTCTCTCCCTCTCTCTCTCTCATTTTAATGATGGCTTTTTTTCCCCCACCGGTCAACCACTTTATAGATGATTTCAAAGTCTGCAACTAAGTCAGCTGATAGAGATGACAGTTACTTGGAAGAAATCTCTAAATCTAAACTCAAGAGGATGGGTAGAACCAGAAAGAAAGAGGTACTAGCATGTAATCAGCTTTGTAGTGTCGCTTGTGTCTGGTAGTGAACCATGGCGTATTCTAGTTATTCTATGGATCACTTTGTTTTAATATAATTAATCAATAGAATACTTATTAAAAAAAAAAATCAATAGATTGCTTTCTCTTAATTTTGGGGTTGTCTGGACCATTTGTTTTTTGAGAGTAATTGAAAATGTTAACTCGTGGTCTTGGTTTATGGTCAGTTTTCTACTTGCATCGAGGATATATTAGTTCATCTGCGTACTCTTTATTTGACCAAATTAATCATTCTTACTGAATATGCTTTTACTTCCTCTTGGTCATGTCTCTGTAAACAACATGATTAGCTATTAAACAAAAACTAGATTCTCAATATCATATTTTAATGTTCACATCCAAGTCCTGGTTATCAGACTCAGACAGTGCAGTGGAATTTATTTGGCTGGGAGAAACTCTCATTCAAGTTTTACCTGTTTGATATAATGGCGCTATTGGAAAGATTCTGCGAAGTGTTATTTATATGTTGAAGATCTGGATTCCTAGTAGGATGCCTAGGAAGTGAGGCAACACGTTAGCTTAATATTCTCCTCATCCCATTCTCCTGTTTATCTTAGTTATATGTTATGTTTGACAACTTTTTGCCTCTTTAACTTATTGGTGCTTAATTTTTCTAATGCAGTCTTCTGAAAAGTCTGACCCTGACGAGCAATTAGTCAGTAGCAGAATAAAAGTTTGGTGGCCATTGGACAAGATGTGAGTACTTAAGGACTGTATGACGTTCCTCTTTGTAATATTCTAGCTAATTTTATAACTCTCTGTTTTCCCCTCTTTCAAGTTGATTGTGTTTTCTCCATTATAATTACCATCAATCCTTTTAGACCTTGATAAACGTTAAGGCTCTGCAAATTTTTGTTTCTATGTTATACTAAATATGCGCTTTGCATTTTGGTGGAAAAGAAGCCTCCAGTGAGGTTTCTGACACTGAATTGAAAGGCCTTCTTTTCTTTTGTTATATGATAGTTCTTATTTTGCAGGTTTTATGAAGGCATTGTAAATGCTTATGACCCTGTTAAAAACAAGCACCAGGTGAAATGGCTCTCACTAATCCCAACATGCTATTTCTTCTCTCTTTTTTTCTCTTTTCAGTTTTCATAACCTCTTCCATGTACTTGGGCTTGGATCTTTGCATATTCTGACATGCCTACGAGTGTGTCTCTTTCATAAAATCAGTCCATGTTTGTGTTTTCTCAGCCAGCCTTTGACCATGTTCTTTCTGATGCTCCTCTTACCCTTGTTGTAACATCAAGTTGAACTAAACCACACCATGTAACATGATTTCTCTGAGTTTCATTTCCTTTTTTTGTTTTTTAATTGGCACCGGATGTGAATAAAGTCCTGACTAATCGCAGGGGTGCATAGGCCCTCAGCAAGAAATTTCACACAATGCACCTTGGATAAAGCAAGGGAAATTCCTCTAGATCGATGGCTCCTATAAATTGTTTGGATCCAAGGATTCAAATGTTAGACCTGGAGGGAGCAGACCACCAAAACCAAGGCTCCTACCACTTGAGCCAAACCTGAGGGCTATCATTTCTTGTTTCTGATTATTATTGTTCTTAATTTTTTTTTTGTTATGAACAGGTGTTCTATGTTTTTTTTTTTTTTGGGTATGAACAGGTGTTATATGCTGACGGTGATGAAGAACTCCTAAATCTCCAAAAGGAACGCTGGGAACTGGTTGGAGATAACGTTTTGCCTGTTGTGCGTGTTTTGCCTTTGGATTGTTTTCCCAATGTCTTATTTTAGAAAAAAAATAAATAAATGAAAAATAACTCTTGCGTACTGCTATTATGCTGATATTATTAACAGGGGGATCAAGAGAATAATGCTCAAGAACCGCGTGCTTCACCTGATCTGTGAGTTGTATATCTTGTTTTTTTATCCTTCCAGAATAATGCTTTATTTTGAGTATTGATATATGGCAACCAAAACTTGATAGTCTTTTTTTGAATTGTAATTATGCTGTTAGTTCGGTAAATTAATTACTATTATCCTTTATCAATAATTACGTGAGCAAGTGAATAATTCTATGTTTAATTTACTCCAGAAGTTTCCTTTTTATATCCTGGTTGGCCCTTGGATAAAAACTCTAATGCTTTTCACTAGTATGGGACTTTTTTTTTTGGCATATTTAGCAGCAGCTACTTTCTTAAAGAATAAAAATGCTAATTGGATCCTTCGAACTCAACTTCTTTGGATTGGCATGTTCCCTTTTTCTTCCATTTTTGCTAGTTTGACATGTCTCGTGTTTATATTTTCTCCTGCATAAAGCATAATCTGTTTCAAAGGTATTTGTGCAACTTGTGGGATTTGCTAAATTCTAGGTGTTATGGTGATATGGGTTCGGGCGTTATGCTCACATAGTTGTTCAATGCTGATACCTGATAGGGAATAACTTTAGGTGCATAGCTGAGTATTGGAGTGTCACAAATTTAAATTTATTTGAATTGAATTGACTTGCATTTTTTCTAAACTTAAGATGGCAAAAGCTTTGCATTCCTTAATGCCATGGTAGAAAAAGGGACAAGTTGGAATGCAATGACAAAAATTTGCATGGCGTCTTTAGATTCTCTATTAATAATTTTCCTTGATCCAAATTGTTTGATATGGTGATTTCCTGATCATGATGTATGTTCCTTGTACTTGTTTGATCTTATACCTACATACATAAATACATACATACATTATTTGTGCTGTGCATCTTGCCAGACTGCAAAAGCGGAGGGGGAAAGCAAAGTCAAAGTCAAAGTCAAAGTCTGTCAAACGAGAAAGAGTTGATTCTTCTTCGAAAAGGTTGGTTCACAATCTTTCATAAATCTATGAATGTTTCCTCTGTTTTATGTGTCCAATGGACTGAAAAGTCTGGAGGCTTTCCAGGAGTGGAGCTTTGGGTGGCAAATCTGAAGTCGTTGAGCAAACAGAATCTCGTGGTAATTCTGCAGATAATCTTAAACCGGACAAACCTATAGGTAATTCTGCAGATAATCTTGAACACGACAAACCTATTGTTGTTTCCGAGTCTGTGAATGACCCTTCTACGGCAGATGATGGGTTAAAACATGATAAACATATAAAGTCTCTTGGAAAATTGAGGATTGAGAGGCTAAAAACTGGTACCAACTTGATGCAGAACATGCCTAAGGCTACGACCTTGCCTAAGGGATTCCTTTAACTTATATATGTTAGAAAGGGTGCAAGAAATGGAGGTAGTTCAGTTCTATTTGCCTGAGTTAGACAAGGTTGTGTATAGAGTGGTTGGTGACAGAAGCTCTAAGGCTTATAATTTTGGCTTTAGGACAGAATAGTATCAGTCATAGTCTCTTTCTTTTGTTTCTCATGTAACGGCAGAAGCAAGCATAGGGTGTTTTCTGCCTTCAGAGACTTGGTTTATGAATTTTAACTCTTACCAACTTGTTTCATGTTATTGTTCTCTGGGTTCTGCTCATCTCCAGTTTGAAACTCTCTAATTGGTCCAATGTAGGGGTTTTTCAAACCTGTTCATGTTGACTTTTATTAATAAAATGCAGAACGTTTCCTTTCAAAGAAATGAATTTCAATTGAACAGGGTTGTGTTTCAAAATTTTCCTTTCCTGCTTGCAATTTGGCACGAGTGATCACCCAAAATAAAAAACCGAGTTAATAAAATGCCCTCAAATCTCAGTAATAATATATGATTGTAACCTACATATATCATCAAATGTCCAGCAGATTAGAATGAGAAAATCCATACTCATTCCCCCAATTTTCTTTTCACTGTTTCCTCTCTCTCTCTCTCTCTCTCTCTCTCTCTCTCTCTCTCTCTCTCTCTCTCTCTCTCTCTCTCTTCACAGCTCAACTAATTGCCTAATTATTTAAGTGTATTACTTCTTCCATTATCCCCAGTATCTCGGCACTTCTATTTCAATTTTAAATGTTTGGCGGAGGAGAGCTGGGTTGATGCAACTCAAAACAGAGATTGTTTTAATTTTGACTTTTGTGGGTTTTGAAAGAGTGCAATTATGATATGATTTTCCTTCCCGCGAGGGCAGGTTTCATATCCTTCTTATCATCTTTATGTTAGGCTGCTAAATTCTCAATCAATAATGCATCACAGTTGATCCAGCCCTATTGCCTAAACAGTGGCTCTACAGCCACGGAATCACAACACCATTAAAAATTATTTTTTAATCCTTTTTTTAAACTATAATTAATCATTTTTAATCATTTAATCAGTTTTTTATTTCCTATGATCAATTTTCATAATTTCTCTTATCCCCTAATCTACAATTAATAAAACTATTATCACAGTTAGGCGGCTATTTTAAATTTCTCTATCCCCTAACCTACAATTAATAAAACTATTATCACAGTTAGCGGCTATTTGATTGCCTAATTAAAAATAAAATAAAAACGACGATCCGACCCAACTCGAACAGTTTGGTTCGGGTCAAGTCGACTTGGTGCCAGTTTCCAAACTGACTGCACGGTGGGTCGGGCCCAAACCCTGAGAACTGTCGGGTTGCATGCCTAGCTACCTTGAACAGCTTCCAATATATCTCTAGAGTTCGGAACACATGAAATAGTGTCGACTATAAAGAGAAGATTGGATCACACTATATTGAAAATAGGGGGATACATCCGTACTTCATGCCTGTCGGCTTTAATTACCCAGCTTAGCTACCACCGTTTGAATTTTATACTAGTTTTGGTTTTTGTTTTTCTCTGTCGATTACTGGTGGTAAGTGGGGTGAAGTACCTTAATATTGCTTATAAAAAGCAAAAACCACACACTAGTTTCTTCCATTCCATTCCATGCATGCAACAACACGTTTCTTAAATTTCCAGCTTGATCTCTCCGCCCCTTTTCTTACCAAATCCAAACAGTGAACACCAAACGTCGTCGGACGATACATGATATATATAGATCTATAATATATCCGAAAAAGGCCTGCAAGTTATAATGCCAGTACTTGAACTTAGTTCCTCCTCAGTTTCCGGACAAACTGTTTGCGTCACCGGCGCAGGCGGCTTCATTGCCTCATGGATCGTGAAGCTTCTCCTAGATAGAGGCTATACTGTTAAAGGGACTGTGAGAAATCCAGGTAATTATTAGACATACTTGATACGTAGTTTTCTTTCATTAAATTGCATATTGGAATTAATTAATTACTTTAATATATATTTACTAATGCAATATGATTTCATGTGTACTGTATACATAAATATATATGCACTACGTATGCGCATGGGTTAATGTACATACTAGAGGACCCAAAGAATGCTCATTTGAAAGAGCTTGACGGAGCAAAGGAGAGGTTAACTTTATGGAAAGCTGATCTTCTTGATTACGAGGGCCTCAAGGCAGCCATTAATGGGTGTGCTGGAGTTTTTCATACCGCGTCACCCATTACCAATGATCCCGTACGTAATTACCTATACATGATGAATTTCTCATCTTTTATTTCGTTGCTATTTATCTATTCATATTCATGTATGTGAGTGTCGATATATATGACGTTACATAATTAATATGATGAATAGATAATTTTAAGTTTTGATTTGTAATATATATATATATATATATATATGAATAACACTTTTATCACTATTAAATTATAAAGAATCATCCAATAAAATATTATCATGATGATTGGCACGTTTCGACAGAAATGATTGTGTGCAATATTTGTCATGGCTGATCCATTCGTAAAATATATATCATGATCACAAGCTTTAACCAAACATGAAATATTATTAATGGCCGGGCATGAATGATGGGTTAAGTACTACGTTCAAAAACTAAGTAGCGTACGTGTTCGTTGTGATAGGCAGACTTTTTTTTTTTATCAAATTTTATGGTATAGATTAGAAGAAAGATAGACACATAAAGTATTGAGTTACACAATATATAATTATCAAACTGCATTTAATATTGAGAAGAATTTATGGAGCACAATGTTAAGAATGTGTCTCGCTTCCCTTCGACAACCGTTCACCTACAAGGAATAGAAGAGATCTGACGATCTTCGCCTGAAAAAGTTCCGATACCTAAGTCAGTAATCTCGTTAAATATTTGAAAAATAACTTGAGAGCCAGAGAGAAGTCCCCCTTCATGGAGGGTTACCTAGTTTATAAAAGCATCGTGCTGATACTTATCCTTTGACGTGATTTCCATTTATAAGTTATCTTCTCGTAACTTACGTGATCACGTATCTGCATAAAATCCTGTAGAATGTGGTGAAAATTTGAGTATTAGTTTGTATACGTGATTCTATAGGATTCTATCCTTACGCGTCTTCTTGGATAGGTAATTGGGCCCATCGTGTTATTTTTCCTCTTTTATAGGCTCTCATTCTGATGGGCTTCCCGGCCTCTTGATTTAAATATGCCCTACTGCTACCTCACGAATTTTCTTCGTTTCGAGGCATAGGAAATTCAATTCGTTTTGGCTTTTAAATGTCTAGGTTCTCGCTGTGATATGCCTAGGAACTTATAAACTCCTATGAACCGTCAAATGCCTACAATCCTTTCATCTTTTCATTAGCCAAACGTGGCAGTGGGGTGGGAGTTACCGTGTGACGGTTATTTTCCATCAGACGACTATTCTTCTGCTTTTGTTGTCAGATCATTATGCCCCTGTCGGTTGGTGTTTCACAATCATCATTTCCTTTAAATACTCCTTTCTCTCTCTTTTTTTCCCTTCTTTCTGTTCATCTCGTTCTTGTCCCTTTCTCGTTCCTTACTCTCTTCTTGTTCTTGCTCCTTTCTTGTTCATTACTCTCTTATTGTTCTTGCTCATTTTTTGTTCGTTCTATCTCCCTCTTAACAACTTAATGGCTGATCATGTAACGGATCGGTTCAACCTTTTGACGTTCTTGAGGGTACGACATTCGACAGATATTCGTGGCATTCGAGCATCCGAGAGAAACATTTAGCTGGGATTCGGGAGGAGTTTAATATCTTGAGTTCAATCGTGATGAAAGCTTCTGAGTCAGGATATTACGACGATGAGGGATTCTCTGGCTGGGTAGCCATCTCTGTAGCCCTCTTGTCAAATGGGTTGAAGCTCCCTTTTTGCCGCCCTCTTTGCGACATCTTGGATCTTTTGGAACTAGCCCCTATTCAACTTCATCATTTTGCCTTGAGGGCTTATTTATGTGCTTGCATCGTCTTCCGGATGGTCTTGGAGCCCCTTAGCTATCCTTACCCTGACATGACTGCTGGGAGTTTTTGACTTTTTATGATGTGAGGGCAGCTACCAAGGGTTGAGTGGCCGGTTTTCGTAAAAGTAGAAAGGGCAAACCCTGGCTCTGTTTGAAGACCAGTACTCCAATGCTAAGGCATGGACCACAAGGCTCTTCTTTATCAACGGCCAGGAGTGGGAATTTCCTGCCCACGAGAAGTTTTTCAGGGGTTTTCCAGTTAGGGCGATCTAGCGTCCTATCCCTGAAAACCAACGTCAGTGGGCTCTCATGCCTCCACTGTCCCATTGAGAGCTGGCTCGGATTGATGTTGTTCACGCCTAGGCTGCTGACCATTCGGACGACCTTTGGACCGATAAGCTACTGTCCCCTACCCATATTGATCGATTCTTGTCATCTCCCAACTGCTCCTTCGTTCAGGAGCGTAATTTTATGATCACAGATATTATTCCTACCCCTCTACTAATTCCTTCTGAAAAGGGAACAAGAGGCACTCTTCTCAACTTTTTCCTTCAAAGAAATCTTCGGTGTCAGCTGAGGAAGTTCGGGAGCGAACGCCTACACCCCCATCTTCAACAACAGACTTGGCGCTCTCGGCGGACGCCTACAAGCAGTCGCCCCAAGAGTCTAAAACTCATTTGGGGGGTAATCAGGCCGAAACACTTTCCTTGCCTGTGGTTACTGCGCCTGCCGCCTCTGGCGGTTCTTCCGCAAGATCATGCTCCCCTGACTTAGGGAATAGGGAAGGCTTGACTAACATTGCCCTTTTTGAGCTGGCCACCACGTTCCAAGTCCAGGCGCCTCTCCGGACTAGTCCTCTGGAGTCAGCTATCGTTTTCGTGCTTCCAACTATCGAAGGCCTAGTAAGGGTGGCGATCTGCCCTCTGATGTGGCGACCGCCCTTCAATTGGAAAGGGTTACCAGTTCCCGTGTTCGCCCACTATCTTCATCCGAAACTGCTTCTAGGAGAATGAAGGAGAATTTGGTTGGCGCCCAGCTCACTGGTCAAGAAGGCTTCCAATCTCCTGCTCCGGAAAGCACCCGCGGGGACTTGGTCGTTGGCCAGTCTGATTTGGAAACTCCCCTAACCACCATATCTAGAGGCTACACTCCATCTTTGGTTGGTAGTGGAGAGTGTCTCTCGACCATCTCTCTTCCCGCGTCTTCATTTGGCGGGGATCTTGACTCTCTTACAGAAGAGGAATTGGATAACTTGCTTTGGGAGGGCGCCTATGCAGTACGGGAGGAATCAGCTCGTTTTGAGGCGTTACCTGACTCTAGGCATTTGTTGGGCCAAATGGCGACTGCGGCTCCTAATCCTGTGAGAACTCTGTCATCCGAGAAGGTGGGTGATCCCGTTGAAAACACTGGGGGTGACGGCAGCGGGGGTGCCTCTTCCTCAACTATTATTGCTCAAACCAATTAAAGGATTGGTTTTTATTAGTAACCTCACGACTGATCTTAGTTTCTCTTTCTCACAAGGTGTTGACAATTTGGCGGCGTGCGTAGTAGCTGACTTTGTTAGCAGGGAAGAAGATATGAAGGGGAGGTGGTAAGCCGACAGGATCAAACTGGAAGCTCTGGTTGAGATAAACAGGGAGCTCGAACTTCGCTTGGACCAAGCGGAAGGTTTTGCCAACTCTCTCCAAGAGGAGCTAGAGCTCCGTGACGGTGAGGTCCTTGAGCTTCAGGATGTTGTTCGCTTTGCTCAAGAGATGAAGATCAGAGATGACTTTTCCCACCAGGTTTTGCAATCAAAAAGAGACCTGGCGAATGTGCAACTTATCGAAACTCAACTGAATTTCGACGTCGAGTCCGCCTGCTTGGGTTCGAAACTCCTCGTCTGCAACGACAAATTAGGCTTAGCCCGGGAGGAGCTTGTCAATTTGCATGAGAGGTGCAGTGGGCTGACCAAGGACTTGCTAGACGCTCTAGAGAAGGCACGCCTTACAGCTCAAGACCTTTCCGAGGCGCAAGGTTCTCTGGCTGAGCTTCGAGAATATCACTAGAGGTATAAGGCAAGCCATGCTAACATGGACGAAGAGCTCAGAAAGGCTAACTTGGTTGCTCTAACCAGGGACGAACAGCTAGCCAAGAAAGTAGACCAGTTGGCTGCCACCTAGGCGAAAACTACTTGCCTTCGGGCTCAATTAGCTATGGTTTCTCAGATCAGGGATACGACCTTCACTTATGGTCATGGTGCTGACATTGTGCGCTTGAGGAACTGCCTCTTGGCTGATCTTTCTACGAACCTCCAAGTTCTCAATATGAGCTTATTCTCCCATGAGATGGCCGCCTGTCGCCGCGCAAATACTTTCAGGCGCAAAGAAGCTCCTAATGCCTTTGTGGACATGCCTCCCCTATCACCTTCTAAAGAAGGCGACGCCCCCTGACTCAAAGCTGCAACTCTTTGCATTATTTTATTTTATTTTGATTGCATGTTGTAACCTTGACTTATAATCAAATTCTTTTCTTTTAAATAACATCGAAAGTTTGCTTTGATATTGTATCCTTGATTCGCTGCTGGATAGTCTCGAGTGTTTGTCTCAATTCCTGTTGTTGTTTATTTTTACTTCCGTCTTTGCTTTCGTTTGAATCATTCTTGTGGTCCATGATCTTTCCCTTAACCCCGCAAGTTGGCTAACTTGTTGTGGCTCTTTTTCTAACAGGTCGGCCGCCGACCTTCCTCCTAACCCCACAAATTGAATAGCTTGTTGTGGGTCCTTTCTAAGCTGGGCAGTCGCCGACCTTCCTCCTGACCCCGCAAACTGGATTGCTTGTTGTGGGTCCTTTCTAGGTAGGGCGGTCACTGGCCTTCCTCCTGACCTTGCAAACTGGATAGCTTGGTGTGGGTCCTTTCTAAGCTGGGCGGTCCTCGCCCTTTCCCCCTTCTTCTTCCTTTTTTTTTTTATAGCACCGCGAGTGTTAAGACTCGTTGTTGGTGTTTAAGGGTGGCGGGGTCATGTGCCTCCGCGCCCATTTTTATATGGCACCTGTGAGTGTCATTACTCGTTATTAGTGTTAAAAGTTAGTGGGGTCATGTGCCTCTGCACCCTTTTTTTATATGGCACCTACGAGTATTGTAACTCGTCATTAGTGTTAAAAGTTGGCGGGGTCATGTGTCTCTGCGCCCTTTTTTTATACGGCACTTGCGAGTGTTGTAACTCATCATTGATGTTAAAGGTTGGCGGGGTCATGTGCCTCTGCGCCCCTTTTTTATATGGCACTTGCGAGTGTTGTAACTCGTCATTGATATTAAAAGTTGGCGGGATCATGTGCCTCTACGCCCCTTTTTTTTATATGACACCTGCAAGTGTTGTAACTTGTCATTGGTGTTAAAGGTGGGCGGGATTATGTGCCTCTGCGCCACTTTTTTTTATATGACACCTGTGAGTATTGTAACTCGTCATTGGTATTAAAGGTTGGTTTGAGGCGGTCCGTGACTTTTCCTTTAACCCCTTGAGCTAGATAGCCTGTCATGGGTCTTTTATTAGTAAGGAATTCTTCGAGCATGATAACTCGGTATAAATGTTTAAACGTGGCGTGGTCTATTGACCTCCGCACGCCTTTCTTTTTTTGTACGTGATGCCACAAGTAATTAGGAGCACTTTATATAGGGCATGAGATTCAGTGGAGTTGAAAATGGGTAAACATAAAGATTCTCGAAATAACAAATACGAATGTTATAATCATAACCATTTAAGAATTCAACTAAAATAAAAATGCTAGACAGAAATCACTGTAATGAAAAACCAATAATACTACTACTAAGGGAATATAAAAGACATAACTGAAATAAAAGTACTGACGACACTACTAGTAAAAATTCTTCAAGTGCTCTTTATTCCATGAATGAGATAGTTCCTTTCCTTGATTGTATTTTAGCCTGTATGACCCGAGCCTATTGTTTGCCATTACCAAGTAGGGTTCTTCCCATTGTGGTCCCATCTTTCCATGATTTTGGGTTGTCACCCCGCTCCTCTTCAAGACTAGATCCCCGATTTTGAAGGTCCTAGGCTTCACTCTCCTATTAAAGTACCGCTTAGTTGTAGCTTTCTCCAATAACATTTTGTCTTCCGCTATTTCTCTTTCCTCTTCTATCAAATCCAAATTTTCTTCCAGCTTACTGTCGTTTTGATAGGTCGAATAATGGTTTGTTCTGTAGCTGGACAACCCTACTTCAACTGGTGGCACCGCCTCAGTCCCATAAGCTAGCATGAACGTAGATTCCTCGGTTGGTGTTTTGACTGTTGTTTTGTATGCTCAGAGCACTCTCGGGAGCTCGTATGTCCAATTTTCCTTCTTTTCAGCGACCCTCTTCTTTAGGATAGAGAGTAAGGTTTTATTGGTTGTTTTAGCCTGCCCGTTAGCCTGGGGGTGACCGGGTGAGGAATACTTGGCTTTAATCTTCAGTTCGGGGCACCATTCCCTGTACTAATTAGAGTCAAACTGCCGCCTATTATCTGTCACCAAGTTGTGGGGGATTCCGAATAGGCAGATGACATTTTTTCACAAGAACTTTATCACCATTCTACTGGTTATGGTGGCCAACAGTTCCGCTTCCACCCATTTGGTGAAATAGTCCACAGTCACTATCATGAATTTTACTTCGCCTTTCCCTAGTGGGAATAGTCCTACTAGTTCCACACCCTTTTGGGCAAAAGGTCATGGTGCCGTCATGGACGTCAGTTCTTCTAGTGGGGCATGTTGCATGGGCGCATACTCTTGGAATTTAACGCACTTCTTAATGAACTCCCGTGCGTCCCTTATTGCGTTGGGCCAGTAATAGCCCGCTTTGACTGCTTTTCTGGTTAAGGCTCTCCCCCCTAAGTGATTCCCACATATTCCTTCATGTATCTCTGCTAAGACATCTTGAGCTTTATGGGACGAAATGCATCGTAATAACGGGGTGGAGAAACTTCTTTTGTAAAGAATCTTGTTGATAAGCAGGAATCTGGCCACTTTTCTTCTAACTCTCTGTGCTTTTTCTCGTTCTTATGGTAGTTTGCTTACCACCAGGTATTCCACCACCTCATTTGCCCATTCGGGAACATTGGGGCTCAGTATCGCCACTTTCGCGCTGATGGTTGGTGCTTCAATAATTCTTCTCTCCACTCTCCAAGGAAGAGGCACTTCTTCCATTCCAGAAGCCATCTGTGCCAGCCTATCTACCACCTCATTGTCCCCCTGGGGTATCTGGGCTATCATAAAGTACGAGAAAAGATCACGCACTTCCCAAACTCGCCCCAGGTATTTCTTTAAATTTTCACTTTAGGTTGTATATAGGCCTAACACCTAGTTGACAATAATCTGTGAATCCGACTTGACTTCTATCTCAGTTACCCCGATTTGGGCGGCTATAGAAAGTCCGGTGACTAGCACTTCGTATTCAGCCTCGTTGTTCGTTACTTTAAACGCTAATGTGGCCATGTAGTGCCTTTCTTTGTTATTGGAGCTCAGTAGATGTATCCCTAGGCCACCACCCACCTTACAGAACGAACCATCTATGCACATTACCCATGGCTTACTCGTTGTTGCTGTTGGGACTTCCTAGGGGAAACCTGAGAATTCCACCACAAAGTCTGCTAATGCCTGCCCTTTCGCCTTCCTTGGCTTGTATCTCAAGTTGAATTCGCTCAACTCAATCGACCATCCTATCAACCTCCCTGTGCATTCTGGTTTCCTCAAGATTTTTACCAGCAGTGCCTCCGTTAGCACCCTTATTGTATGGGTTTGAAAGTATGAGCTAAGCTTTCTGGCTACCGTTATCAAGGCGAAAGCTAGCACTTCAATCTTGGGATACCGTACTTCCGCTCCTTTAAGGGCTCGGCTCACGTAGTATACTGGATGTTGGATACCTCATTCTTCCTTTACCAAGACGGTAGATACTGGATATGGTGAAACGGCTAGATACGTGTAGAGTATATCGCCCTCTTTTGGTTGCTTCAGAATGGGCGAATTGACTAGATATTACTTTAATCTTTTGAATGCTTTACTACAATCTTCGTTTCAAGGATGTGTCTTACGCAATACATGGAAGAAAGGCATACACTTATTCTCGTTGATCTTACTATGAATCTGCCTAGGGCGGCCACCTTCCCTGCTAGTCGCTGTGTCTCATGCAAGTTTTCCAACAGCTTCATAATGATTATGGTTTTATCTTTTCTGGAGAAGCCTCAATCCCAATTTCAGATACGATGAACCCCAAAAACTTCCCTGACTCGACTCCAAAGGCACACTTGGAGGGATTCAACTTCATTCTGTATTGGCATATAGCACACCAAACGCCTCCCTCTGGTCTTCAATGTGCTGAGTGGGC
The DNA here is from genome assembly GCA_036898215.1 of Platycarya strobilacea. Taxonomy (NCBI): domain Eukaryota; kingdom Viridiplantae; phylum Streptophyta; class Magnoliopsida; order Fagales; family Juglandaceae; genus Platycarya; species Platycarya strobilacea. The sequence continues at coordinate 4,501,106 of CM072556.1, read as the reverse complement.
TCTTTGCTTTTCACCAAGGGATCATCCACATAGACTTCCATGGTTTTCCCTATCTGTTTTGCGAATATTCGGTTGACTAATCTCTGGTAAGTCGCTCTTGCATTCTTTAATCCGAACAGCATCACTTGGTAACAAAACAACCCACAATCTGTTATGAATGCAGTATTTTCTTTATCCACCACGTGCATATGAATCTGGTTGTACCTTGAATAAGTGTCCATGAAACTTAGTGTTCGGTGTCCTGCTGTTGCATCTACGACAAGATCGATACGTGGCGGGAGGAAGCTATCCTTTGGACATCCTCCACTTACCATTGCTCTTTTTCACTAGTACTACGTTAGACAACTACTCTGAGTAGTGGGCTTCCTTGATAAAATCGGCAGCGAGCAGTCTTTCGACTTCCATACTTATGGCAGCGTGTTTCTCCGCGTAGAATGATCTCCTTTTTTGGCGCATTGGCTTATGTGCAGGGTCTACACCCAAGCGATGTTCAATGATGGTATTGTCCACTCCAGGCATCTCTTCATGGCTCCATGCAAACACGTCTATATGTTCCATCAACAGCTGCTTCAAGTCTCCCTGACTGCTGGGAGGCGTTTGTACCAATGCGTACGGTTGTTTCCGGGCAGTTAGGGAATAGAGTTACGAGCTCCAAAGGCTCATTGACCTCGACGTGATGCTGACTCTGCTCGTCTTTGACCTCCACATCCTTCTCTTAGGTTCCTACCGTGGGTGGTGGAAGGGGTGGTATGCACGTACTCTTCTTCTCTTCCACGGTGCATACCTCGCCTCCATTCTTCCGCAGTTCTTGCACATAACATTCTCGAGCCAGCGTCTGCTCGCCTCTTGACTCTCCCACCCCGCCTCTGGTTGGGAATTTCATCTTGAGATAATAAGTAGAGGTTACTGCCCTAAACCGGTTGAGTGTTGGTCTCCCTAGTATAATATTGTTGAAGGAGGGAGCTTTGACCATTAAGAAGTCGGTCAAAGTGGTGGCCGTTTGTTCTCCAATTCCGGCGGTCACCAAAAGTGTGATGACCCCAACAGGTTGGACTGCTTCTCCAGAGAAATCCTTCAATGGCATTGGGGAAGGTTGTAGTCGGTCACCGTCAATACCCATCTTGCTGAATGCTTTCCAAAATAGTATGTCGGTAGAGCTCCCATTATCAATCAGTACTCGTCTGGTCGTGTAGTTGGCTATGACGAGAGTAACCCTAGAGCATCATCATGTGGATACAAAACCCTTACTCTGTCCTCTTCTCCGAAGGATATTATTATTTGATCATCGCTAAGTTTCTGTTGTTTGGGGACCCTGTCTGCCAAATAAACTTCCTCATACCTCGCATTTCGTGCATATGCCTTCCGGCTGGATGTAGACATTCCTCCTCCATCAAAATCCCCTGCTATTGTTCGGATCTCCCTGATGGGTGCCCTATTCCTGTCATCTCTTGAGGTGATCTGTTTCTGCCACCTCTTTGGGGCAACTTGTTCCTGCCCCCTCTTGGGGGTGCCCTGTTTGTCCTCGCCTCCTTTCTTTGTTGTCTAGTTGCCATTGTTTCGGCTGTCATTACCTCGGTGCCTACTTTTGAGGCTGGCACTTCTTTTATCCTCCGGCCTGGACTCTTGTCGTTGCCTGGATTTTGACCATCCTACCATCATCCGTTCCAGCTCACCAGTTCCCACCAATTCAGTGACCCTCTTTTTCATGGTCGTGCAATCCTCTGTCTAGTTTGAACCCGTTTGGTGGTATTTGTAGTATCGTATATCCGTCTGGTACTATTGCTTTTCAACCCTGTCTTCCGCTTATTCTCTGATAATTAAGTTGTTATGTATCAGTCTAGTGTTCCGATCTGGCTGTCTTTCTTGCCTTCTTTCTCGCTGACTTGCTCCAAGCCTTTTTATCATCTCGTCCGCCTCTCCTTTCGCCCCTTCTGTTTTCCTTTCGTAGCTCTACCAAGGCTTGCAATTTGTCCTCGGCGTTGACAAAAGTGTCTGTCTAACCCATGAATTCCCTGAGGGTGGAAGGGGTCTTCATAACCAGCTCCATCATAAATGAGCTTTGCGGCCAAATTCTACGCAGGAGGGCGGCCAGAGTAATCTTCTCGTCTTGACCGTCTGTCTTCAACCACTCATTGTTGAAGCTGGTGAGGCTGCTCTTGAGGTCTTCATCTTCTTTTTGTTTGACCGTAAGCAGGTAGGTAGTTGGGCGTCAGCGCCTTCTGCTAGGCATGAACTGGGTTATAAACTGTTTGGCAAGATCTTCAAAACTATCGATCGACCTTGGTTTGAGAGTGTCAAACCATCCTCTCGCTATCCCCTTCAAGGTCAGAGAAAAGGTCCGACAAGCAATCTTGTCCGGGAAATCATGGAGCGTGATGTGGGTTTTAAAATTCTCTAGATGGTCCACTGGATCCTTGGATCCATCGTACAACTCTATTTGGGGAACTTTAAATTTCGGCGGGAGTGGGACCTTTATAATCTGCTCGTTGTACGGCAAGTTGGTCTGGTTCAGCAGGCAGTTGACCGATGAAGATCCCCCCATCTTTCTTGCTATTTCCTCGTATTTTCCCGCTAGATCCTTCAGTTCTTTGTGCATATTTTGTTTCTCTGTGCGTTCCTGTTAGACTTCAGCGTTGCTATCTGCTTCTCCTTCACCTTGCTCACTGTGGGTGGCATCATTGGTTTCAACATTCCTCTGCCGCAACTCTTCGTTTTCTTTCTACAACGCTTTTAGTGTGTCTAACGCCTTCTTCGGTCTCTCCTTGGTTGCTGTTAATCGTGCTTCCATTGATGCTTTTGATGTTTGGCTCACTACAGAACGAGTTACACTTGGCATTCGAGAACCACGTTAATAGTCCGTAAGGGTATCCCACAGACAGTGCCAATGTTAATGAAGTATCTCCCTTCATGGAGGGTTACCTGGTTTATATAGGCATCGTGCTGGTACTTATCTTTTGACGTGATTTCCGTTTATAAGTTATCTTCTCGTAACTGATATGATCACGTATCTACATGAAATTCCGTAGAATGTGGTGAAAATTTGAGTATTAGTTTTTGTACGCAATTCTGTAGGATTCTATCATTATGCGTCTTCTTGAGTAGGTAATTGGGCCCACCGTGTTATTTTTCCTCTTCTATGAGCTCTCATTTTTATGGGCTTTCCAACCTCTTGATTTAAATAAGCCCTACACACACACACTATATAAATATATATATTTATTATGAAGTTTATAATTTCATGTGTCTATCTGCTATCTGATCTCCCACTCTCGCTCTAAGAAATTAATTAAGATCCAAATATATAAATATATTTTTTTTAAATCATCTTAGTATATATGATTGATCCTTATATTTTTATTACATGATCCATTGTTAATATATAATGGTAAAACTTATTAGTGGAGAATGAAAAATATTCATGTATTAATTCCAAGAATTCTTCTTTTCTTTTATTGTTTGTGTCGGTTTGATTAATTAATACTCGATCGATCACAGTTTCGTAGGGTTCTTATAAATTCTGGCAATTAATAAAATTATTAATGGTTGTGGTTGTGATTAATTACAACTTGAAATAAAAGGAACAAATGCTGGAGCCGGCAGTAAATGGGGCAAAGAACGTAATCATGGCAGCGGCAGAGGCCAAAGTACGACGGGTGGTATTCACATCATCAATCGGTGCGGTGCACATGAACCCTAATAGGAATCCAGATGTCGTGGTTGATGAGTCTTGTTGGAGTGACCTCGAATTCTGCAAGAACACCAAGGTTATTTAATTAATGTTACATTAATTAATTTACGTATAAATCAACGGACATATATACAATAATATTGTTTCCATTTTTTTTTAATGTGTAATCATTTTTATTTATTCTTTTGAGCATTTAAATGATGTGATTAATTAGGTAATTTAGGAGTGTCAAATCACGTAGGTTAACGAGTTGTAGTCGTGTTATGTCAAGATATGTATATTATACTATATATGTCAATCTTAATCCAATCCGTTAAGTTTATCGTGTCAAAACCTCAAATTTTAATACGATCTGTTAACATAACATGTCATGTCAACCCGTTATAACCCATTAGTAAATATTACGAAATAGATTAATACGACACAATATGATCCCTTTCAATCTGTTTATATAAATGAGATGAATATGCCCAAAATTAACCCGTTTGATTTGATTAAAGTTAGCATGATTTTATATAAATATTAAAATCACAATGTCTATAAAAATAATAACATTAACTACAAGTTTGAATTATAATCCAAATAAGAAAAATATCAAAATTAAAATTCTAACAATTAATTGTAATTTTAACTTTCTTAACGTGTCATGACGGATCAAAATAGGTTGATCTGCTATCAACCCTTAAGTAATCGTGTCGAAACGAGTCAATCTGTTTTGACCCAAAATTCGTTAAAATTAAACCTTAACCTGCTATTATCGTGTCATGTTCATATTTTGTTAACGAGTCATGTAATATATTGACACCCCTATTAGATATTAAGAAAATTGAAACAACCAATCACATTAATTAATAGAATGCACAAGAAGAATATTTTAATTACAAAGAGATCCTACAAAAGTAAACTCATAAACTGATGTGGTTTGACGTGTTACGTCAGATTATAAAATTTTGTTATTATAAAATAGATCTAACGAATTTTATAAAACCATATCAATTTATAATTTTTTTTATATAATTTTTTAGTGTCTGTACATATATAGCAGTTCTCGCACAAGAAATATGCAAAAAAAAAAAAAAAAACTGCATATAACAATTAATACGATTGATCATATATATTATATTATATTTACTTCTTTTGAATTTGAATGAATAATGCAGAATTGGTATTGCTATGGGAAGGCAGTGGCAGAGCAGGCAGCATGGGAGGAGTCGAAGGAGAAAGGGGTGGATATGGTGGCGGTGATACCGGTGGTGGTGCTGGGACCATTGTTGCAGCCAACAGGAAATGCAATTAGCAGCTTGTTTCATATCCTCAAATACCTGACTGGATCTGCTAAAACATATGCAAACGCCGTTCAAGGTTATGTCCATGTCAGGGATGTCGCCCTAGCTCACATTCTCGTTTTCGAGGCTCCCTCTGCTTCTGGACGATACCTTTGTGCTGAGAGTATGCTTCACCGTGGAGATGTCGTCGAAATTCTTCTCAACCTCTTCCCAGAGTATCCTATTCCAACCAAGTTAGTTTTTTTTTTTAATTATATATAATAATTTGTTATAGTTATCATATCTGGTAGTACCGTATATATATAAAAGATAAAATATATAGTTCTGTTCATCCAGGTCGGATTGTATCCGACTCAATTTGAAATTTTAATATATTTCTTAATATATATATTTTTTTAAAAGATTAAAGAAAATTTTAAATTTAGATTCTAGATTTGAGAATGCAAAACTCGAATTTAAAAATTCGGAATTCAAATCAACACCCCTAAAAATATATACAATAAAACTTTTTAAGGAGAGTTTTGAAAGAAACAGTACGCAGATGCTCACATGAGTTCACAACACGTAAAACTTTTTTTTAGCATGCATGGCAGCCGCAGGTAGGGAATTATCTACGCAAAAACCTTTTTCATATTGCATGTTTAATTACATGTATAATGTATATAAAAAAATTATTTATTATTATTTATTTATTATTTTATGACGTGATGATGAATTTACCAATAAAATATAATAAATAATTGAAAATGATCTAGTACTGCTACATCCTGATGAGAGAATTATCATTACTAAGTTTCTTGTTTTGCAAGTTAAATAACGATGATCGTGATATGTACAAGTAGGTGCTCGGATGAAAAGAACCCGAGAGCAAAACCCTACAAATTTTCCAACCAAAAGCTGAAGGACTTGGGTTTAGAGTTCATCCCGGTGAAGCAGACCCTATACGACACCGTCAGGAGCTTGCAGCAGATCAAGGGCGGCATCCTTCCTGTCCCTAAACATGACCAACAAGTTTCTCTGATCAGGAGTCGTCTTTAAAATAAATAATTATATTCTAAGATCTCTATACCATACATACACCCAATATATGACATAATCTGATTTGGATCGATAAATTTTAAAAATTTCAAATAAGTGAACGATATATATATATATATATATATATAAAATAAGTGCAAGCATGTACGCATGCATAGATATTAATAATGGGTCAGACTGCGCTTAATATTGATCCGATGATCGATGCTGATTCATGACGATCTTGTAAAGATAAATCTATGAAAGTTCGCATGATGTTCTATAATTCTTCGGCCTCTTCCTGAAAAAGCTTCGTATGTAGTTGATATATATGGGCCGTACGAGAAAATAAAACCGACAGAGATGACATATTCAAGCAAATTTTTTTTTTTTAAACATCATTCAAGTTTAATTCATAATGAAATAACTGGCCACTCAAAGAGTCATTAATACATTTACATCCCTTTTCAATTTTACAAGTTCCTCTATCTGAATGGGCACATCCTCAATCCAAACATTCTCTTGAGGAAAAGATAAAGCTAATTTGGTTAGCCTATGTGCTATGGTGTTAGCTTCCCTATAAGCAAAACAAACTTGCCATTGAGGTTTATAAAGCATGTGTTGAATATCAGCAATGATTCATCCATAATTAGTTTGGTCTTCACTCTGGCAACCGACATCGTTTATCACAGCTTGACATTCCTCTTCAAAAGTGATGTATGACATCCTCAGATCTGCACAAAATTCACATGCCTTCCTAAGGGTGAAAGCTTCATCTATCTTCGGTTGAGTCAAGCAGTGGGAAGGAGAGCACAATACTGCCATGCTTTCTCTTTCCCAATTTCTGACTATAATTCTGCCATGCCATGCCATGCCGTGCCGAGCACAATACTGCCATGCCGAGCCTCTTGGTTTGCTTATGATCTATTGCAGCATCCCAAATTACTTTACACCCAAAAGATTCTGGTTTTTTCCATTAACTAACAACTCTAGGACCTGCTTGGAGGGACTCTGAAGCTTTTGTGCTTCCTCAACTGCTCGATATTCCTGTTGATTGTGCTTTGCTTTCTGCATTAATTCTCTCGGATGATCAAGTCTGTTATAAAAAACTAATGAGTTTATTCTTAGCCAAATCAATCTCATTGCATAAGCCATGATAGTTATATTGTCTGAATCCAATTTGTCAGTGATTTTATCCCACAGCTACAGAAAATTGGTCTTCCCACTAGGGGTGGGCAGCGGGTATCCGCACCCGCTGCCCCGCCCGCATTCCGCCCCGCACCGCTGTGCGGGGACGGAGTCACCCGCCCGGCAGGCGGGGGGCGGGGTCCCCCCGCCCGCTTTCTACTCTTAAGGCGGGGGCGGGGGCGGTATAGGGGTCCATCCGCCCCGCTTTTACCCCGCCCCCGCCCCCGCCTTCCCTTATATATAAATATAAATATATAATTATATATATTAATAAATCACCAATGTTATGTAAAATGACTTTGTTAGTTTAGAATTTAGATTCTTAGAAAATTAGAAGTAGTATTTGTAAATTGTAATGTTAATAATTAATAGTTAATAGCATAATTTATAATTTTGTAGAATTAATTTGTATTATTGTAAATTTGCAATAACTTAGTCATTATTTTAAGTTTTATCATTTTAGTGATTTTTTTAAGTGACTTTAGACTTTAGTAATGGAATACCGAATGTTTTTTAATATATAATTGTGTGTTTAAATCAGATTTGATGGTATTTTAGGCTAAAATGGCTTGGAAACTTGATCTAGGATGAAAATACCCAAAATTACGAAATGGGCCAAGGCCTCTATAGGGGCGGGGGCGGGGGCGGGGGGCGGGGGGCGGGCGGATGGGCTCCCACCCCGCTACCCCGCTATGGGACGGGGTACCCCGCCCCCGTGTAGGCGGGGGCGGGGTGCGGGTTTAAATTCCCGCCCCCCGCTCAAGCGGGGGCGGGGGGCGGATGTAGGGGTGCCCCGCCCCCGCCTGGGCGGGTATCACCCCTACTTCCCACAACTCCATTTCTGAATTGGACTACCTAAAGCAGACCAAACATCTGAGGTAGCAAAGCGATTTCAAATGAGATGAATCACAATTTCCTCTTCCCTCTCACATACAGGACATTGACTATCCATTTGTTGAATCTTTTTTGCTAAATTTGCTCTAGTAGGAAGAATGTCTTGACCTAATCTCGACAAAAACATTTTTACTCACTACAGGGAAAGGCAGCATTTGCGGCGCACCATTTCGCCGCTAATACACAACAAAATCGCCGCAAAATTTCTATTGCAGCGATTTACGGGCGCCGGCTGTTCGACGGTATCGAAAAGCTACTTATAATTATTTTTAGCGAAACAGTAAAATCGCCGCAAAAATAAGACTTTTAGCGGCGATATAATTCGCTGCAAATAATGACAATAGGCGTTGGAAAATGGTTCGAAAATAACGCTTAACGCTGCGAATAGTATTTAGCAATGAAAATGTGTCGTTGCTAAAACTCATTATTCGCCGCAACAAAGTGTTTTTGATTATTTTTGCGGCGATTTATTTCGCCGCTATTTCTATTTTGCAGCGATTTTCCTGGGCTTAATTTTTATTGGACGTTCATTTCAGTTTTGGTTTTGCAGCGTCTCGGTTTTGCAGCGTTTTCTGGGTGTTTTGGTAGCTGGTTTCCTGGAGCTTGTTAACAACATTTTCAAATTAATGTACACAAGCAATAATTTTAATTTTTTGATTAAACCAAAAATCCTAATCATCCAATATAAAAACACCAATCATCCAAAAATACCAATCATCCAATAGTACTCTGATTATCTAATAATTTTCAATTTTTGATTAAGTTTAATTTCATCTATATGAAACCATAAGTCCTAGACATCCAATAATACATGACTGGCCTGGGTGCATTAATTGAGGCAATTAAATATTACATAAGAGAACAACTAATGTTTCATTTAATCAAGCCCATTAGTATTTGTGGCAATAAAATATTAATATTAAAATCTTCTCGGCCCGCTATTTCACCAATGCATCTTGTTTGAGGTGAGAAGGTCAAGTACGTAGTGTTTTGCAGTGCATCTTGCTTCTGTCCACAGATTTTTCCAATAGTACTCTGCATCATGATTGTTAAGTGAATCAGTTTCAAAACATAACATGAGAAAACTTTATTCTTATATAAGAATAAGAAGAATAAATTTTTCTGCCGTCAATGGAGATTAATTGTAAACAGATTTTCTTCCATTCAAATATATAAGGTGCAAAAGCTATAAATCATTCACATCTACTTATCTCAGGCATCTACTTGGTAAAATACTAAAAAAAAAATGATAAAGAACTGAATTAATATAAAAATATAAAGAATCTAATAGCTATTGAGAAAGTAATACCCAAAATAACTATTGAAACTATAAAATCCAGTACACATTTTTATTTTTTATTTTTTCTTACAACAAGAAAGAATTCATTAAAATGCATTAAGGATCACAAGACATCTTCTCAACCCAAACAATGATAGTAGCTTAGACTTAGGTACTAAATCCCCCCATACAACCAACTCATCAACATTCCAACCCATGTGGATAACTTATAAGCCCACTAACATATGTTATAGAACCTTCATTTGAAATAAATTTGTATTAAGCCTGGTCACTTCTAAAATCAAATTTTCAAATCTGGACATCAGCTTGTGAGGTGACTAGTTGCAGATTATCCAACATTAGCATACAATCAGACTCATAATCATCTTTGTTATGCCAATATGTTACCTTAATTAAATAGCCTAGAAACTCCATGCACTTAAAAAGAATGTATGCACCTCTTGTTTTGTAGTAGTCTTCTGCACATGGTGGATTAGATCGATAGATGAAGAGGACCTAGGAATGTCAAATAAGATTAGTAAATGACATTTTCAGAAAGATATTCTGGAGATGACCAGTACACAATTACCTGTAACAACATCGTCATTCTGCTTAGTTCAGATGGAGAGCTATGATCATGAGGTCATGGATAATAAACTAACATGTAACTGAAATAATGAAAAGTTGTAGGTTTGTTTTCCAGATTTGGGCTGATCACAATGCTTACAAGGGTCATATATTTTGATAGATGTATTACGGTATCCTAGGAAACACTAGCTACATGTTCAAGCCATGCACACCTGATTGATTACAAGAACTTTAGCGAAGGATTTGGACATTAACCTTGACAAATAAACATACGATTATGAACTTAATTTGTGGGTTGTACAGTATGTTGATTTAGGCTGCCATTTGTGCAGCAAATGTTTCTTAACACTTGAATATAGATTTTGTTTATATATCTACCTAATCTAATTATGTGGTCATATAGCATTCTGAACAGGTGATCAACATGGTTGAAGATCTACAAGAATATCTACTGCCTTTATGTTTGCTCTTCAATGTCATTTGTTTAAATTTAAAGGCATATTCACAAACTTTGTCATTAGATGAGGAAAACAATACCTGCAATAATGTGTCTAGCAGCAACGGCACATTTATGATTGAAGTTGTCGAACTATTGGATAGAAGATCATCTCCAATGAACCCCTTTAGTCGAAGAGATGCAATCGCACAGTATCTCGCACCACCTACATCAATAGATACCACCATCAAAGCAGTCCATACCACCATTAAAGCAGTCTAGACCATCTACATTTTGAACCGTTTAAATATGACTTGAAAAGTCCATACCACCATCAAAACAGTCCATACCACCATCAAAACAGTCCAGACTACCATCAAAATAGTCCAGACCATCTACATTTTGAGTCCATCTTTCAAATACAAGAATAGATCGAAATACTCTATTTGATAACAATATAAAGAGGGCAAAGAAAATATGTGATTAATGTTTTCAAAACTTTCTGAAATCTTAATATACATAGAAATATCTCTTTTTGGCTTTTTTTTTTTCTATTGGCTGAGCTGAAATTATTTAATTTATATATATCATGTAATTTATATGATATGGCTCCTTCAGAATTGGAATGTTTTGCTCCCAACAGTTCTTTCAATTTGATGGATAAATTCTATACGGTGTTAAAACTAAATAATGCATAAATTAATTATATGAACTCTAAAGCTTATTATATTGATAAAGTGCACAAAAGAATGCATAAAAATGCATGAACATATGATTTTTCGACACAAAAACCAACAAAGAAGCATGCACATACACAAAAAAATATAAAAAGTGCTTGAAATCTAAAATAGTCTGGTTTGGAAACTTACTTCTATAGAAAAGTCTCAAACTAACATCGACCACGTACCTGAATCTCTAACATGATAAGTAGTAGAATTATCCCCTTAAAAATCTCATCAAATTACAAAACAGAAAACTTAGATTCAAACACTTGAAAAATTGGAATACCATAGAAAACATGTGCAAAACTTAGATACTTATATTTCTGATATTACCTTCTACTGAGACAATACTCCTGGGAATGGCCACAAAACTGTTTCTTATAACCATCGTCGCTCCCACAAAAAAATATATCAGTCCTAGCCTCTCATTGTTGTATATATAGAGATCTATATATATATATAGCTGTCTATTGTCAATAGTAGGTCAGAACTACACAAAAAATACACCCAAAGACCTCACAAAAAATTTCCCACAAAATATGATTATTTCTTGAACACTAGCTCACTGCGTCTCTTGATGAGATGCAGCGATGGACGAACGTTGCCCCAACAACTCTCGCATCAGTCGGTCTGTTTCCTCTTGTCTCTGCTCTATTGCAGCCAACTTCGTCTTAACATTCTCCAACTCACGGGTGGAAACTTCAGCTACCTGCTTATGCTTCTCAATTGAAGCCAAGTACTCTTTCTCCCTAGCCTGGTCGCGCTGCCTTGTAGACTCTGGGATCACCATCTCTCCCAGTCCTCTTGCGTAACCAGGTCTATGACCAAGTACTTCCCTAAATACCCCCGCGGCTACTTCATTTGTTCGTTGCTCCGGTTCTAGAATCTGGAGTTGTTCAACCATTTTATTCTGCAATGTAAGATAATGAACAGATTACTTACAATCTAGGGTATTCAAAAAATTACATTAATCATACTTACAGAACTAGCTTGAAAAAACGGCAAATAAAAGTGTTCAATGGAGTTCGAGAATGTTACTCACATAATTTTCTTCAGTAACTTCTATGACAAAAGAATCTTTCTTCACGGACCAGTGGGTAGCCTTATAGAAGTCCACCATAGTTTCCCCGTCATCACGCTACATGTGTTCACAATGTGTATTATAAATGTACATGTTCAAGCAAATAAAAAAGGTCAAACCTACTAGCCACTTCATTTGGACTCTAAACGCTTTGAGTGAAATAAGGAAAGAAAAATATCATTATTCCCTCTACTTGTTATGTAAATTAAGTGACATAGGAAGTTGTGTGTATCGCTGCAAATAGGGAAACCTTCGTGTTTAGAGCTTAGAGCTTATACCTTCTCTACCAATTTCCTAACAAATGATTTACGACCGGATGTGTGGTTTATTTTTTGCTTTTTTCTGTTCTCTCGATTCTGCTCTGATATTTTCTGGCATGGTAAACAGCTTAGAGCTTATACCTTCTCTACCAATTTCCTACCAATTTCTTCATCGTTGTTTGGAAATGAGGTATAGATCTTATGCAGCTCGTGGTGGAATGCATTAAAGCGCTTCCTTAGTTGTTTAGTCACTGCCAGGCGATGGTTCTCTAGTTTCCATTCTAATTCAAAATCACCCTGCAAGTCGAAATAATACCGTTATAGGCAATCGCCAAATCCATCATTTCCATTGTGTAAAACTAATAGTACTACCAATGTCATAAAAGTCAGACCCGAATCCGGTCGATTAACTGATCCTTCATTGGTTGGGGTACATCATTCCATCGTGGGTAGCTCATATCACAATGTTGTTTAACTATCCATATTATACGAGCAGTAAACATGGATGCATTCTCACAGCACAGAGCTGTTTCCCCAGGATTTATCTTTAGGAGCACCCTACCATGCTTGCGCAGTTTCTCAAACTCAGTTAACTTCGCTGGCCCACGTCCACGCCGCGACGTCTCAAGCTGGGTCGAAGGTGTGTTTGCTGGGACCTCCTCACCTGAATGGTGTGGTGGCAATAAATTAATATTCAAATGCCGAAATGAGTTTAAGTGAGAAGAAGACACTAATCATATTAAACTTTGTTTAATACAAAAAAGTCTGGATATGTGGACTATACCAATTGGCCCGCTATTAGCCACTTGTTCTCGCATGTTTGCTGCTAGGACCTCCTCACCTGAATGAGAGAATGACAATAAATTAATTTTCAAAGACCTAAATGCATGTAAGCAAGAAAAAGACACCAATCATATTAAACTTTGTTTAAGGATGAGAATATTGGATATGTGGACTATATCTTGTAAATGCCCGCTATCAACCACTGGTTCTTGTGTGTTCGTTGGGACCTCCTCACCTGAATGAGAGAATGACAATAAATAAATTGTCCTGGACCATGCACCAACCATATTAAACTTTGTTTAGTATTGAAAATATAAGATATGTGGACTATACCGATCGGGAGCTCAGCCTCTTGAACTGGTTCACTATTTGGCTCAGCCTCTTGAACTGGGCCCGCACACGGGAGCTCAAATAATTGACTCGGAGGCTAGGTGGAGTCATTTAACCCGACGTCATCAGTCAGAGTCAATCCTGGCCCTTGTTCAGAGTCACCTATTCGGCAGCCACGTGGCTGCTTGGCGCAAGATCTGGGACGAACCCAACTTGGAAAACCTCAGCCTCGTCTGCGGGGCCGACCACGGACACCGTCCCCCATCTGGTCACCTATATATAAAAGACATACAATGTTGAAGATTCCGTTAATCATGTATAACATAGCAAAAATGTTATGGATGTGGAAAAATTAATACCTGGGCCGTTGATGCTCCGCATTACCTCCTAATAGGGATGAAGAAGTTCTAACCGTCTTTTATCCAATCACTTGAGATGAAACAAAAAGAAAAATCTTAATTTGAGTGACACTATTTAAAGGAATCAAATCCAACACATGGAGTGTAATTAAAATAATACATGACATGATAATTTTATGCACTTTGAATGCAATACTCTTAAGTATTGTATAGAAGTCATGGTCAATCATGCATAAGTCGATATAACCATAGGTCGGTAAATTAAATCATACATACGCTCATATGTTTAAGTGCATACATAAATAAGTATGATTTTGTATGTTGGATCCCTCTTAAGTTGCCTATTCTGGCTCAGACTCTTTATTGGTGGATAGGTCATCATCATCTGAGTTGTTGCATCATCATAAGCATCTCCAGAAGCAGATGGAACCAGACCGTCGTCAATGAAGTCATCCAACTCTCCTCCATCGCCAAGAGGCGCCTGGATCTCACGTGTAGTAATATGGGTAGGTTCTATATCAGTCCTACTAAGAGATCCCGACACTGGGCATGCATCGCAATGCAAAAGTGGATAATCAGATGATTGCTCATTTTCTTGATAGGCATCATCATCGCTTGATGAATCATCAATATCGTCTGAAGCCCTCGGCACTGTTGGAACATCATAGACATTCCTATTATCATACCTTTGCACAACAAACCAGTTCCCCTTCGCCCTCAAATCTCTAATGTAAAAACACTGAAAAGCTTGGCATGCCAACACAAACGGTTCGTCCTTATACCAAGTTCTGTCCATGTTGACACTAGTCATGTGATCGTCTACTCGAACTCCCCGTTTCTTATCTCCAACATCAAACCAAGAACAACTGAACAAATATACTCTTCGACCACCCATATAACGTAACTTCACAATATCATTGATAACACCATAAAAGTCAACGTTATTAGTAACTTCATCACCAGTTACCACTACTCCTGAATTTTGTGATCTCCGGCGAAACTCACGCTGCTTGGTATGGAACCGTTTACCGTTGATAATACATGCAACATATGAGGTAACCCAACGATCAGGACCCCAAGATAACGCATACAAATCATCAGACACACTTAGTGGGTTTCTACTACGCTTCTCCTGGACCTACAACATTAAATTGTGTTGAAACCAACAAGCAATAGTGGAAGCAAATTTGATTGACCCCAGGGTCAAATTCATTCTACGTAGACAGAACAAACTAGGGAAAACTTACACGTTGCATGAACCAAGTTGGGAACTCAGTTTGGTGCGTGCTCTCAATAGCATTTGGGTTTAACATCTTGCATTTGTCGTAGTGCTCCCTATATTTGGAGAATACAATCAGGCAACAAATTAAATAATAACAAATTCGTAGCGTAGAAGTATCATGGATTGTCTCAAGTCACCAATCATATCCATAAGGAAGTTGGGATTACTTACTCTATATAGCTTCCAATCTCATCGCAGTTGTTAAGCGCATACCATATGGTTGAGCTATGAAATTTATCTTCTAATTGCACATTAGTAGCCATGCCCAAAGGACGAAGTTTTTGAGAAAAAATTATGAATTCATCAACATTTTCTTCTCTACCCGCATCAATGTTGCGTTCCGGACGATTAAACTTTGTCTCAACATCTTGGAGATACATCGAACAAAATGTCAAACACTCTCTGTGGATATAGACTTCTGCTATTGAACCTTCCGGCCGGGCTTTATTTTTAACATACCGCTTGAACTTACCCAAATATCTCTCAAACGGGTACATCCACCTATATTGAACTGGACCTCCGAGAATGGCCTCATGGGGTACATGGATAGTTAAGTGGACCATAATATCAAAAAAAGATGGAGGGAATATCATTTCTAGTTTGCATAGAACAGTGACTATATCATGTTGAAGTTGTGAAAGGCGGTTGACATCCAGGGTTCGGGTGCACAACTCTTTGAAGAAACTGCTAAACTCAGTCAGAGCCAAACCAATATCACTCCTTAAAAGCCCTCCCACAGCAATAGGCAGTAATCTTTGCAAGAAAACATGACAGTCATGGCTTTTAAGACCAAAAATTTTATAATCCTTTATAGACACACAATGCGTGATGTTGGAGGCAAACCCATCTGGAAATTTCACCTCAGCAAGCCACTCGCAAAATTTATTCCTTTCATCCCCATGTAACGTGTATAATGAAGGTGGCATTGTGACACGTTCATTGATCTGCTTTAGATGTAATTCTTTTCTGAAGTCCATGATTTCTAGCTCACGACGAGAATTTATATTATCCTTAGTTTTGCCTGGAATGTTCATTAATGTGCCCAAAATGTTATCAGCAATATTCTTCTCAACATGCATGACATCAAGATTATGTCTCAGTCGTAATGTTGACCAATAAGGTAGGTTGAAGAAGATACTCTTCTTAGTCCAGTTCAACTCCTCTGCAGTCCGTTTTCTCTTCCTACCAGACTTACCAAATTGAACATCTCCAAATATTTGTAATTGAGTCAAAAGTAACGCTCCATCAACTAAATTTGGTGGCATGCGATGATCCTCTCTATCGTTGAACAATGCTTTTCTAGATCTCCAAATGTGATCGGTTGGTAAAAAACGTCGATGTCCCATATAATACTGTTTTCTACCATACTTCAACCATAAGGAATCATTGCTAGCATTGCATGAGGGACAAGCCAATTTCCCTTTTGTTGACCAACCTGAAAGATTACCATAAGCAGGAAAATCATTGGTTGTCCACAATAAGGCAGCATGAAGCACGAATATTTCCTTAGTGGAAGCATCATATGTAGGTAGACCTTCTTCCCACAATTCAAGTAACTCATCAATCAACGGTTGCAAGTAAACATCAATATCATTCCCCGGCGATTTTGGACCAGGGATAATGAGAGATGTCATGAAGAACTAGTTTTTCATACATAACCACGGCGGCAAATTATATGGGTCAAGAATCATTGACCAAATACTATACGGTTTAGCCATATTGTTGAAGGGATTGAAACCGTCGCTGACCAAGCCAAGCCTAAAGTTGCGGGCATCCCGTGCAAACCAAGTATGATTTTGGTCAAATGTCTTCCAAGACTTAGAGTCGGCAGGATGTCTCATAATATTATTCTCCCCAGTCACCCGCTGCTCCTTATGCCATCTCATATCATCTGCTATCTTGTCTGACATAAATAGATGCTGCAATCTTGGCTTCAAAGGAAAATGTCGCAGAACTTTTTGGGGGATGACTCGTGAACCGTGGGTATTTGGTATCCAACGTGAAGCACCGCAGATGGGGCATTCATTAAGATTAACATTGTCCTTCCAGAATAAGACATAGTCGTTGGGGCATTCATGGATTTTCTGGTACTTGAAACCCAAACCTTTCTTCAAAGACCGTGCCTCCTGATATGATTGTGACAATGAAATATCAGGAAAGGCGGATCGTAGAAGGCTTAGGAGCATATCGAAAGACTTGATTGACCATCCACCGATTGTTTTGATATGTAACAACTTCACAATGAAGGAGAGCTTTGAAAACTTTGTGCAACCTTTGAATAGGGGACGTCGAGCATCCTCGAGCAGTTGCTCAAATGTTGAGTTTGGATTGGGTTGTTGTCTTGATTGCTGGGTGGTGGATGTAGTGTTGTCTTCGGGACATGCCTCGTATGTACCTGCCTGTATGTTATCTAACATATGATCCGTGTCATCACTGAACCTATCCTCCACTCCAATCCTAGGATCATCTAATATATCGTCATCAATGACTGGGAGTGTTTCCTCCTCTCCATGAAATATCCATTGAGTGTAGTTTGAATTTATTCATTTTATGAACAAGTGAGACTCCACCTCAAATATAAATAAGTGGAGATTATTCAAACATCTAAGGCAAGGACACCGAATGCGATCACTTCCGATGGAATGGTTTCGTGCCATTGTGAGGAAATTTCTAACACCTTCAGCATAGGCAGGTGATCCAAGTCTATCTCTCAGATGCATCCAGCTTTTATCCATCTAAGAAGAAGAATCCAAAAAATAAGTCAATTGTAGAAAAATTCCTTTTCGGTAGATGGAGTATAAGTCACGTATAGGGATTAAAATATTTTGCAAATTAGGTGGACACTTCTCTCATAAATGGAAAGCTGATGTACTAGATGTGGAACCAAAGTGGAGGGAGGAAGACTCAAACATTTTCCTATTTTTTTTTAGTAGAGTTGGAATGAGGAGTTCTCATATAGATCACTTAAGACACCCCCACTTTATGTCTCAAATTTGTCCCAGATTGTTACAAGCAAACTATATATATAGTTGCTAAGAAGCTTATAAAACCATTGTGCCACAAAACGAGATATTTTTCCAGTTTCACGATTAATATCTCATTCCTTAGTAATTGGATAGCTAGTTACATATTTACGTACTTAACTTTTCAGGGGCACAACAAAAATGGTTATAGTTAGTTCAGACAAAAACTATCAGCTACTGATGTTAGGACTAGCTATGAACAAACAAAATCTTCCTAAAAGAACACTTAGTAAGTTAGGCGCCGAAAAAAAAGTCCAGATCTAAAAAACAAATTCTAGCATGTTCAAGCAAAGCACCAACTACAACAACCCCAGGATACTAACCCCATATAAAAGGGAAAAACAAACTAAACAAAAAAAAACAATATTTTCAAAACCTGTCATAAACACCTTTAGGCATTTCTTTCCTTTACACATACATACATAAATGTATAAAAAACACATTTTATATTTGGTGGACTATATTACAATTCTCATTGAAATGCTCATATTTTATAGAAAAAATAAAATAATTTTTTGTAGATTTTTAGCGTTATTGATTTATAAATAAGGTTATATTAATTAATTAAAATCTAAAGTTGGAATTTTCCTATTTGTTTATTGCTTGTACAGTAAATGAGTCCAATTTTTTAAATAATATGTAGCATCGTCCTTGCAAAAAAAAAAAGAATAAATAGATATCCACATGCAGCAGTAATAGTAGCAGTAGCACGACAAGAAGTAATTCCTGCTAAACACAGGCTAAATGAGAATTCAAAGAAAAGCTAAAAAAGATAAAAAATAAAAAATAAAACTGCCTCATATTTTCTCATAAAGATGTGCCTTATTTGCAAAAACACAAGCTAAAACATCTAGATGTAAAGAATGGAGTGAAATTTCTCAAATCTAAACAAACAAACTAAAACATGTAGATCAAAAGAACAAGGTTTTCATGGCTAAAATACCCTGCATCCACCATCCTCCTATATATATTATATTGTGTTTGATAATGAACCAATTTTGCTCCCAATCAAAATCCAAAATTAAAAAATTTTTCCTCATAAATTAATAATTTGAATACTAAATGTTGTGGGGGCAATCACATAGTGAGTGAAACAATTTGGACTGATGTTACATTAGTTTGACTATATATCTTATTTCATTGTTGAACCTTGAAATTTTATTTTTAAACCTTGAAAGTCATAGCAATTACGTTATCGAAGATAGACTTGCCTCTTAGTTGTGCTGGGGGCGACATAGTCTATTTTTACTATCCAAGTTACAAAGCCAAACAATAAACCAAAATAATATACATTAGAAGGGATTAAATGAGTAAGCTTGGTCCCAATCAATTGATGCCCTATGAAGAATTTGACTGGCAGAAACAAAAGATAGAAGACTTGTTAGTTTTCTTCAGTGTCCTCTCGATGTTATAATGTTCTTGTCTTGGTGATAAATAATGCATAGATGAAATTACCTTTTCCAAGTGGTAAAGATTGATGGCCGCATCATTGGTGATGGACAAGTTAGGCTTGTGACTCAAAGATTGCAAGATGCTTACAAAAGACTGACAAAAGAGTGGGGAGTACCAATTCCGGCCTATGATGAGACTAGATAGTTGATACTATGTTGTTAGAAGGTGAGACTTCTCTTAGTACTTCTTGTGGTTTGGGTTTTTTTTTTACTGATATAATGCTAGTAAAAACCCTAGCTTTGATCAGTAGCAAATAAAACTTCTGTCATGGTGGATTTATCCAAGTGTGAAAATGTGCAAACACGCATTAAGGAAAAACAAGAAGCTGGATGAAATAACAACCATTAGTTGGTCTGAAAGTGTTTTTCAGTTATTTTCTATAATTTTGAGCTGACACCTCAGCTTACATCATGCTATTTTGTCTTTGTTGTTGTGCATAGGAATATCATGAAGTGTGGGAGTCATACATGGCTGGAAATTGAAAGAAGCATGGAAATTGTGGGAGTCAAAGATTTGTGGGTGTCAATCCCTTCATGAATATCTGAATGGAGCTTGCTAGCTAGGTAAATAAGGTTTCTACCAGTTACTTGGGGATCCTTGCATCAGGCCCTGATGAATAAATTTCTTATTCCACGTACTTACATCTTTATATAATATCCGACTTTTTTTTGTGTGTGTACTGTATTTCTGTTTAATGAAATATCACAACAGAAGGAATTGCAAACAAGATACTTAAAGTTATGTAAGCAATAGAATCTACAGTTGCTTATTCTATTGTAGAACTATTTTTCTTAACAGAAATTCTTTGAATAATACTCTGAATAATAGTGAAAAAGTAATGTAAATTAATGATATATAAATTACTATATATATAGTAATGAATAATATTGAAAAGTAAGTGAAAAGTGATTTTCTTAAACTCGATAACACAATAGTACTACAGCAGTGATTCCGATGAGATACTTCAAACATAAATATGCCAATTAATTAGCTTCCATTACTTTGCAGCATGTTAGCTAGACTCCCAAGTTTCCATGCATGATCTAAGACATATTCCGACTGTTAAAGTAAAATGAATTATTTAAATTATATATATTCTAACGCTAATTCCGCCGTCTCGTCCCGACAAGTCTATTTAATGTATATACTCCAGTCACAACAAAAAGGCCCCATCTTTAATTTCGCTTTTCATTGTCAATCCATTTGTTCATGAAATTAAAATAAAAAATAAACAAAAATAAATAACACCAACAGTCTCAGCTTTCTTTTGTTAATTAATGTTAACTTAGATGTTATAAGATCAGGCATATACTTCAAGTAAAATCAATTAAGGTGCTCGATCAACAACGCATGCAGTAGTTGTAACAACGAGTTGGGACGTAGTGTAACTGCACATTCTTTATATTCCATAAATACCACATTGTATAGAATAAACTTCAAGCATGTTTAAACAAGTAGAGATATCTAGTAAATCAAGCAGAGAATAAACTTAAACCATGTTTAAGCAAAACCCCAACCTTAAAGCATGTTTATATGCATTAAATCAAAAACTCTAACTTATCCCCATGAGATTGAGTGTTAAAAATTAGGTAGATGTCTCACCACAAGATCGAAGCAGCAGAGCATTGATCTACAGAAGCCGCAGATGGGGGAGCGATACCCAAATCTCAATCTCGAATTTCTCAAAATCCAATGTCTTGGCCAAGCTGCGAAACAGAGATACTCTCTGTGATTAGGAAACAAAAAACAAGTATTTTCTACTATAAATTGTCGTTTTTGAGAGAAACATTCGGTTACCTAAAAACCTCGAGAATGAGAAGCAGAGTTCCACGCGCAGAGGGATTTTAGGGTATCGCCGGTGAGCTGGTGGCACCCCTACATCGCCGGTGGGTTTCTATACCGATGAACCTCGAAATCGGTGATGAATCCGGCACCGATTCCCGTAACGCTCTTCGCAGACCAAGGTTTTCATGGGAGGGAGGGAAAATGCTGAGTGCGGGAAAATAAGAGGGAAATGGATGGATTGGGGGAAATGAAAAGCATAAGAGGGCTGAGGTTTCGCGCAGGTTCATTAAAAGGTCTTTTTGTGGCGAAAATATTTGCTGCAAAAGTATAAATTTTGAAAAATATGGAAATAACGGCGAATTAAGTCGCCGTAAAAACTGTATGCTATATTGCGGCAAAACAAATCGCCGCAATATTTAATAAAATCGCTGCAATAAATTCAATAGTCACCGATACGTTATAATTTTGCAACGGTGTCAAATTCATCGCAAATATAAAGCTTATCCAGCGAACTTATTATCGGCGCCTATAAAATCGTCAGAAAAAATACATTTTTTTGTAGTGACTTTGCCTTCCACTCGCAGGTTCCAAATCTGTTGCCACCTTTCAACTGCTATAAGATTAGGTTGAGAAGTCTCTCTATGTGTTGATATCTTCCTAGATTATTCCACATGGCCGTATGCACTCTTTACAGTAAACTCATTATTTTTGTGAACAACCTAATTTGTTTGTCTTTTGAATATCTTTTGATACGTTCAAACAAATTAAATATGAACTAGGAGATCCAAGTCATCCAACACTTTTCAATTTTTTTATGAGCAGTCAGGAGATCTAACACCTAACCTATAAATATATATAGTTTCATCCTAACCTAACAATGCACGTCCACTTACCCTCGAAATTAAGCGATATATCAAACATCACTCCTCATCGCCGCCTTTGATTTTAACTTTTATAATAAACTAGCAAGATGATACGCAATTCTTTTTATAATGTTAGTAATTATATTTGGAGAATGTTTGGGATCCGTTATTGGGTTTCGTTATTAAAAGTTTATTTGAGATTACGTTTTGAAATTTAAAAAATATTTTTAAATAATTAAATTTTTTTTTTTAAAAAAATGACATGTTTAATAACTTTATAAAAAATATTTTAGTCGGTTAAATAAAATTGAAAATCAATTTTTTTAAAAAGCATTAAATTGAAGCTTTTATCAAAAAAATTCTTATGAATAATTATATATTTTTAAAAAATTATTATAACTAATTTTAAAAGCGCTTTAGATATATATTTGCCAAACAATAAATAACTTTTAAAATATAGAGTTTATTATTTAAGTTATAAGTTTTAAAATTCTAAGTTTATATTTTTTATTACAATCTCAAATATGTACTAAGTCCGTTAGTGTATTTTTAATCTTTTAATTTTTTTTGTTTTATTTTATATAAATTTTTTAAGATCTTTCAATTTTTTTTAAAAATAAAAAAAAATCATAAAAAAAATTATTTAAAAATGTTTACTTAATCATAAAGTTAAAATAATAATAATAATAATAAAATAAGGGAGCAGGACCACTGGGCGGGCTCCAGCTCTCCGGCTCCAACGGGCTACCAAGCTTTTTCCATTATATTTTAACTGAGCGATATTCTTATAAATTCGTTAATGAAAATAATATGATTTTGTAAAATTACCATCATTTTAAAACTAATATGATTAGATAAACAGTTGAGAAAATAGTTGTGTACATATATATCATTACATTTTTTTTTATATAAAATTAGTGGAAATGAATTAACATCTTCCCTTTTGTATTTTTATCTTTCTTATTGTGGGTAAATATTTTCTCAAATTATGTATTCAAATTTAAGAATTTTAAGTCATTTGAATTTTGATTTGTAAGATTTAAATTTCAAAAGTTTTATTTAAAATTAAATTTTATCACGTACTGAATGATGTGTGATATAAATGCTTTTAAATAAAATTATTCTTGATTAATGATTATGAAATTCTCTATAAACGTCCCCTATATGAACAAAAATTATATATTAATTCCCTCAATTAAACTGGTTAAATCTCACTCCTATGAATATATAAATAATCAAATATATGCAATAAATCAACAATCATGCATAACACAATGTTTGGTTAAGAAGGAAAATCTTTTGAATAACTCATTAAAGATAAAATTCTATGGGACAATCAAATTCAGAAAAATCAATTTTATTTGATTAAGATCAATTCAAAGTAAAGTTATCAGATTACAAACCTTTTGCAACTAGATACTTTCACTTGATCAGATAAACGACCCATTTTGTTTTCTACTATAATAGCAACTAGAATTTCTGAAGATTTTCAATTTATTATCTTTTCTCTTAGAACTTTCAGTGACTAAAATTCATTCATCGATCCTTTCAAAACCTTGAGTAAGACTACAATCTCATGTTTATAAAACATAGGGAAAAATTCTCCAAGGAATTTTCTCTCAAATGACCCTTCAAATATTCCTAGAATAAGTTTCTGGTCGAAAATCCTAAGTAGAGTTATAGTTTGATTTAATTTAAATAGACAGTTTAAAAGAGTTCTGCTGAATTATATCTGCTGACAGATCATATTTCATTAGAATTACTCTGTTGACATGTTACTAATAGATTTTCAAAAATCTCTAATACACTTTGATTCGAATTATCTTCTTATTTAAAAATTCTAGATCTCAAAATTAAATATACCAAGATACCAACTAATTGACTCTTAAGACTTTTAAAAAGATTAAAATTACTATAGATAATCCCATAATCAAATTATATTCATCTAAAAAGTAAATATTTAATGACAAAATAAAATCTTGTCCTATTTAAATGTAAACGCTTCATCACTAATTCAAATCAATCACAAATATGCATTTTCAGATTATAAAGATGCTACAAAAATAGTACTCAACCATGGGCTACGAGAGAAGAGAATGGGCTAGGATTCGGATTTTAGGTCCTGCCAAGGTTTCCTCATAGACTATTTATGGGCCTCGGGAGAACGGCTTGTGGCCTCATTATTTCTTCATCTGGTTCATCCACTTTTTTTTTTTTTTTTTTTTTTAAGCTCTCGTCCAACCTCTTCAACCTGTCAATTGTTTTGACTTTTTGAAGTACCGTTAAGAGATGTTGCCCACAACATAGAATCGTGTCAAAATATTATCATTATAAGGGTTAAAAGAAATTTTCAATATTTGAATTTACACACGTGTTAAAAGCTTTTTTATTTTTTATTTTTTATTTTTTATGGAACACGTGTTAAAAGCTTTAAGGCTTTTCAACTCTGTTAGATACATTAACGTACGATGTAAATATTGTAACTTGATTTCAATATCTCATCGCATTCCACTTAATCCAGATTTGAATCATTTGAGACGGACACAAAAGCCAATTAGTCCACCTTGATATTCACGCTTCCAACTTCAGTGAGGTTTGAAATCTTTTTACAATTATTATTATTATTATTATTTATAAGTTTTGCAATTACCTTTAATTCCAGCTCTATCTACTTTTGTAAAATCCATTGACGGTGGATCTAGTTGCCACATGTAAGTTAATCATAATCTGACACGTGGTATAAAAATTCCATAAAAGTTATTATATTTTCAAATCGGTATATGTAGTATAGATTCGATCAATACAAGTGCCAAAATTTAATAAAAAACAAAATTAAAAAATTAAATGATGTGGATCGTAACGTATCATACCAATTTGAAAATAAAATAATTTTAAATCCATTTTGTACGCCCAATTCTTAAATTCATTATGTCAATTTTTAAAAATTAATTGAAATAACTCTCAATTTTTAAAATAAAAATCTGGAATTCAAAATTCCTCTCCATCAAATATAATAAATATATATATAATATTATTTCATAAATATATTTTTAGTAGGAAAATGCTGTAATTAACCTCTCAATTGAATTCTGCATGGCCACAGGAAAAATCTTATATATTTCCACGAAAAAGTTAATTTCTTATTCAAGTGACCCTACACACGCAAGGTGTTGACTGAGAATCTCAGTACTTATTAGTCAAGCGAATTAATCAGCCTCGTCTATGTACGTACATATACGTCTTCCTTTATTATTTATTTATTTTAATAATATGTCAGCTTCCTTAATTTGGATCTTTGTTGGGAGCGTGCGTATAAAATTCTATTTTTCCATCAAATTAATGACTTCAACTTCTATCACACGAAAGGACTTCAACTTCTATCACACGAAAGGAAAAAGGGAAAAGGAAAAAGGAAAAAAGTAAAAAAAAAAAGAAAAAAAAAAAAGAAAAGAAAAAAGGGACCTCAATCTCCAGCCATATTTGAAAGTCTTTATATGGTTTTAGGCATTTATAACCTCGATGTCGTAGAAGAAAACAATCAACAATGATTTCTCAAACACGTGTGGAGAATTAGTAAGACCAGAACAGCATCTTGTACCATACAAAACAAGGTCTCCGATTCGAAATTCTTGTCCTGGAAATTAATTGTACGTGGACAGGCCAAACCCATTCATGAATCATGTGAAAATATATAGACCCCAGCTAGGCTTTCTAATTTTGATCAGATTCATCGGACTGACCGCACAACACCAATTTCTTTTATTAATATATAATTAAAAAAAGTCGGTCCGTACTAGCTAGCGTCATCTTCAAGTACTTCAATCTAGGATTAGGTACATCATGACCATAATTATCTTTCATCACAGGCATATGTATTTTGACTTTATTTTATATATATATATATATATATATATATCTATACATCTATAAGGAAAATGATATGGGATTCGACATTGGGCTCTGCTGCAATGTTTTGAATATCGTATCGATGAGCGTACCGGTCAAGACATTGAAATGAAATATTTTAATACCGATATCATTTCGTGTACCGTTTCGGAATAGTCTATACATAAAAAAAAATTAAATATATATAAATTATATTTCAAAATAATAGTTTTATTATATATATTAATATATATGTAAATAATCTAGTCTAAATTAGGATAAAAAAATAGAAAGAAATGAAAAAAAAAATCTCAAATCCGGTATCGGCCGGTACAGGCTGGTACACATGGCCGGTACGGCCGAAATACCGGCCAGTACGGCCGAAATCTGGGCCAGTGCAAAACAGATCTCGTTTCTGTACCGACCACTGTTCCGATATGGTATGTACCGGCCATACCGGTCGGTACGGTATGTACCGACCGTACCAGCCAATACGGTACGAAATTAAAAACATTGTTCCGCTGCGCTCCCGTCTGACGTGGCAGATGCACGTCAGCCAATTTATTTTGTTTAAAAAAAAATTCAAATTGGGAGAGGAAAACCCATTTGATGAAAACCTATTTCAGAAACGTAGCGCTCGACGAAACACGAAGACTCATTCCGTCTCAGCATTCGTTTGGCGTCTTCTGAGCCCAATCGCAATGTCTTTGCTTGAGTCGTTGCCATCAGCCTGAAGGACCCCTCCCCAAAATGGGGGATCAATTGGAGAGGCTGAGATCGGAGGCAATGGGGCTCGTGGATGGGACCAGCACCATGAAGGATGAACTATGCATGGAGATCGACCCTCCTTTTTGTGAGAATGTGGCCACTGTCAAGGACTGGAGGAAGGCACTTAACAACGTGGTCCTTGCCGTGGTCGTTCTCTACACCACTGCCTACAGCACCTTTGACACTGAGTCTACCGGTGCTAGCTACCCCACCAGCTTCGTCGTCGACAAGCATCGTGGGATCAGCCTTACCAACCAGCATGTTGTCAAGCCGGGTACTCATAATTTCCATTCTTTGCTTAGAAGATTTAAAAACTATTTTTGAATATGGTAGCTCTTCGTTCCTTTGTTGGGCAAATGTGGAAAAAGTAACAAATTGAATCACTTTAGGCTAGATACCCATTGCAATTTATATGCGCGGAGATGAAGCAGAATTTTGTGTTTTGTGTACTCAATTGTTCCCATGGTTGGTTTTATTTTTTCTATGTTTTTCATTTATCTTTTTTTTTTTAGGACCTATAGTTGCAGAGGCCATGTTTGTGAACCGTGAAGAAATCCCGGTGCATCTTATATATAGAGATCCCGTAAAAATACTCATTCTTGAATTGCTTCTAATATCAATTGCACAAATTTTGATCTGATAGCAACTTCATTAGAATTTATGGTTGAATATATTGCCTTTGCGATATCTTATCTAGTTGGGATATCTAAATGACTGCAACAGTTTACTGGTAGCTGGTTAAATTAGCGAGTTCGTAGTTCATGCTTAAATTACTCAGTCCTTGCTCTCTTACTTTACATCATTTTATTATATCTCTTTGTTCATTCTTTTTAGGTTTCAGCGAATCAAAGTGGATTGAGGGATCAAAACGCTCCAATTGGTATTGCGATGAAATGTCAGTTTTTTTTTTCTCAAGCATATCTCTATTTTAATGCCTAAATTGTTGTTTTACTTGTAGGCAGAATCTGTTTCTGCAGCTTGTAATGAGTGGCGTAACTCAAGCAGGTAAATATAGGGCTATTCAGCCGATCCGACCAGACCCGACATACCAAATTCCGACTCGACTCGATAACATATCTATTCCGTTCATCCGATGCCCGATTAACCGATAACCCGTTTTCTTCATCATCTTCTCTTTTTTTTTTTTTTTTTATTCTTTCACTACTTCGACGGTTCTCAAATTACTCATCCACTTCAAAAATGCAAAAGTTTCATTCGCAAGTTGCAAGAATAACCCTTCAAAAATCCTAACACAAAAGTTTCATTTGTACAAAAAATCAAAACAATCAAATCACAATCAAATCCTAACCCTTCATTTCCAATAATAATAATTAAAAAAAACTCTAACCCTTCGAAAAACAAAAATCCAACATCAAAATAAAAATATCCAAAAACTTTTCCTGGATGGGTTTGGTCTCTATGCGTGACTACGTGACAATGCGTGCGAGTTAAGGTGGATGCCAGCGGTAGGAAGTTTGGTCCGGCAAGGTCTGGAGGTGGACGTCGACGATTTGAGGTGGCGGCATTGACGTCGATGAGGAGATCGAGAGAACGTGGTGGTAGATTCTGAATCGTGCAGTGAAGGAGGAGATCAAGATAGGAGATCGCATGACGATGCGTGCGAGTTCAGGTGGATGCCGGCAGCAAGAAGCTTGGTCCAGCAGGGTCTGGAGGTGGATGTCGACGATTTGAGATGGCGGCATTGTCGTCGACAAAGAGATCGAGAGAATGCGGTGGTAGATTCTGAATCGTGCGGTAGAGGAAGAGATCGAGGAGATCAAGATAGGAGATTAGGTAGAGAGATATGAGATCGAGTAGAAAGAGAGAGATGAGATCGTGGTGATCGGAGATCGAGAAATAACCGATAATGCAATGGGTTAAAACTTTAAAAGCAGTAACGGGCAATACCCATTAACCTGATTAATTGAAATAGGGTCGGAATAACGGGTCGGCAAATATCGGAATAACAGGTCGGGTCAGGTCAGGTTATGAGTATTTTGCACAGCCCTAGGTAAACATGTCTCCTCACGGCTCATTATTTGCATTTTTTTAAAATTATTTGTAACTTTTTAATTTTTTTCTTAGTCGAGTGTAAATGTTATTTTTGTTCTTATTAATCAAAGTTTAAGTTGTCTGCTACAGATGTGCCACTCTTTTTGGTCAGTACTGATCCAAATTCACATGCACATCTGAAGGATTGGGAAACCTGTCAAAGCGATGGTCACAATGTTGGATAGAGGCATCCAATAGATTACCTGCTTCGACAAAATCCTCTGTTTTGGACTACCAGCTTCGAGAAACCCAAGCTTGGATAGAGGCATTCAACAGATTACCAACATCGAAACAGCTTCGAGAAAATACTTTGTTTTGGACACTGTACTTGATGCAAAGATATTAAGTTCTCAGATTTTGCAATAATTGGTGCTAACTTGTAAAATTTACTTCCTATTGGCCATCGAGCAGCTTGTAAACCATTATTATTCAGGATTTTTGATACTTTATATAGCAGTTTATAAAGCAGTTCATTCAATGATTCTTGAGAGTCGAAGTTAAATTTTCTGAGTTATGAAAACTATAGTTATAGTGATCTATGATATTAATATTCTCCAATCTCCAACTACATATATAATGTTCTTTGTTTATGTGCCACAGTTCTTATCAAACATGCGTGTAGTACAGTCCTTAGAGGAAGTTGATCTGCAGTCCAATATTCTAAATTATGGATGTCAAAGAAGCAGGTTTAATTTTCTGAGTTGTGAAAATAATAGCTATAGATGACAAATAGGGCTAAAGGCATTCAACAGATGTCAAAAACCCCAGCACAAGTCTCCAAATTAGTCTAGTTAATCATGTGCTCTCCAGCCTAACTGCCCAGATTACCAAAATGCTTACCAAATTGCTTGTCAAATTGCCAAGTTTGACATCTCAAAAGCTATCGTGGTGATGCATTTGCGATGGAGATGGCCATATAAAACTGTTGTTTTGCTCTATTGATCATGGAGTTATTTGCATGTAAACAAATTCACGAGTTTCTACAAGAGAGTAATGAGAAAAAGACCAAAAGTCACATGAGATTTTTTTTTTTTAATATATATGTCCATGAAATACACAACCAAATACCCACAAAAATACACTTAACTACACACAAAAAACCATGGAATACATTCAACTCACAAACACATTAAATACACGAAAAGGCCCCTGGAATACATTCAGTCCACATAAATACATTAAATCGAGAAAACAATCCCTGGAATACGTTCAATCCAAAAGTTGCTTCTCAAGTTCAAGAGCATGCAGAATAGCATCTTCTCGACATGCATATTTCTCCCTTTTCTTTATAGGCATCCTCTGGGAGGATTTAGCTTTTTCAATACATTCATCAAAATCACCACATTCCCTTAAAAAAAAAAAAAACCCAAAAGTCTTATGAATACTAGAGTATATTATTGTCTTTTTTTTTTCTGTCCAAATATATATCACAACACTTCAAACTCTTCGTTGATAATTTAAATAAAATATATTTATGAGCGTCTCAAACAAACAAGGTAAGAATTGAGTGTCTCAAATAAAAATTTGGTGTAGATATCCTAAATAAAAAATTTCTATTTCGTAACACACCCTATTTTGCTAAGCAAATAGTAGCTATCTTTATTTATCTGTAAACAAGTTACAATGAGATACCTACACGGCTTGGCAGCTATTTGATTCAATCCCAATCTTCCCTTAGCTTGCTTCCAATCTGCAAGGGCATTAGCTAGACTGCAATCAGCTGATTTACTCAATTTAATATATTCATTTCATTCTCAACCTCTATTATTAAATGAAAAAACAGAATGCATGCTTAAATGACACTAATAGAGTGCGAAAATTACACTATGCTAGCTAAGGCGTCTTTTTAAATAGAGAATATAACTGGAAAGATTTTCAAGTAGTCTACAAATAAATTGTTTAGTTCATATAAAAGCCACTTGAATGTGGCACTCATCAACTTGCAATATTTGAGTCTGCTACTGATCTCATTTCATTCACACTATTTTTCAGCCCTCTTTATAGTCCTATAATGGACATAGTATTAGTCACAAGGTTCAACTACAAACATTTGCTATAAAAACTATTGCCCAAATGACAAACATTTGCTATAAAACCCTAGACTAACATAAGAGGGGTTGAGTTATATTAAAAAAAGTAATATTTATAAATCAAATACACAATATAAAAAAAAAAATACGAAACAGTAAGAAATATAAAGAGTAAGTGCATGTTTGAGATTACGGTGAGAAATATTGCTTTTTACTTTTAGTTTAAATCTTATATCTTAAAGTTTAATGTAATAAGCTCTACTACTAAAAAGTCATTTACTGTTTAGGATCCATATGTCTAAAGCACTTTTAGAGTTAGTTACACTAGTTTTTTAAAAATATATAGTTCTCTGTTGAATCTTTTATCACCAATTTAGTGCTTATTGAAAAAACCGATTTTTAACTTTTTAAACCGACTAAAGCGCTTTTAATAAAGTTACCAAAACATGTCATTTTTCTTTAAAAATATTTTTAACTGTTTAAAAGCACTTTTAAAGTCTCAAAACGCAATCTCAAACATGCTCTAAGGGTAAGAAGAAGTAAACTCAGTATTTTAATGAGATTCAGTCTCACTGCCTACGTTTTTGCCTCAAATTAGCTCTTGAGAATCTCAAATTTATTATTCAATCTCTTTCAGGTGGAGATAGAAACCTATTACACATTTGAGCAATACCACTACAAAGAATCTGTGTAGAACACCCTCTACATTTGCAATCATCTCACACTTGGTGATTCAACTATTCACTGTGTAGAACACCTTCTACACATACAAGAGTTAACGCACCCTCTTACAAATATAACGCACCCAGATTATCAGAATACACTTCTCAATGAGTGAAATAAAAACCATACAGTACAACATATATCTCTCTCACAATGAATAAAGATTAAGGCACAAAATTTAGAGAAAAGAGAATGAGGGTTTTAAAATAATGATGCAAATGAGTCTTCATATTAAGATTTAAAAAAGTTCATATGTCAAATAAGAGCACTATTAACTTTTTCAAAAAATTCAAATAAAAATATCTCCTTTTTACATTTATCAAAGATAACTCCATTCATTTTTTAAATAAATCAAATATAATCTTTTACTCGTCAAACATGACAAAACGAGTATGAATTATTTTTCAAACCAAATCATCTTCTTTTTGCATATGTCAAAAAAATACACAACCACCATTCAAGATTTTCAAGCAAAATCATCTATTTTTTACATTTGTCAAAAAAATATACAATCACCCTTCAAGATTTTCAAATAAAATATGTACATATAAAATCTGACAATCATTCATCTTATAAATTCAAATATTTATGCATATGTAAAAAAAATTCGAAATTAAACATTTTAATAATGTTATACAAATGTAAAAAAAAAAATGCAATTTGATACTTTACAAGAAAAGATTAATTTTGAGTTTTAATCCAATTTCAAATTTTAAAAAATGTACAAATTACTGTATGAGTTTCATTTATAGACTTGTACTTTTTCTTACTCATCCTTGATTTCTTAATGTACTTAGCTCCCTTCATAAGTATATAACTTGAGTTTGAGTTTTGAATTTATTTATTATTATTAAAATCTATACGTAGATACGAGATTTAAAATTTTGAATTCAACAAAAATCCAGTATAGACATCTCTCTGAACGTGAATTCATTCACCAACATGTTTAAACTCAACCTGACAGATATACAAAATAAGAGAAGAGAACAAATCAAACCAACAAAACATAGAACAATATTATTATCTACGCAAGACATTGATGAAAGTTTCCAAATCAAAGCATTATGATCGCCGTTTTTTTCTAAAATTATTTCAAGATCATTCTCTGTTCAACTAGTCCATGGAAAACTTTTAGTTTATTCATCAATTCCTCCCTCAGAACAATATACAAGATGCCAAATATATTTAGAAGACCATCGGTGTTCTTATTGAAAGCCAACAAAATAAAACTAAAAGTTGAAAAGAAAGAAATAGAACAATGTAAAAAAACAGATGTAACACAAAGGTAAAGAATGTCGTACCGGTAATAATGAAGGAATCAGTTCTTATACCACTCGAGAAGTTGAGAAACAAGAAATCTGTCCCCATTATGTATCCAAATGGAGACTAACGTGTATGTATATGTTCATTCGTACGTCAAGATAAATTTATGGACATAAAACAAATATATAGCAAAAAATCGAAAACAGAAAAGAAATCGAAGCAAACCAAAATATGGGAAAAGCGATGCGTCCTTCCGATGAAATTGGTCTGGGCAGGTGTTTGGATTTGGAGATGGGATGAATTGAGATGAGTTGAGTTTATTTTTTAATATTATTATTATTTTAAAATTTTAAAAATGTGTGTTGACATTTGAAAAATTTGTATTGAGATTTGAAAAATGTATATAGGAATTTTTGTTTTATATAAAAAAATTATAAAAATATAATGATGAAATAAAGATGAGTTGAAATGAGTTGAGCTCATCTTCAAATACAAACGGAGCCTAAATGAGTTTCCGAAACAAGAATCTACAAAATGTGTTTTCGCTCTTAATTTTCAAATTTTGTCTTTTTATTTTTATTTTCTTAATAAAATAAGTCGGCCAATCGGGGCACAACGGAATCCTAATGTCGGGACCCCATATAATTCCTCTATATAAAACCCAGATAATTAAAATGAAGTACTCAATTTATTTTTATTTTATAAAGTACTCATATGATTTATAAATTATTAGAGGGTGGTTTAGAAACAAACTGGAAAAAAAAATGGAGGTAAGTATAATTTTTCGTAACATAAAAGATTAAAGAATATATAATTTTAGAAAAAAATAAAATGAAAAGGCCAAAAACGAGAAAACGCGGTCAAGTCAAACCCAAGAGTGCACGTGGACCGAACACGTCTTATCCAGACATGAGTACATAACACGTGCGGCGTGCTTTCCACGATGTCAAATTAAGTGCGCGTCGGTTTTGTCCTACTTTTCGTCAACTACCACTAGTCACTACTACAGTCTACAGGCTAGCTATATATATTATATTATATTATATACCAATCCTCATTCCTCAAAATCAAAATCAAACAATGTAATAATTAATCTATTTATTTAAAAAATAAACTTATATACCATCTAATCATCTTGTTTTTATTTTATTATGTAAAATATAATAAATTTATCAGTATTAAATAATTATTCATTTATCACACGAAATTTAATTTCTTTTCATGAAAATTTACTGTGTAATTTGTATAAAAAATAATTTTCATTTTAATATATTTTTTACGAATATGTTAATGTAATAAATCCATGTCAGGCTGGTAAATAAGTACATAACTCTTATCCTGTATTGCGACCAAATCGAAGAGTCTTTGCCATTCAAACGTTTTGAAATTTGTACCCATTTGAAAACACTCCCAAGTCCCATCCTAAATATATATATATATAATAAAAAATAAAAAATAAAAAAAGAAACTGACAAACAAGACAAAAAAACGTCACTAACAGGTAAAGAAATGAATGACTTGTTCAATTGGAAAAAGAACCGAAGAAGACCTAAATAATTATAGCTAGGGCACGAGTGAGAGTTAATTTAATATTCAACGGTTTTACAGGTTATAAATCAATAATTCGATTTTTATAATAAATATGAGTATTTGTGATGAATTATTTATGATAATAATAATTATTTATATAAAAATAATAATTAATTTAATAAAAAATAATTATTTATAAATAATTAATAAATAATTTTTTATTTTCAAAATTATATGCATTATTTTCAAAATACTGTTGTTGATGCGTAAAAAGTACTAGTGGTGCTAGTTATGATCTCATGCATGACGTCAAGGATATTTGCACGTGCCTAAACCGGGATTAGGTGAGAGTGGGGGATGAGTGTTGAAAAGAAAGGGAAGGACTAAGGAGATCAAGTGGGCATTGGGTTTCGACTTTCTTCTACCTTCAATATCTTTCATGCATGATCACCTACGGGCTACGTACTAATATTTTTCGATTGGTCACCGACTCACCGGCCGGTGGTTTCCAGCCATGCATGTACACTTGCTACTACGTTTGAATTCAACCAATGTTTGACTCAATATATGTCTCGTAAACTGCGGTGACTTTGGTACTGAAAGTTCAAATGATATAAGATATAATTGATTATATATATATATATATATATATAAGGAGTGTTGGATAGCAGTCTGACTGCAGTAACAACAGCCACTCATTTTTATTATTTATAAACAGTAAAAATATTATTGATATGAGTGATGGTTGCTGCTGCAGCCAGACTACTGTCCAAATTTTTTCTATATATATAAGAAAAATGAGGGGGAGAAGTCACACTCAGTGCACTCCCCCTCACATTAACAGTGTCATCACTATTCATGATACTGTTCATGTGAGGAGGAGTGCCCTGAGTATGGCTACTCTCCAGCATTGCTCTATATATAATGTTTCCATCTTTATATTATCAAATATACTCAACGTAACATACAGAGAAAAACAAAAACAATTGTGTTGAGAATAGTTGTGTTGCGAAATAGACAATATTTGACCATAATACTTAAAGAACAAATATAAGATCTGTTTGGTAAATCAACTGTTCTTAAATATTCTTAAAAATTTCTTTTCCAAACATCACTTAGATATTTTAATTTCAAATATTTAATACTTTCATATAATTATTATCTAATCATTATAAATTTCAAACTCTTAAAATAAAATACAAAACAAAAAATTCAAAACAAAAATTATATTAAAAATCATATTCAAACAAATTTTTAACCTTATAATATTTATATTCATTTTTTTTCTCTTTTATTTTTTAAAATCTAAGAAAATATCTTAATTTAACTTAAATTATTTCAATACTATTAAAAAAAATTCTAAGAATTCATATGTAAGCTTCTAATTGACATTTGTGATGAAAATAAATGTTTATGACAAAAATAAATTTATTTTGACAGAAATAGCCATTTTGTTGGAAATAATTAATCTCTAATAATTAGTAAATTTCTTGTAATGTAAGTCGCCCTAAGATTTTAAGAGAAATAATTTGTGCAAATTCCAAATGGACCAAAAATATATAAGCCTTTATAAAAAAAGTGGACCTCATTTTAAAAATGTGTAAAAGAAACTATTTTTGTATTAGTAAGGTCTAATTTTTTATTACAAAAATTGTATAAAATTTATATATTTAAAACTTATAGCTAACATTACTCATATTATATATATATATAGCAAAATCTAGCTAGTTCATGGTGTATCATGATCTATATGATATGATTTCAATGTTAAGCATCCAATTACCGACAGAAGAAGACAAACAAATCTCCATAGTGACTAGTGTGCATTGTCCGCCACTTTGCCTTGCTATTGTTTCGAAAGAACAGAATCAAGGGTTTATCTTTTCAAAAAAGGAAAAAGAAAAAGAAAAAGAAAATAAAATCAAGGGCTTATAAAAATGGGGCCCACGAATTAAAAGCATGTGCTTAAAAGTCCATGTAGTTCAGCGGTTAATGGAGCCCAACCCTCTTTTTCGTTGAAATTCAGACAAATGTTCTCACTTCTCACACATGTGCTGAGAAAGAAGACCGCCAGAAAGGGTTTGATTTCCACGGTGGTTGTACGAATTCGTGACTACTTTTCCTGCGTAGGGCTTCGTTTAATTAATTGGACATGGACATTAATTACTAAAATCAATCCGTTCATGAATACTAACATGCGTACACTAATTTTGTGGTTCCAATTCAATGGACTCAATATACTTTGGATTTTGAGTTTTATATGGTTTGGTCATGGTCCTTGGTTGAGCCACCTTAATTGCTTTTTGTTTAATTTCGAGATGTCATGTTTCTTTTAATCAAAGGGATTAGGTGTGACATATGGGCATTATATTTATTATTATTATTATTATTTTCATCTATAACTGATACGATGTGATATTATATAAAAATAAGGATGAAAAGTAAATGTGTGGTGTAGGACTAAGAATAATTCTTAAATAATTGATAGATAATAAATAATAATAATAATGAATAAATATTCTAAAAATTATATGATGCCGTATCAAAGTTAGCTAAAAATCAGTTAATAATATCACTCATCAATTTCTAGGATTTGAATCTTAACCACCTTTGACCTTCCCATCGAAAATGAAATTCCTAAAAATTAAGGATTGAAAAGATATGGTTTCGTTTGTTCTTATAATTAGCCTTCTATTAACTCATCTCATTATTATAATTTTTGTAAAATTTTTTAGAAAATAAAACAAATATTAACATAATATTAAAAAAAAATATTTTAATAATATTTTATTCAATTTTAATTCATCTTATTTTATTTTATCTATACATTTTGAGTCAATTTAATATTTTTCTCCGGAACAAAAAAAAAAAAAAAAAAAAAGAAGCTTGAAACGGGACAACAAAGTACTAAAGAGCCATGCACCCACATATAAGACTACCCTGATATAGATGAATATATAGTTAGCAGACAATGGTTTCGGGTCAATATAGAACTTCTTTCTAGTCTTCCAACTTCTATAGCAAATTAGAGCAATACCGGACACAATCCATTGTTTATTATACTTTCTGTTCAATGGTGTGCTTGACTTTCCATTTTTTACAAATAGTTTCAACGCAACCGGCTTATATATTCCACCTATCACATTCTTTCATGTCTAAATTAATTAACGCGCACCAACCTAAAGTAGCACCCTTTTAGACGCAAACTAGTCGTTGACATGTTTTAAATAAATTGACATGAGTTTTATATTATATATTATATTATTTTATAATAAAAATAATTTATATATAATTTAAGATATCAAATTATATCAATTTATAACTTATTTAATTTCAAATATTTTATAAAAAAATATATTTAGATTTGGTTTAAATTGAGAGATAAGTTGAGATAAATTTTAAAAATTAAATAAAATATATATTTATTTTAATATTATTATTATTTAAAATTTTAAAAGTTTTGTACTAAAATTTTAAAAACAATTATATTAAAATTAATATTTATAAAAAACATTCAAAATAAATTGAGATTAACTTTCAATCCAAACCGGATCTTAAAATATTGAAGTAAAGTCCATGCAAGCCAGCTCTTGATCAGCTGCCACATTCAACTATTTTCACTCTCTTTCCACCACGCTTCCTTGCAAGTTGATATCTTTGTCCTCTTCTATTTGTGTGTATATATATGTTCCTTCGTTTGGTTCACTCGGCAAATTTAACAAGCGAAAGTTATAACTCTTCGTAGAGGGATTACGGCTTTCATTTTTTTCTTGGAGATCAAACGGAGACGGCTTCTAGATCTGGTGGAAACTTGGAATTGGGGTTTCCTACAAGATTATACGCCGAGCACTAGAAGCACTATCAGCTATGGATTATTCTTCATGGAGAATCAGTACCCGCTTGGATCTTAACACTAATCCTACCGCCGGCCATGTTCTTGATGATGTTTCGGTACGTGGAAATTAATTCTTTCATTCACTCCGGCATACCCAGAAGCCGATCTTAGTGATATTCTCTTCAATCGACGAACTTA
Organism: Platycarya strobilacea; assembly: GCA_036898215.1. Lineage (NCBI taxonomy): Eukaryota > Viridiplantae > Streptophyta > Magnoliopsida > Fagales > Juglandaceae > Platycarya > Platycarya strobilacea. The sequence goes on along the minus strand of CM072556.1, from coordinate 4,462,506 downwards.
AGAAGTTCTTTAATTCTGTGTTTGGTTTCAGAACAAGGAGGTGGAAAGCAACTTTCTAGGCTTTGGAAGGAAGCTTTCAGTTAAACATGAGGTTTGTTTTTTGCTCTTTTGGGCTATTAATTAATTATCTGTTCATCGTTCCCTTTCTGCTATTTTGCTAAAAGTTAAACATTGTGTGGGTATGTAATTCAGAGCTCCGGTGCTTTGGAGGAGGAAATGAAACGAGTGAGTGCAGAAAATAAGAAGCTAACCGAGATGTTAACGGTGATGTGCGAGAACTACAATGCTTTGCGAAGTCAGTTGACGGATTATATTAGCAAGAATCTGCAGGAAAAGGAGAATACCCCAACAAGGAAAAGAAAGTCCGAAAGCAGCAACAACAACAACAACAATAATAATAATAATGTGGCTGGAATTTATGGCAATTCCGAAAGCAGCTCAATCGATGAGGAAACCTGCAAGAAACCCAGAGAGGAAATTATAAAGGCAAAGATTTCAAGGGTTTATGTCAAGACAGAAGCATCTGATACAAGCCTTGTAAGTCTTTCACAAAGTCATATATATATATATATATACAAGAGAAATACTTTAGTATTACACAAACCTAATCTCACAAACTAATATAGTTGATGTGATTCGTAAGATTTGCAAAATTATTTTTATTATAAAATAGATATAACAGATTACGTGAAACTGTGCTGGTTTGTAAAATTTCTTTTATTTTTGGATGCGTTGGGCATAAAATTTATACCCTTTCCTTTGTATTAATATGTAGACTGTGAAGGACGGTTATCAGTGGAGGAAATATGGACAGAAGGTGACCAGAGAAAACCCCTGTCCGAGAGCTTATTTCAAATGTTCTTTTGCTCCAAGCTGCCCTGTAAAAAAGAAGGTGAGAGATTGAGAGATTCATGATCAATCTGAATTTGAATCTGCAAATATTGTTGTTACCATGCTTGAAAGGCCGATCTCTGAATTTGAGTTTGAAATATTGCGTTGTGCATTGTTTTTAACAAGTTGATTCATTTTCTGTGAGACATCAAAAGAGATCTAATTATGCCATCCATTCTGTTTTAGTAAAGAATACATGGAGACAAGCTAAAGTGTTAACTCTCATATTTTGCTCTTTAGGTACAGAGAAGTGCAGAAGACCAATCAATCTTGGTAGCAACCTATGAAGGTGACCACAACCATCCCAACTCATCTCAACTCGAGGCAACATCAGGGTCTACTCGCTGTGTGACTCTCGGTTCACGCCCCGGTGCCTCAGCCTCTATCCGGCCGTTGGGACCTAGCGTCAATCTTGACTTGGCAAAATCCAAAACCAGTAATGATGCCAAGCAATCAAAAACCAGAATTGATTCTCCGGAAGTCAGACAATTCTTGGTGGAACATATGGCGTCTTCCTTGACCAAGGATCCCAATTTCACAACTGCACTTGCCCAGGCCATTTCAGGAAGATTTCTACAACAAAATCCAACAGAAAAATGGTGAATATCAGCAAGAAAATGAATATCGAATGTTTTAAAAGTGAGGATTAGGATGCTTATGTAAATATAAAGTTTGGAAAAGAACAGTAGGCAATCATCTTAATTTGTAGTTCCATTATTGAGCAGTAAAATCTTTAGAGCAAATGAAACGCTCCTCTTCACAGTCCTGCAGTCTTTTTATGCTTTCCTTTCTTCATTGCTCAAGCCTTCTGAGTTTAAGGAATGTATCCCCAATTGTACCTCAGGCCACTCAGGAAACAAGTTATGTGTGAGTCATTTGTGAACAATCATGTTTGATGTGACTTAATGTAGTTCTTCAAATTATAAAGATGATTTTATTATAAAATAGATCTAACGTATACATCAATTTGTAAGATTATTTTTGTAAAGATAGCGGTACTAAAAAATTGAAGATGACTGAAACTAAGCATGCAAACGTTTCCCTTTTCAATGGTTTAAATGAAAATCGCATAGATGATAAACAAGTTGTGAGACAGAAGCGCCGTTGGCTATTGTTAACAATTGGCACTGAGGAAAGGCTTTGCCGTGTAACTGTATTTTGCCCATAAACCGAACATAAGCCTGTAATATTTGCGGAATATCAATCCTGTAAATAACCATGTCATTTGAGCATTTCCAGCCATAGCTGATTCTAGGTGTTCTTTACATCCACACACGCAGGCACATATTTGTAGAGAAAACACTTTCGTAGAAACATTCCAAATTTCCATGTCATGGAGGTACAAACATCAAGAGATGAAACATATTTACAGCTCTCAACCAAGAGCTTAATTATTATGTTGAAATGAAACTCAAATAAGACCAAAGCTCGTGCTAATCCCAACTTGTGCAATTTCTGTGACCTTAAGACTTGAGGGTGCCGTCTTTTTCACCTGCTTCAGCAGCCATAATCATACACTCCTTGAATCTGAAGCAAGTAATGAGATGGTCATTTGTTAGTCCAGCCACCTGCATGAATGTATAGATAACTGTGGGCCCCACACTGCGGAACCCTCTCCTCACGAGGTCTTTGCTTATCACCTCTGCTTTGGGTGTCTTGACTGGAACTTGGCGAGGGTACCGAAACTGATTAACTATAGGCTTATGATTCACAAAGTTCCATATGTACTTGCTGAAGGACCCAAACTCTACGATTACCTGGAAAAATAACCAAAAAGAAGAAGAATGTTTTAAATTTACACACAAATGGTGAATTTATGTTGCCTCTCTCTCTCTGTGCTTATTAGGGGTAACCATAAGGTTTGGGATTAATGGGAGTAAAATTAATGTGCACTCGGGCATCCATGCATACAGACAGAGAAATGGACAGTGTATTTACTGTTCACATTTATCTGTCCTCAAATGGGGAGAAGAAAGGTTTTCAACAGCAGTAGGAAAGATCTTCCTTACCAAACAAAGGATCAGTAATTCCCAAAACCTCAAAAGGAGCTCATTTTCTATCAAGAATATTGAATAGCAAGATAAAATGAAACGAAAAAGATGGCCAACCTTGCACATTTGATGTGCATTTTCAATAATGGCTCGCAGCTTCACTTCTGATAGTAGAGAGCTGGCACAGCTGCCTGGTGAAACAAACTTTTTCTCATTTAAGTGTGAAACAGCAATTGGATCGAAGTCCAAAAAGACCTCTCTGTACAGATGCAAGTAATGCATATCAGCTTAAGTTGAAAAGGCCACAAAATGCTAAAAGCTATATGAAGAATAACATGTTTTTAGAGTTTCAAACGCTAGTATGATAGGCAGTTGAATAATCTGTTTACTATTAATTGATAACATGATATTTTGTGGAATATTCTGCTGTTATAAACTTCTACGTAAGGTATTTCATCACTTGAAGAGTATAATCAATACCTAAACATATTTCTTTTGTTAAGAATTTCAGGCCATGAACGTTCAGCCAAAGCACCTGATAGGCTGAGCAATTCAAACAGTCTCCTGCACGTGTCAAGAATGCTTAGGACTGGAGAAAGCAGTCAGATGCTGCTCAAGAATGGAATAAACCACAAGAACATAATGGAACATTATTGGAATGATACATACTTGTCATCATGGACTGGGACTCCCCATTCCTCATCATGAAAAGCAGCATACCATGGATCTTTTTAACAAATGAAATAAATTGTCACTTAGAAATTAATATTTTAGATAGTGAACACCAAAATAAGAAACTAGAAACTAGAAGTGAACACAAATAGCAGTAAAGACCATACCGCTAGACCGAGGCAAACAGTGCCAAAAAGTGTGTATCAAGACTGGAATTGTTTATATAGAGCCCTCAACTGTCATATGGATATTGTGTAGTAGTGCTCAACATATTCTCATATTCCAAGCTTCCATGTTTGGATCATTCCGTAAATATACAATGAATACTGCTGGTAGAATGAAGCATTTGTAGTAATCCCAAGTCACTTGTGTGCAGAGTTTCCTTACCAAGCATCGTAAATTGAAGGATGCTGGAACTGGAGTAACATGACTGAAAACTCACAATTCTAGACAGCTAAACTATGTTTATTCTTGTATATATTCTTCTTCTCTTTCTTGTTTAATTTTTATTTTTCGATTTGATTTTTTTCTTTTATCTTTTTCCTTTATATCCCTTCCTTTATTATTGTAATAATAATTATAATAATAATAATAATATTTATTATAAGAAAATTATACGATTTATAACCTGGCTCATGCCACCATGTAAAGTTAGGTGACAAATAACATCGACCCTTTTGGTTAGGAAATGCTTTGATTCATTAATCAACTGATAATTCTCCCATAATGATGTAGGAGTGAGGATTTAAGAAATCTAGCCACCATTACTTAATAAAAAACTATGAGTCCACCATTTCTACCAGAACAAGACAGAATATTGAGGAAAACCTCACAAGGCAAGTTGATTATAAGCAAATCCAGTAGAATGCACAAACTTCATGTCTCTCTAAGTAGTCCAAGACAAGGAGATATAGTATGTTCATGTCAAATCAAGCCAAACATGTAAAGAAAGCCCCTCGAAGATTGTGCTATATACTAATTTAACGGTCAATGCTCACCTTAGGGGCAGCAAACATGCATCTAAACTTAAGGAGTGTAATTCTCCATCCTTTGACAGCGACCACCTTCGTTCATCGTCTTAAGTAATAAATAAAATTTTCATTTGAAAAAATTATTTTCTGAACTTAAAGGAAGAGTGGGAGACTTTCCCTGATAAGGGACATCAAACATAGGCCTTCCCTCTAAAATTATTCCTCCATGTTTAATGCAGCTACACAAAATAGAACAAAAAAAAAATCATCATGACATTCTAAACCCTAAGAACTCCAGCTAACCCTTCATTGTTTCGGAGGCCTTCATAATTAAAACCTTATTACAGAACAGCTAATTCAAGGAATTGTAGTAGTCGACAAATTTCCAATTTTTACGTGTTATTGACGAAATTGTAGCAAAAGATGGTCAAAACAACAGAAGGGACATGCCACATGAAATTAGAAGAACATAAATGATAAAACCATACATACCGGTTGTGGGTGTAACCCAAGCACACCGTTTTCTGCTCTCCGAGGAATCAATTGGGTCAGCCATCAAACCATCTGCCTCACCAACAACCCTCTCAACCTTTTCCCTCTTCAACCCATATTGCTTCTTCCTCACTCCTACCCTCCCACTCAACGACGACGTATCAGTAGTAGAAGACGAAGCATCCGACGAGCACGACGCCGTCATGGAGTCCTGCCGCCTCAGTAAGGACGGCGCCGTTTCGCGTTGCGGAAAATTAGGTACGGCGATGGGAGGCGATGATGGTGTGGATTTCTTGTGCTTGACATCTTGGGGAGTTTTCTCGGATTTCTTCGTGGGTTTCGAGACAGGTTTTCGGGGCTCGGTGGGCCGGGTCTTGTTGCCGGCTGGAGCGAGGACCGGCCGGGACTCTAAGTGGGCGATATTCATCGGCCGGACTCGCGGTGGGCCTGACATTGCTTCGATTACTTACTTATAGATTGCGAAATTGCCCTTCGATTCCGTCAAGTTTACAGTTCTGGGGGTTGGTCAGCAGGCTGAGAAGTGAGGTACAAGCAAGGCAGAGATTTGGAGCTGCATTGTTGAAGGCAGACCTTTTCTGTAGCCGGAAGTGTGTGTTTGGGTAGGTTTAGTTTGACTTCTGATGCGGGGACGATTGTGGAAGAAGGAAAGAACGAGAAAGAGTGGGAAAGTGTGGGAAAAGTTCGGGCACTGAGAAGGAAAAACGTGAGTGAAGATTTTTTTACGAAGAAAGGAACGAACTGAGAGACAGTAAGAGAGAGGGTGAGAAAAGGTAATCAGGCTGCCAATAAAACCTTGCCACGTCATGTTAGGATGTGCTCCCGTAATCATCATCGTAATTATTAGTAGTATTATTATTAAAAACTTTTGAATTTTGACTACCCAATAGCCGATCACAATTCCTTTCCCTTGTGCTTTCCTTAACCTTTTTTTTTTTATTGATATTAGTTGGAACAAATAATGGCTATCCCTCTATTTATTTTAGTCAATTTGTTTTTGTTCTTTTGCATCTGCATGGCTTCTCTCCAACCAAACGTAAGGCCCGTTAGGAATTTGTTTGAATTTAATTATATATCGAGTTTAATATTTAATTATTTAATTATTATTATTATTATTTTTTTAGAGATAACACTCATAATTTTTTGCAAAACTATTTTTTTATACGTGAAATCTACACATTTTTTAATTTTATATAAATTTATTTTAATGTATTTTAACATTTAAATAAATCTAAACTTATTTTAAATAAATTTGATAAAACTCAGTTATTTAATAAATTTAACTTATTTCAACTTAACTCAAGATATAAACAGTAAAATATTTGCCTTAATTATGTGATCAAGCCAAGCCCTGCTGCATAAGTTCTTTGACCTGTGGACAGGTCGTAGCATGAGCTGATTCTTTGCATGTTCTGCTCTTCAAAAACTATTAAAAGAAAACAAGCTAAAAGCAAAAGAAAAAAAAATAATAATAATAAGTGAATACAGAGACCCACTTATCCAACCAACGTCCACAAACGTAAAATCCTTTCAACTGCTTTCAAACTTCAACCGATAAAACACGAGAAACTCAGAAACCAAAGAGAAGAACCACTCACTCACTCCTCTGTGATCACTGATCTTATCTCATGGCCACAACTTCTCTACTGCCCAAACACTTGTCTCCCTTTCTCTCTAACCCAACTTCATTTCCCTCAACCCACTACTTCACCAGACTCTCTTTCTTTCACCCAGTTGACCACCCTCATTCATGCACGAAGAGACCCAACCTTCAAGCCCAAGCTAAGAAGAAGAATTCATGGCTGGACCCTTTCGACGATGGAGAGGACCCTGACATGGAATACGGCTCCCTGTTTACAGATGGAAAACAAGAAGAGGACACTCGGCCACCGGATAACCCCAATAGCCCTTCTGGGTTCTTGAAGTTCCCGGCCGGATTCAACGTCGAAATCGCGCCGTTAGGATTGAAAACCAGAGGCGACGTGCGGCGCTGCTGCTGCGTGGTGTCGGGCGGTGTGTATGAGAACTTGCTCTTCTTTCCAGCCATTCAATTGATAAAGAATAGGTACCCAGGTGTTCAGGTCGACGTGGTGGCCTCGGCGAGGGGGAAGCAAACATACGAGTTGAACAAGAATGTGAGGTGGGCTAATGCTTATGATCCTGATGATGATTTCCCGGAGCCCGCGGAGTATACTGACATGGTTGGACTTCTCAAGGTTGGAGTTCTCAAACAACATAGAAAATCAAAATTAAAAATTATCAAACGCTTTTAGTTCAGATGAGTTAAATCAATGGTTCTTGCAGAATAGGTACTATGATATGGTCTTATCAACTAAACTGGCAGGGCTGGGACATGCTGCATTCTTGTTTATGTCAACAGCTCGAGACAGAGTCAGCTATGTTTACCCAAATGTAAATGCTGCTGGGGCGGGATTACTTCTATCCCAAACATTTACACCAGACAGTATGAATCTATCCGATGGTGGATATAACATGTGAGTCATGATTTCGTGTTATGGTTGTGATAATTCCATATGGTCTATGAATCTTAGGTCTCTTTAATGAGAAATAATAGTTACACTCGTGAGCGTGCAAGATTGCGTAATTATTTTAAAAAAATAAATAAATAAATATCAAACCTACATAAAAAAAGAAAATTAATTTTTTAATTAATAGATTAACTTTTTTTCAAAGTAATTGCATGGTATATGTATACTCTACGATTATAAGTAGAAGTACTCCTCTATAATATGTGGGTTTGTTGGATTAGGTATCATCAGATGATTGATTGGTTGGGGAAACCATTCCGAAGTGTGCCAAGGGAACCTGTGCTTCCTCTCAGAGTTGCAATTTCGAGGAAGTTGAAGGAGGTTGCAGAGGCCAAATATAGGAGTGCAGGTGCAGAGAAAGGAAGATATATTGTAATTCATGGGATAAAATCGGATTCAAAGGCCTCAATGCAGTCTAGGGGTGATCCCGATAGCTTGCTACCCATCGAAGTATGGGCTGAAATAGCAGACGCTCTAAGGTACTGACTACTGAGTTTTTATTTATAGGAAAAAGAAAAGCAAGGAAATTAAAAGAAAGAGGTGGAGGCTCGCGTGCTAAAATGTGCTAATGTTTAGGTGAGAAATTATAACACACTGTTATGTGGAAGGATTGATATGGGATTGTATTTGTAAACAGGGGACTTAGGCCAGTTTTTGTTATTCCTCATGAGAAAGAAAGGGAGAATGTTGAGGAGCTTTTTGGAGAAGAAGTAAGTATTGTGTTCATCACAACTCCTGGCCAGGTAACTTTATCTCCCTGTCTTATTCTTGTTAGCAAAATTCTTTTACAAAACAAGAAAAACTGATAAAAAATTTGCGGTGAGATAGTATGAAGTGAAGATAAAATGTTACAAATTAAACCATCTGCATCTGCCTTTGCCCATACACTAAGCCCTGATGGTGGTTCAAGTCCCTCTAGCAGAGACTTAGCTTGCATTTGGGTACCGAAGTGAACTCAGGTACTCGGTGAATGGTAGTAAAAAAATAATGAAAAAGTAATGATAGAATCTTAAATAGTAGTGAATAATAGTAATTAGTAGTAAAAAATAGGTAAAAAATAATTAAAAATAAATAAAAATATTAGATACAAGCCTCAAAATATACAAACTTTGTACAAGCCTTTAGTAAAAAGGTGGACCCATAAAAAAAAAAAAAAGTGAGTTTTTCACATTTTTTCATGATGTGATTTTTTTTTTTTTTTTTATAAAAGACTTGTACATTTGGAGCTTGTGTTTATCATTTCTAATAAAAATGCAAGTGAAAACGTCCACATTCACAAAATACATTCTCTCCTGGTGATAATGCAAGATGATTATAAGATGGGGAAGTATTTTTCAAATTCTAATATGGACACTTAATTTTGTGGATTCATCTGGCTTCAGCTGGCAGCCCTTATCAACGACTCAGCTGGGGTAATTGCCACAAACACAGCAGCTATCCAACTTGCAAATGCACGAGGAAAACCCAGGTAATTGCATCTGATAGAAGACTTGTTTGTTTGTCATTTGAGTTGTAAATGAAACCTTCTACCAAAAAAAAAAAATGTTAAAAGTTTACAGAGAAGGGAAAGTGGCATAAGCTTAGTGTATCTATGGTGCATGTTTGTTGCAGCATCGCATTGTTTTGCTCTGAAGAAAAAGGGAAACTATTTGTTCCCAATGCAGAAGAGAAGAGATGTGCCATTGTTTCGTCCAAGACAGGAAAGTTAGTAGATATCGACGTTGGAGCTGTCAAAAGAGCACTTCAAATTTTTGATCTCTCCTTAGCTCTGGTCTAGAAGAAGAAGAAGAGCATACAAGAATTTCAATCCTTCTGTACATGTTGTGGCCAAGCATAACATCTCTCTGAAGCAACGCTTGCTGCTTATAATTCCAAAATTCAAGTCTATGCTATTATTTCACCAAAATTATGGACCAAAACATGATAAAAATTACAAGAGCTCAGCTGAAGCTAGCCCCTGAAGTCGGTTTTTTATTGTGTTAATATATAAATAAAAAGTTAAGTTGAATATAGGTTCCGATGCATTATTGTCTTCTCCAGATTAGGCATGAAAGACATGCATTTCTAAAACTTGAAAAGGGAAAATTCGATTAGAGCCAGTGGAATTGTGACAGTAAACATTGCGATTGGGAGCATTGAAAAGATTAAAGAGATGGAAAAATCTAATTGTATTTCACTCAAATAATCCATTACATTATAGCTTTGCTGTATTTATAAGACATGTTCCCACAATTACAAGAATTGAGAAATATATGTAAATACACGTTACAATCAATCAACGTCTAAAGATCAATCTATACAAGGAAAGAAAATATTAGAATTGCTGGGGAATAATTTGTCTTGCCAAACTTGTTGCAGAGTGGACTTTGGTGTCATTATGTAAGGAATTAATCAAGGTTGCATTGCTATTGTGAATCAAGGCTGCATTGCTGTCAATTATCCTAACATCCCCCTGCAAACTGATGGGGGGTAGTTTCCTTCAATTTGTCTCAATAGTAAGAATCTTGCGAAAGTGAGTCCTTTAGTAAATATGTCAGCAACTTGATCACTTGTGGAAAGGTAACAGATTGTGATGTCTCTATCGATCACCTTTTCGCGAATGAAGTGATAGTCCACTTCAATATGTTTGGTTCTGGCATGATAGACTGGATTTGAGACCAAGGAAATTGCTCCTAAATTATCACACCAGAGAGTAGGAACTTTAGTGAGAGGCACTTGTAATTCTTTTAGTAGCATCCTAATCCAATAGACTTTGGCTGTGATGAGGGCAAGTGATCGATACTCAGTCCCAGTACTTGATTTTGAAACCACACTTTGTTTCTTAACACTCCAGCTGATTAAACAAGGGCCTAGATAAATGGCATATCCCGTTATTGATCTCCTGTCATCTGGGTTACCAGCCCAGTCTGAGTCACTGTAAGCATTGAGGGTGAGCTAACCTTTAGTAAGCAAAAGGCCATGATTAAGTGTCCCTTTAAGGTACCTTAAGACCCTTTTAGCTGCTGCCCAATGAGTTGTAGAGGGATTATGTATGAACTGAGATAGCTGGTTAACTATAAAACTTATGTCGGGTCTGGTTAATGTAAGATACTGTAAAGCTCCTACCAATTGTCTATACTCAGTGACATTCTCTAGAGGATCACCATGTTGCTTGGATAATTGTGAGCCTGCCTGGATGGGTGTCTTAGCTGGTTTAGCTTCTGCCATTTTAAACTTAGAGAGAATGTCTTATGTGTATTTGGACTGAGTTAGTACTAAACCATTATTTACTTGTTGAGCATGCATCCCAAGGAAGAAACTAAGGGTGACGAGGTCTTTTATTGTAAAATGTTGCTGAAAACACTTGATGACACTTCCCATTGTAGCAGTATCATTGCCTGTTAAGATTATATCATCTACATACACTAGTAGAAAAATGTGGACGTTAGTACAATGATAAACAAATAAGAAGTAGTCCACTGTTGATTCTTGAAAGCCAAGAGCAATCAATGTGGTGGCAAGCTTGTTAAACCAGACTCTAGGAGCTTGTTTAAGCCCATAGATGGATTTGTTCAATCTACAATCGTAATCTGGAAATTTCTGATCTATGAAACCAGTAGGCTGCTCAATGAATACCTCTTTCTCAAGTGTTCCATGAAGAAATGCATTGGATACATCAACTTGCCTTAAGGACTAATTATTATGAAGGGCCACTACAAGAATGGTTTGGATTGTTGAGATTTTGACCACTGAACTAAAAGTCTCAGCATAGTCAATTCCATCCTTTTGCTCAAACCCATTGGCTACAAGTCTAGCCTTGAATCTATCCAGACTTCCATCTGCCTACTGTTTTATCTTGAAAACCCATTTGTTATAAATGACATTCTTATTGTGAGGTCTAGGACAGAGTATTGCCCAGATGACTAACACAAAAGGGGGGTGAATTGAGTTATATTATAAAAATTAACACTTATAAATCAAATATACAATATAAAATATAAACAGAATATAAAGCAGTAAGAAATGTAAAGAGTAGAGTAAGAAAAAGAAAATTTAATATTTTTACGAGATTCAAACCCACTGCCTACGTCCTCGCCTCAAACTACCCCTTGAAGATCCCAAATTCACTAGTCAATCTCTTTTAGATGGAGATAGAAACCTATTACACCTTTGAGCAGCACCGCTCTAAAGAATCCGTGTAGAACACCCTCTATACTTCCAATCACCTCACACTTGGTGATTCAACTATTCCCTGTGTAGAACACCTTCTATACACACAAGGGTTATACGCACCCTCTTACTGATACAATAGTTGATAATGAGTAGACTATCAAAGTATACTCATTAATGAGTGAGATAGAAATAATATAGCGCAACCTATATCTCTCTAAAAAATAACAAAAATTAAGGCTCAAAATTTTAGAAAATAGAGAATGAGAGTTTTGAAATAATGATGCAAAATTTAGCAATAGATGTGTAAGCTCTTGTTGTTATTTTTGCAAAACTCAAGTGAGCTATTTATAGGTAAATAAGTCTTCAATTTCAAATTTAAAAAAATTCACATGTCAAATAAGAGCACTATTCACTTTTCAAAAAATTCAAATAAAAATATTTCATTTTTGCATTTCTCAAAGATAACTCCATTCATTTTTCAAAAAAATCAAATCAAATCTTTTGCTTTTCACACATAACAAAATGAGTATGATTTATTTTTCAAACCAAATCATCTTCTTTTTTATATGTCAAAAAAACACACAATCACCTTTTAAGATTTTTAAACAAAATCATCTATCTTTTGTATTTGTCAAAAAAACACACAATCACTTTTCAATATTTTCAAACACAATCATCTATCTTTTATATTTGTCAAAAAAATACATAACCACTCTTCAAGACTTTCAAACAAAATATGCACATGTCAAATATGATAATCAATCATCTTACAAATTCAAATTTTTATATAAAAAAAATATAATTTTTGAAATTATATTGTTTGATGCTATTATGCACATGTGAAAAATATAATTTTCAAAACTAAGACATTTAAAGATGTCTTGCATATGTGAAAAAAGTAATTTGATATTTTATGAAAAAAAAAAGTAATTTGATATTTTATGAAAAAAAAAAGTAATTTAGAACCTTAATCCAATTTTGAATTTTATCAAGAAATGTACAAAAATAATCTGTAAGCTTCATTTGTAAACTTGTTCTTTTATATTTGATGTGCGTTTCGCTCCATTGCGTAAATAATTTGAGTTTGAGACTTGAATTTATTAGTTACCATCAAATTTACACGTAGACACGAAATTTGAAATTTTAGATTCAACAATCTCCCCATTTTTTATGATGACAAATACTTAATAGAATTTTGAGACTTGCAGTAATGCTTAAACTCTCCCTGAAAACATGCATTAGTTTTTCAAGTAATAGATAAATATAATTCTAGCATATATAACAGAATTAAAAATCTAAATATTTACGTCTAAAACTTCTTCCCCTTTTGGCATCATTAAAAGGAATCATAATTAGTTCAATAAGACATCTTCCTACAATAACCAATAGACAAATAAAACGGTGCGTTCGTAAAGACTGTAGAGAATTCAGTGCAGAACCACGCGTGTCCAACAAAACCTACAAAGGTTGGAGGTCTAGTTCTGGCAATTCGGTGCGGAAGGAGATTCAAATCCGTTTGATGTTGTTGACAAATAAGATACATAAAGATTTAAAAGTTTTCGATTTCTGTTTAAATGACCATTTTCACCCACCGAATGTGCTAAAACAAATATCACATTGCTCATTGATCAAGTAACTGTTTATCCAAAACGATAGAATGGCGAAGAAAATTTCGTCTAATAATCTTCTTGATTTGAATCAGGAACCGTCTCAACCAGTCATTTTATCTCCTGAGATTGTCAACACCATGAAAGAAGCAGAGATGCATTTTTCTGGTAAGATTGATTTTGAGGTTGTTGCAGCATCAAGAACTCTCAATGCTCAATATGCTGTCTCTGTTACGACCATGTCTCGGAGATTACTAGCGAAGACAAATGAGGTTGATCAACTTAACAATCAAATATATGTTCTACATCAAAAACTTACAAATAAAGGTAGAAAGAATAAAAGGTAAAAGCATTAAAATAAAGATTTGACGGAATTAGCTCGTGTTCTGAAATCTCGAATAGAGGAATCAGAATGAGTAAGGGTTCAAGCACAGAGTCAATATCAGTAGATAATGGCAGCATTTCACGAGAGAAACAGGGACAATTGTAATTAATCTCGCTGGCTTAGTTCGGTAACTTTTGACAATATGCATTCGACATATCTTGTAAGTTTGACTAAGTAAGATTTGAAGAGATGACAGTTTGTCTTCTATTTATTCCCATCTTTATAAAAGTAATCCTTAATTTTATCTAATCCGTATCAAATCTTCTTCTCATTTCTGTAGTTCATCTTCATTCTCACTTTATAAAATTTCAATGGCTTATCAATTTTCCTTCAGTGCTTTTCATGATCAAGATGTGAGGTATTCTTCACCTCAAACTATTTCTGCATCTATTGTAGGCGTCATGAAGTAACAAAACACTGATTTGGCTAATAAATTAGATCATGATGCCATTTATGAGCTTGTGAGTCTCGAAACTCAATATTCATTGTCCATTGTCGCTTTTTCCGTTCGGTTGCAGTCCAAAACCCACGAGATAGAGAAGTTTAATGAGAAAATCGATATTCTTCAACGACTTGTTCAAGAGTCTAACAGAAAAATAGTAGACTTAAAGCAACAGAATAAGGATTTAAAATCTTTACTTGCCTCTTCATTTCGATTATCTAATCATTTAGATAAGGATGGCATGATTATCTATGAGGAGCAAATGCATTTGAATGATGAGATTAAGCATCTCAAGTTTCTGTAGGTCATTTGAGATAATGGAATAAAAATATCTAGCAGATATTCATGGCATGCATCATTCCTATTTCTCTTTTAATCATGCATAGTCTATCTTCTAGTAGGGGTTTTGTGAAAATATCTGTCAATTGATCATGTGTGCTAGTAAATTCTAATACAATATCGCCCTTCTGTACATAATCTCTAAGAAAATTATATCTAATTTCACTATACTTGGTCCGAGAATGTTGTATTGAATTCTTTGAAAGATTTATAACACTTGTATTATCACATTTGATTAGAATGTGATTGTACATAAGTTTAAAATCCTCAAGTTGTTGCTTCATGTAAAGAACTTGAGTACAACAACTGCCTACAGCAACATATTCTACCTCAGTAGTAGATAATGTAACAGAATTTTATTTTTTACTAAACCATGAAACAAGTGCATGACCTAAAAAATGACATGTTCCACTAGTACTTTTTCGATCAACTTTGCAACTAGCATAATCCGTATCTGAATAACTAATAAGATCGAAAGAAATGTACTTAAGATACTATAACCCTAGGTCAATGGTACCAGCAAAATATCTAAAAATACACTTAACTGCAATCATATGAGATTGCTTTGGAGATGATTGAAAACGTGCACATAAACATACACTGAACATAATATCAGGTCTACTAGCTGCAAAATATAATAAACTATCAATAATACCTTGATATACCTTTAAGTGAATTAGCTTACCGCTTTCATTTTTATCAAGTTTGGTGGTTGGACTCATTGGTGTTCCAATTACCTTCGCACCTTCCATCTCAAATTTTTTGAGTAACTCTTTGATATATTTTGACTAATTAATGAATGTTCCACTTTTTGCTTGCTTGATTTGCAATTCAAGAAAGAAATTAAGTTCTCTTATCATGCTCATTTCAAATTATTCCTGCGTACTTTTAACAAAATCTTGGCACATATTTTCATTAGTAGCACCAAATATTATATCATCAACATAAATTTGAATTAGAATAATATCATCCTGTTCATATTTGATGAAAAGAGTTGTATCAATCTTTCCTCTTGAAAAATCTTTTTCAATCAAGAAACCACTAAACCTCTTATACCAAACTCTAGGAATTTGTTTGAGTCCATATAATGCTTTTGCGAGCTTAAAAACATGATTAGGAGAAATATGATTTTCAAAATCTGGAGGTTGCTCAACATATACCTATTTATTTATAAAACTATTTAAGAAAACACTTTTAACATCCATTTGAAAAAATTTGAAATTTTTATAACATGCATATGCAAGTGACATTCAAATAGTTTCTAATCTTGCGACAAGTGCATACGTTTCATCATAATCAATTCCTTCTTATTAATTGAAACATTGGACTACAAGTCGAGTTTTGTTTCTAGTGATGATTCCAGACTCGTATTTGTTATTTCTAAAAACTCATTTTGTTCCAATAACAGCATGATTTTTGAATCTAGGAACAAATGTTCATATATTATTTCTTTCAAATTGATTTAGCTCTTATTGCATAGCTAGAATTCATGATTCATCAATAAGTGCTTCATCAATATTTTTGGATTCAATTTGAGATAAAAAAGCAGTGTGATTACAAATATTTCTAAGAGATAATCAAGTACTTACACCTCGTGAAGGTTCTCCTAGAATTTGTTCCACCGGATGATCTTTCACATGTTTCCACTATTTGGTTACATCTTGTACTAAATCTTAATGATCATGTCTCCATGTTGGACTTCTTCCATTGTATAATTTTTGTCGAGATTGAGACTATTTGTGTTATTTGTACCTTCTAATTCTTCATTAATAGATTTCCTAGAGAGTAAAGGGTTAGATTCATCAAATACTACATGCATAGATTCTTGTACAGTCAAAATCTTTTTATTGAATACCCTATAAATTTTACTATTTGTTGAATATCCAAGAAAAATACCTTCATCAGATTTTGAATTAAATTTTCCTAAATTATCTCTGTCATTAAGTATAAAACATTTGCATCCAAATACATTAAAGTAACCAATATTGGACTTTTTCTCATTCCAAAGCTCGTAAGGAGTTTTATCTAATTTAGACCTTAACATAACTCTATTTGTAATATAACATATAGTACTTACGGTTTCGGCCAAAAAATAACTAGATAAACTATTTTCATTAAGCATTGTTCTTACCATTTTTTGAAGAGATCTATTCTTCTTCTCTAGTACCCCGTTTTGTTGAGGAGTTCGAGTAGTAGAAAAATTATGTAGAAAACTATTTTCATCACAGAAAGACTCAATATCTTTATTGACAAACTCTTTCCCCCTGTCACTTCGGATGTTTGAAATAGTATAACCCTTTTCATTTTGAATTCTCTTGCATAGCTTGGTAAAGACATTATGTACTTCATTTTTATGAGCGAGAAAGATGACTCAAGTATATCTAGAGAAATCATCAATAATAACAAATGCATAATATTTTCCTCCCAGACTCGCAACTCTATTTGGTCCAAAAAGGTCTATGTGTATTAGTTGCAAAGGTCTAGTAGTGGAAATATGTTTTTTGATTTTGAAAGAAATTTTTATTTGTTTACCAAACTGGCATGCATCACAGATTTTGTCTTTAAAAAATTTAATTTTGGCAAACCTCTCACAAGATTATTTTTTGAAAGTTCGGAAATAAATTTCATGTTTGCATGACCTAATCTTTTATGCCATAACTAACTATTTTCATGTTGAGCTAATAAACAAATAGTATCTTGTGAGACAATTTCTTCAAATTCAATTGTATAAACATTATTATTTTTAAGAGTAATAAAACAAACATTACAATCATGATTATTCAAAATAATGCACTTATCTTTTTGAATGTAACTATAAATCCTTTATCACATAATTGACTTATACTTAAAAGATTATATTTTAGACCTTCAACAAGTAGAATATCTTCAATTATGAGAGAAAATTTATTACCAACTTTACATATTCCCACGATTTTTCGCTTTTGAATTATTTCTAAATGTCACGTGTCATTCTTCTTTAAGAGTGAGATCAATGAACTTAGTTTTATCCCCTGTCATGTGTCTTGAACATCCGCTATTTAAAAACCATCTTATTTTATTTACAGAAGACTTCATGCATACCTACAAAAATAATTAAAATAATTTTTCTTGATACCCATATTCTTTGGATCCTTTATTTATTAGTATTAGAAGAAATAAAAAATTTTTGGTACCCATATGACCCTAATAGTCATTGTATGTTTTCTTCTAATAGAACAAGCATGATAGTTATGATAATTTCTATTACAAAAATTACAAATAACATGTAACATACTTGAAGAACTTGAGTAATTGTAATAATATAGGATTTATCAAAGAAATTTTTATAGGGTTTTAGTTTTTCTTTTGGCATGTATCCCAAGCCTACCTTATCAAAAACACATCTTTGATTACCAAGAAATTTTTCGAAATTTCTTTTTCCATTTGTGAAATTTTCAACAATTTTTTCTAAATCAGGTACTTTCTTTTTCAATTCATCATTTTCATCTTTTGAAACTATATTTTCTTTTCTTAAAATATCAATTTCATTTATTAAAGAAGAATTTTTTTTTTCAAAGCAGTATACTTAATACCCAATTTTTTAAATTCCACATATACCTCTTCCAAAGCATTTTGCAATTCTTCAAAAGAGAGATTTTCAAGATTTGTTACCTCCAGATTATCTTTAGCCATAAGACAAAGACTTGCAGATTCTTCATTACTTACGTCGCTGTCTGAGCTACTTGAATCATCATCCCATGTAGATTTTATTACTTTCTTGCCTTTGTATCGATATTTTTTTAGCAGGGGACAATCTACCTTGATATGTCCTGACTTTTTATATTTATAACAAATTAATAAATCATTTTTACCTGTATCTTTATTGGAAGATTTTTTGAAAGGTTTCCTTGGAGAAGTTTTATTTTTCAAGAGTCTCTTAAATCTTCTTATGATCATTACAATCTTTTCGTCATCGCCTTCTTCATCTTCATCGTTTTCACTTTCATGAGGAACGGCTTTAAGTGTCAATCTCTTCTTTTGCTTTCCTTCTTCTTCTCCTCTTTTTAATGTGTACTCATGGGTAATAAGTGACCCGATAAGTTCAATTACTTTAAGTTTTTTAAGATCTTTAGTTTCGAGAATCGCCATTACTTTTAATTCCCAACGTTTTGGTAAGGAGTTGAGAATTTTCGTTACTATCTCCTAACTGGAATAAATTTTACCAAGAGATGTCATATTTATAATATTAGTAAAATGAGTATACATAGAAGAGATAGATTCATCATAATTCATTTTGAATATTTCATATTCATGCATAAGAATATAAATTTTTGATTCTTTGAATTGCGAAATTCCTTCATAGGTTAATTCCAAGTTATCCCAAGTTTCATTTGCTATCCTGTAAGTCACTATTCTGTTAAATTTATTACCATTGAGAGCATTATATAGAAAATTCATAGCGATTACATTCACAGTATAAAGTCTATCGTCTTCGCGATCAAACTCTTCCTCTTCCTTTTTGACTTTTACTTCATCAACAGTTTTTGTTGAAATATAAGGCCTATTTACAATACACTTCCAGATTTTTCGACCTTGAGACTAAAAAAAATTCTCATTTTAATTTTCCAGAAAGTATAATTATCTCCACAAAATAGCGGAGGTCGACTACTGGATTGACCTTCAGCGAAAGTAGCTGTAATGTTAGTCATATGATCTTAACTCAACAGATAGTTAATCTTATAACAGAGTCATTGCTCTGATATCAATTGTTACTCAGATGACTAACACAAGAGCGGGGGTGAATTAGGTTATATTATAAAAATTAATACTTATAAATCAAATACATAATATAAAATATAAACAAAATATAAAACAGCAAGAAATATAAATAGTAGGGTAAGAAAAAGTAAACTCAGTATTTTTACGAGGTTTAGTCTCACTGCCTACGTCCTCGCCTCAAGTTACCCCTTGAAGATCCCGAATTCACTAGTCAATCTCCTTTAGGTAGAGATAGAAACCTATTACACCTTTAAGCAGCACATCTCCAAAGAATCTGTGTAAAACACCCTCTACACTTCCAATCACCTCATACTTGGTGATTCAACTATTTCCTGTGTAGAACATCTTCTACACACACAAGAGTTATACGCATCATCTTACTGATACAAAAGTTGATAATAGGTAAACTATCAAAGTATACTCCTCAATGAGTGAGACAGAAATAATACAGCGCAACATATATCTCTCTAAAAAATAACAAGAATTAAGGCTTAAAACTTTAGAAAAAAAAGAATGAGAGTTTTGAAATAATGATGCAAAACTTAGTAATAGATGTGGAAGCTCTTATTGTTATTTTTGTAAAACTCAAGTGAACTATTTATAGGCAAATAAGTCTTCAATTTCAAATTTGAAAAGATTTACTTGTCAAATAAGAGCACTATTCAATTTTCAAAAAATTTAAATAAAAGCATTTCCTTTTTGCATTTGTCAAAGATAACTCCATTCATTTTTCAAAAAAATAAAACTTAATCTATTGTTTTTCATACATGACAAAATGAGCATTTTTTTTTCAAACCAAATCATCTTCTTTTTACATATGTCGAAAAAACACACAACTACCTTTTAAGATTTTCAAACAAAATAATCTATTTTTTGTATTTGTCAAAAAAACACACAACCACTTTTCAAGATTTTCAAACACAATCATCTATCTTTTGTATTTGTCAAAAAAACACACAACCACCCTTCAAGACTTTCAAAAAAAATATGCACATGTCAAATATGATAATCAATCATCTTACAAATTCAAATTTTTATATAAAAAAATATATAATTTTCAAAAGCATATTGTTTGATGATGTTATGCACATGTAAAAAACATAATTTTTAAAACTAAAACATTTAAAGATGTCTTGCATATGTAAAAAAAGTAATTTGATGTTAT
Source organism: Platycarya strobilacea (assembly GCA_036898215.1). Taxonomy (NCBI): domain Eukaryota; kingdom Viridiplantae; phylum Streptophyta; class Magnoliopsida; order Fagales; family Juglandaceae; genus Platycarya; species Platycarya strobilacea. The sequence goes on along the minus strand of CM072556.1, from coordinate 4,442,074 downwards.
ATGAGAACAAAGAGTAGTTTGGAGTCTTAATCCAATTTCGAATTTTATCAAGATATATACAAAAATAATCTATGAGCTTCATTTGTAGACTTGTTCTTTTATACTTGATGTGCGCTTCACTCCATTGCGTAAATAATTTGAGTTTGAGACTTAAATTTATTTGTTATCATCAAAATCTACACGTAGATACGAAATTTGAAACATTGAATTCAACATAGAGTGACCAGGTTTGATTGCTTATGAGAGCATCATTCTCTTCTTTCATAGCTTGAATCCAATCGAGTGATTTAATGGCTTAAGAGTAGAGATGTGGTGTGGGTGGCAGATTGTGTTTGAGGGTGACAGTATTTAGAGCCATGAGAAGATGTTTGACAGTCGAATAAACCTTGCAATCAGAGAAGGTTTTAGTTCTTCTGGACCAATCCTTGGATCTAGTAACCATAGGATGTATTGGAACACTTGTGGTCTCATTTTGAGGGGAAGTGACAACTTCTGTATTTTCTGTCAAATTTGTATTTGATATAGGACAGACAGTAGGTTGAATTTGTTCCTCAATTTGCTGTGAGTTTGAGGTATTGAAGTCTGTGGGTGGTTCTGGTGACTCAATATGAGGTAGGACAAATTCAATATGAGATGTAGCAGAGAACACATCATTATTAGTAGGAACAATAAATATATCAGTTGATGCATCATTTACAAGAACCTCGAAATTTTGTGTTTGAACATTGTGGTGAACAGGTAACACAACTTCATTACAATACAAAGTACTGACCTGTTGAGGAAGCTCTTGTGCAGGGAACTTTAGTGGAGATGGTTTCCATTCTGTTGCTGGGAATGAATGTTCATCACATATAACATTTTTGTTGGTCAGAATTTTACCAGTTATGGGGTCAAGACATCTATATCCTTTGTAGTTCGAACAATATCCTATCAAGACACATTTTTTGGACCTATACATGAGTTTATGATTGTTGTTAAACTCAAGGTTTCAAGGTTCATGTAAATCTACACATGGATTTTGATGATAACAAATGAATTCAAAGAATAAAGGAGTCTCAAGCTCAAGTTGTCTACACAATACAATCAAGCACATCAAGGAACCAAGCATGAGCAAGAAGGGAATAAGTTCACATTAAAATCATAAAATAATTTTGTAAATCTCTTAAAAATTCGAAATTAGGATTAAGGCTCAAAATAAATATTTTATCATAAAGCATTAAAATACATTTTCCACATGTGCATGAATATTTTGAAAATTAAATTTGAAAATTTTGAAAGATGATTGATTGTCATCTTTCACATGTGCATGACATGATTAAAGGTTTGAACTTTGAAAATATTAAGATGATTGATTGTCATCTTTCACATGTACATGATATGATTAAAGGTTTGAATTTTGAAAATATTAAGATGATTGATTGTCATTTTTCACATGTGCATGTTTTATTTGAATATTTTCAAAAGTGGTAGATGCTTTTCTTGACTTATGCAAAAGGTAGATGTCTTTGTTTGAAAATTTTGAAAAGTAAAGTGTGCTCCTTTTGTTATATGCAAAAAGTAAAAGATTAGATTTAAAATTTTTGAAAAATAAAGTGTGCTCCTTTTGTCACATGCAAAAAGTAAAAAGATTTAATTTGAAATTTTTGAAAAGTGAATAATGATGTCTTTGACATGTGAATCTTTTTAAATTTGAATATGAAGTCTTATATGCCAATAAATAGATCATTTGAGAGCTTCACATTCACAACACTAAGAGCATACAACATTCATTCAAAGTTTTCATTCTCTCTTCTTTAAGCATTGAGCCTTAACCCTTATTCATTTTGAGAGATATAGTTTGCGCTGTATTGTTTTTATTTCACTCATTGAGGAGTGTTTTCTGATAGCCTACCCACTATCAATTCTTGTATCAGTAAAAGGGTGTGTATAACCCTTGTGTGTGTAGAAGGTGTTCTACACGGGGAATAGTTAAATCACCAAGTGTAAGGTGATTGGAAGTGTAGAAGGTGTTCTACACGGAGAATAGTTAAATCACTAAGTGTGAGGTGATTGGAAGTGTAGAGGGTGTTCTACACGGATTCTTTGGAGCGGTGCTGCTCAAAGGTGTAATAGGTTTTTATCTCCACCTAAAGGAGATTGAATAGTGGATTTGGGGATCCTCAAGGGGTAGCTTGAGGCGAGGACATAGGCAGTGGGGCCGAACCTCGTTAACATACTGAGTTTGCTTCTCTCTTACCCTTACTCTTTATATTTATTGTTGTTTTATATTTTGTTTATATTTTATATTATATATTTGATTTATAATTGTTATTTTTTTAAATACAACTCAATTCACCCCCCCTCTTGTGTTAGTCATCTGGGCAACAATTGTTATAAGGCTTGAGAAGAGGGTAGCAACAGCAACCAAATACCTTAAGGAGAGAATAATCTGGAACTTTGTTTAGTAGCTTTGTGTATGAACAGTTGTCATTCAAAACTAGGGTAGGCAATCTGTTTATGAGATATATAGAGGTGTTGAAGGCATCTGTCCAATAGATTCATGATGGATACCATGAGTAGTGAGGAATTGTTTGAACTGAGTGGAGAGGAATTCACCTCGTCCATCAGATTGGGAGGATTTAATTTTTCTAGACAGAAAATTTTCAGCTTGACATTTGAATTTTACAGAAGTATCAAATGTTTCAGATTTGGCTTTAAGAGGATATATCCATGTAAACCTTGAGTAATTGTCAATGAATACAACATAGTATTTAAAACCAGTTGTGGATAAAATAGGAGAAGTCGACAAATTCGAGTGTATTATTTCAAGTGGTTCTTTAGTTACATTGAAAGAAGTAGAGAAATGAAGAATTTTGGCTTTTGCTAATTGACAAGGTTCACACATAACAGATTATTTGACAGAAGAAATAACAGGAATACGACCAATTTTTCTAACTTTATTGAGAACAGGATAGGCTGGATGTCCAAAACTTTGATGCCAAATGGATTCAGTAGCCAATACTCCAAGAAAGCAAGTGACTTTCTGAACTTTATTGATGGATTTGGAGAAGTTGATAGGATAGAGACCATCTCTACTGGTTCCTTGCATAAGAATCTCCCCTGTGAGGTTGTGCTACACAAAGAAATGAGATCAGTTAGCTTAAACCAACAATTATTATCAACACAAAATTTATGGATAGAAAACAAGTTGGCTGCTGCATCTGGGCAGTGTAAAATATTCTTGAATTGGAATGGCTTCTTAGAATGAAAGAGAGTAGAAGAACCAGTGTTTAGGATAGATAAACATGTTCCAATCCCTACAGCCACTTCATCATTTCCCTTGAATTGATCTTGCAATGTGAGGTTTTCCAAATCGCCTATTACATGATTATTTGCTCCATTGTCAATAAACCAGGGTTGTTTTTCTTGTTCAGAGTTCATCCTTGCTGCCATTGTTGCGAGTTGAGAGGGAGGATGTCTTCCTTGATAAGAATAGTTCATTCTGTAGTAGCAATCGAATGCTTGATGTCCAGTCTTCCCACAGATTTGATAAGGTTGTCCTCTCTGATTGTTGTCAATGTGATGTGCTTTTTGAATGCTGTCATTCTTGAGCCTGTTGTTCTCAAGTTTCCTTGGTTTGAAATTTGGATTGTAGTTCTTTCCCTTGTAGTTTCGATTTCTGGGTTTTTGTGAGTAGAGAGCAAAATTACCAGAATCAGTGAATGGCTGTTGTTGTTGATTGCCAAGGAGAATTTCGTGATTTAACAATTCAACCTGAAAATCTTCGAAAGACATAATAGCATCCCGAGTGGAAAAGTGAAAGGATGTAATAAATCCAGTGTAGTTTGAGTTGAGGCCACCCAAAATATATGAAATTAAATCATCAGCATCTACTGACTTGCCTGCGGCAGTGAGTTGATCTGTCAGGGTTTTGGCCTGTCCCAAGTACTGAGTACAGGTTTGTGATCCCTGGTTTAGAGACTGAATTTGTCTCTTTAAGTAGGCAACTCTGGAACTAGATTAGGAGGCAAATCTAGATGCCAATGAGTTCCATACTTGTTTTGATGTGTCTAGTCCATACACAGAGGATAGCACAGTATCTGACAGAGTGGTATTAAACCAACTAAGAAGGTATTGATCCTTCTTTTGCCATGAAATGTAATCAGGATTTATTTCAGTTGGCACTTTTCCTGTATTATCATAAAGGAATTTTGGTGGGCATGACTCAGTGCCATCTACAATTCCCATGAGATCCTGACTGCGTAACACAGGTAAGAACTGTGATACCCAGTTGAAATAGTTGTGACCATTTAATTTGATTGAGATGAAATGAGTGATACTCAGCAATGATAGATTGGAGGAAGAAGAGTTACCAGAGTTGGACATGTTGATAGGTGATGAAAAGGATCGAGGGGGTGTGAACCCACGAGGGGCTCTGATACCATGAAAAGATTAAAGAGATGGAAAAATCTAATTGTATTTCACTCAAATAATCCATTACATTACAGCTTTGCTGTATTTATAAGACATGTTCCCACAATTACAAGAATTGAGAAATATATGTAAATACACATTACAATCAATCAAAGTCTAAAGATCAATCTATACAAGGAAAGAAAATATTAGAATTACTGGGGAATAATCTGTCTTGCCAAACTTGTTGCAGAGTAGACTTTGGTGTCATTATGTGAGGAATTAATCAAGGTTGTATTGCTGTCGTGAATCAAGGCTGTATTGCTGTCAATTATTCTAACAAGCATGACAACATGGGCTCTTGCGCAAAACTGAAAACACCACTGATTATGGACCTGATTCTAAGGAGTGGCTCAAGCTAATGTATTGTGAGCCATAGTTGAGCATAAAACTTTTTGGCCTCAACATCTTTTGGTCCAGAACATAGAAAGAGGCTGAACGTTTGACTATATGCACAATTACTGCTGAAAGTACCAGAACAGAACATCTTACAACATGAAAAATGATATAAGACATGGTTGAGTCTCACTCCGAATCTCGCTCTAAATTTTTTATTTTTTTCTTTTGATTTAATTATTAAGGAAATATTATTTAATAATATTATTGTAAGCCATAGTTGAGAAAAAAACTTTTTGGCCCGAACATTTTTTGGTCCAGAACATAGAAAGAGGCTGGACGTTTGACTCTAGGCACAATTACTGCTAACTATCAGAACCGAACATCTTAAGGGCACTTTGAAAGAATAAACAAGTGAAGTACACATGCATCTTTTGCCCGATGTCTGGAGAATATGTACTTGTTCTTTTGTTTCTTAGTAATCTAAGAAAGGATAATATATTTAACTGCATGCATTGACAATTATTGAAACTAAACATGACTTAGAACATGCATTGGTCGTATAATGTAATTAAAGTGGGGTTCTCAAGGCAATTTGAATAAATTCCTATTCGGAGAAACTTTCCCCTTTGCTTTCTTCAATTACTCCCACCACATCGGACTTCTTTAATTTGTCGTTTGAAGGATCGTATAATATTATATATATATATATATATATATGTGTGTGTGTAAGAATCATTTCCTGTGTACCATGTTACTGCTTTTTGTTCACTTCAAATTTGGAGTATGGACGTCAAGGAGAATATAGTCATTATTGAAATGAACGAACGAAATACAGCCGCCTCCTTGTCCCACCACTAAATTATGTGAATAACCTCACCACTATTATTTTAAATTCTGCATAGTGACTTACATAGTGACTTGCATAGTAATTTCAAAGCCTATAAATAGGGGCTTCAGTTGTAATGAAATTCATAAGAAAAAATAGAGAGAGAAAGAAAGTTTCAGTTCTTAAGAGTTTCAGAGAGAATTTCTTATTTCTCTTTTGCAATAGTAGTTCCTTTCTTTAAGTTTCATAATACGTTATCAGCACGACGGTTCTACCAATTCTGAAACTAGTGGCCTTATTCCTCTAAAATGGCAAATCTTACAAAATTGGAATTTGTTGCTCTTGATATATTTGGGAAAAATTATTTATCCTGAATACTTGATGCTGAAATACATCTTGATGCAATGAACCTGGGAGAAACTATTAAAGAAGGAAATCAAGCATCCCTGCAGGAACGTGCTAAAACAATGATTTTCCTTCGCCACCATCTTCATGAAGAATTGAAAACTGAATATCTCACAGTAAAAGATCCCTATATTTTGTGGAACAATTTAAGGGAGAGGTATGAACACCAGAAGACTGTCATCCTCCCAAGAGCTCGTTCTCAATGGATGCACCTGAGATTGCAAAATTTTAAAAGTGTTAGTGAGTATAATTCTGCACTTTTTAAAATAAGCTCAGTATTAAAATTATGCGGTGAGAAAATCACCGATGAAGATATGTTAGAGAAGACTTTTACTACATTTCATGCCTCGAATGTGCTCCTGCAGCAGCAGTATCGAGAGAGAAAGTTCAAGAAATATTCTGAACTTATATCATGTCTTCTAGTAGCTGAGAAGAATAATGAGCTCTTATTAGAAATCCACCAGTCACGTCCTACTGGCTCAATATCATTCCCTGAAGTGAATGGTAATAGGTTTGCATCATTCCCAGAAATGAATGGTGCATCCTTTAGAAGAAATCGGAGGCGTGGACGTGGTAGGAAAAATTATAGAAATGTTAGTCCCAGAAGTGACAACATTAAAAGGGATTATAATATACCATATCACCAGAAGTGGTACAATTCAGAAAGGGGTAAAAATCCTCAGAATAATTCTTCAAAGAAAAGTGAAGAGGTGTGCCATAGATGTGGAATGACTGGACATTGGTCACGTACCTGTCGTACGGCCAGGCACTTAGCTGATTTATATCAAGCTTCTATTAAAAGAAAGAATAAAGTGTATGAAACAAATTTAGTAGAACCATCAGATGATTTATTAGATTCAGTAGATGTAGACGTTACTTATCTTGATGTATCTGATTTTTTTAATCATCCTGATGGTAGTATTGAACACTTAATTGGAGATGGAAGTGTTCCACTTAATTAATGTATTTTCTTTCTATCAGTAATAAAAGTTTTGTATATTTTGTAGAATCATGGATCACATTGATGAGCTTTTTATCTCTGAGTTGAATGATAAAGATATATGTCTGGCTGACAGTGCTACAACTCACACAATTCTCAAATAAAAGAAATATTTTCAAAATCTAACACTAAGTAAAACCTATTATTGCCCAGATGACTAACACAAGAGGGGGGGTGAATTGGGTTATATTAAAAAATTAATACTTATAAACTAAATATACAATATAAAATATAACCAAAATATAAAGCAGTAGGAAATATAAAGAGTAGGGTAAGAGAAAGCAAACTCAGTATTTTTACGAGGTTCAGCCCCACTGCCTACGTCCTCGCCTCAAGCTACCCCTTGAGGATTCCCAAATCCACTATTCAACCTCCTTTAGGTGGAGATAGAAACCTATTACACCTTTGAGCAGCACCGCTCCAAAGAATCCGTGTAGAACACCCTCTACACTTCCAATCACCTCACACTTGGTGATTCAACTATTCCCTGTGTAGAACACCTTCTACACACACAAGAGTTATACGCACCCTCTTACTTCCAATCACCTCACACTTGGTGATTTAACTATTCCCCGTGTAGAACACCTTCTACACACACAAGGGTTATACACACCCTCTTACTGATACAAGAATTGATAGTGGGTAGGCTATCAGAAAACACTCCTCAATGAGTGAAATAAGAACAATACAGCACAAACTATATCTCTCTCAACAAGAACAAGAATTAAGGCTCAAAACTTTATAAAAGAGAGAATGAGAGCTTTGAAAGAATGATGCAAAATTTAGCAATAGATGTGTAAGCTCTTATTGTGATTTTTGCAAAACTCAAGTGAGCTATTTATAGGTAAATGAGTCTTCAATTTCAAATTTGAAAATATTCCCATGTCAAATAAGAGCACTATTCACTTTTCAAAAAATTCAAATAAAAACATTTCCTTTTTGCATTTGTCAAAAACAACTCCATTCATTTTTCAAAGAAATCAAACCTAATCTTTTACTTTTCATACAAGACAAAATGAGCATGATTTATTTTTCAAACCAAATCATATTCTTTTTGCATATGTCAAAAAAACACACAACCACCCTTTAAGATTTTCAAACAAATCATCTATCTTTTATATTTGTCAAAAAAACACACAACCACCCTTTAAGATTCTCAAACAAAATCATCTACCTTTTGCATTAGTCAAAAAAACACACCACCTCCCTTCAAGACTTTCAAACAAAATATGCACATGTCAAATATGATAATCAATCATCTTATAAAATCAAGTTTTTATAAAAAAAATATAATTTTCGAAATTATTTTGTTTGATGGTGTTATGCACATGTGAAAAACATAATTTTCAAAACTAAGACATTTAAAAATGTCTTGCATATGTGGAAAAAGTAATTTGATGTTTTATGAGAAAAAAGAGTAATTTGGAGCCTTAATCCAATTTCTAATTTTATCAAGAGATGTACAAAAATAATCTATGAGCTTCATTTGTAGACTAGATATCTTTCTTGCTCATGCTTGATTTCTTGATGTGTTTAGCTCCCTTCATGCATAGACAACTTGAGCTTGAGTTTTCAATATTATTTGTTATCATCAAAATTTATACGTAAATACGAGACTTGAAACCTTGGGTTCAACACCTATGTCCATACCATATCAGGTTCATCGGATTTAATTGAGGGCTCCGGAAGAGCTTATATTGTGTTGCCTAATGGCACCAAATTTTGTATTGATGATGCTCTATTCTCTTCACAATCCAGAAGAAATTTATTGAGTTTCAAAGATATACGTCGTAATGATTACCATATTGAAACGACCAATGAAGGTAATAAAGAGCATCTTCTTATTACTAAAACAGTATCGGGCCAGAAGCTCGTATTAGAAAAACTGTCTGCTCTATGTTCTGGATTGTATTATACAAAAATGAGAACAATTGAATCATATGTGGTAATGCACCAGAAGTGCATTGACCCTAAAGTATTTATGACTTGGCATGATCGCCTTGGACATCCGGGTTCTATAATGATGAGACGAATTATTGAAAATTCGCATGGGCATCCCTTAAAGAATCAAAAGATATTTCTACCCAATGAATTTTTGTGCTCTGCATATTCTTAAGGTAAGTTAATTATTAGACCATCTCCCTCAAAAGTCATTGTTGAATCTCCATCCTTTTTACAAAGGATTCACGGAGATATATGTGGGCCTATTCATCCATCAAGTGGACCATTTAGATATTTTATGGTTCTAATTAATGCATCTAGTCGATGGTCACATGTTTGTCTTCTTTCCACTAGAAATGTTACATTTGCTAGACTTCTTGCTCAGATAATTAAACTACGAGTACAATTTCCTGAGTATCCAATTAAGACCATTCGATTGGATAATGCAGGTGAATTTTCGTCTCAAGTTTTTTATGATTATTGCATGTCAATAGGAATAGATGTTGAACATCCTGTTGCCCATACACACACACAAAACGGTTAAGCTGAGTCTTTGATCAAAAGGCTTCAACTAATCGCTAGACCTTTACTTATGAAATCAAGACTACCTATTTCTGTTTGGGGACATGCTATACTTCATGCAGCATCTCTAATTCGCATTAGACCATCTGCATATCATAAATATTCTCCATTACAGCTTGCATTTGGTCAACAACCAAATATTTCTCATCTTCGTACTTTTGGATGTGTTGTATATGTTCCAATTGCACCTCCACAACGTACAAAAATGGGCCCTCAACGTAGATTTGGGATATATGTTGGTTTTGATTCTCCATCCATTATTAGATACCTTGAACCCCTTACAGGGGATATATTTAAAGCACGTTTTGAGGATTGTCATTTTGACGAATCAAATTTTCCGTTAATGGGTAAAGAAAAGTCAGTGCCTGAAGCACAACAAGATATTACTTGGAATAATAAGACCCTGTCTCATTTTGATCCTCCTACAAATGAATGTAAACGGGAAGTTCAAAGGATTATTCATTTGCAAAATGTTACAAATCAGTTACCGGATGTATTTACTGACACTAAAGGTGTAGTAAAATCTTATATTCCTGCTGTTAATACTCCTGCAAGGATTGAAGTCCCTGAAGGACAAATTGTCAAAGCAGCAATAGGTGAATCTAAAATACGCCTGAAGCATGGAAGACTTATTGGTGCAAAAGACAAATTCCCAGAAGGAAAAGAATACAAAATGAATTTGGTGTTCCTGAAGAACACGTACCCACAATACAGGCCACAAATATAATTGGTGCTCCTGAAGAGCTTAAATCTTCTATTCCGGAACCTCCTGAAGAGGAAACTCTTGAAGAGTATAAATCTCCTAAAAAGGGACCTCTTGAAGAGGTGTGTCATGAAATGTTTTCCCCTGAAGAGAAACAGGTACCTGAAAATAATGAGATCTCAATACATTTCATGAAAACTGGAGAAATTCTGGATAGAAATAAAATTGTTGTCGATAACATATTTTCATATAAAATGGCCCTTGACATTACCAGAAGTAATGAAGAAAGTGAGCCAAAAAGCGTCGAAGAATGTCGATGTAGAAATGATTGGCCAAAATGGAAAACAGCTATTGAAGCTGAATTAAATTCGCTAGCAAAACGAGAAGTATTTGGACCTGTTGTCCAAACACCAAAAGGTGTGATGCCTGTTGGATATAAGTGGGTATTTATACGAAAACGTAATGAGAAAAATGAAATTATGCGATACAAAGCACGGCTTGTTGCACAAGGTTTCCTGCAGAAACCCGGGATTGATTATGAAGAAACATACTCTCCCGTTATGGATGCAATCACATTTAGATTTTTGATTAGTCTGGTTGTTACAAAAGGATTAGAAATGCGGTTGATGGATGTGGTCACTGCATATTTATATGGATCCTTAGACCATGACATATATATGAAAATCCCTGAAGGATATAAGATGCCTGAAGCATCTACAAGTGCATCTAGAAATATGTACTCAATCAGACTACAAAGATCTTTATATGGGTTGAAGCAATCCGGACGCATGTGGTATAATCGCTTAAGCGAATATCTATTGAAAGAAGGATTTGAGAATAATCTTATATGCCCATGTGTTTTTATTAAGAAATCAGAATCCGGATTTGTCATTATCGCGGTTTATGTTGATGATTTAAATATTGTGGGAACTCCTGAAGAGATCTCAAAAATCGCTATATATTTAAAGAATGAATTTGAAATGAAAGATCTTGGCAAAACAAAACTTTGTCTCGGCATGCAGCTTGAGCACTTGCCAAATGGAATTTTTATTCATCAGTCCATGTATACTGAGAAAGTCCTAAAGCATTTTTATATGGACAAATCTCATCCCCTGAGTATTCCAATGATTGTTTGAACACTTGATGTGAAGAAAGATCCATTCCGTCCTTGTGATGACGATGAAGAAATTCTTGGTCCTGAAGTACCATATCTCAGTGCAATTGGAGTTTTGATGTATCTTGCAAATTGCACTCGACCAGATATTACATTCTCAGTTAATCTGCTTGTAAGATATAGTTCTGCACCAACTCGAAGGCATTGGAATGGCATTAAACATGTCTTTCGTTACCTTCATGGTACGGTTGATATGGGATTATTTTATCAACGTGGTTCAAGTCCAGAATTGATTGGGTATGCAGATGCAGGTTATATTCAGACCCACACAGAGGTAGATCTCAAACTGGATATTTATTTACTTATGGAGATACTGCCATATCATGGAGATCTGTTAATCAGACACTATCTGCTACTTCTTCAAATCACTCAGAAATCATTGCTATTCATGAAGCAAGTCGAGAGTGTATTTGGTTGAGATCAGTTATTCAACATATCCAGGAAAAGTGTGGACTTCCTATGATCGATAATAGCCCAACAATCTTATATGAAGATAATACTGCTTGTATCACTCAAATCAGAGGAGGATATATCATAGGTGACAGAACCAAACATATTTCACCGAAATTCTTTTATACTCATGAACTTCAAGAAAAATGTGAAATTGATGTCAAGCAGATACGATCTAGTGATAATCTGATAGATTTATTCACAAAGGCGTTACCAACTTCCACATTCAAGAAGATTGTGCATAACATTGGAATGCGAAAACTCAAAAATCTTTTGTCATGCACTTTTCAGGGGGAGTAAATGTGCTGATTGTACTCTTTTTCCTTCGCTGAGGTTTTGTCCCACTGGATTTTCCTCTGCAAGGTTTTAATGAGGTAATCTTAAAGCACTTGTGGATACATAAGAAAACTGCACTCTTTTTCCTTCGCCATTGGTTTTTTCTTCCCACTGGGTTTTTACTTGGCAAGGTTTTAACGAGGCAGATTCCTTATTGGCGGTCATTCAAGGGGGAGTGAAATGAACGAACGAAATACAGCCGCCCCCCTGTCCCACCACTAAATTATGTGAATGACCACACCACTATTATTTTAAATTCTGCATAGTGACTTGCATAGTAACTTGCATAGTAATTTCAAAGCCTATAAATAGGGGTTTCAGTTGTAATGAAATTCATAAAAAAAAATAGAGAGAGAAAGAAAGTTTCAGTTCTTAAGAGTTTTAGAGAGAATTTCTTATTTCTTTTTTGCAATAGTAGTTCCTTTTTTTAAGTTTCATAACAATTATAATCTTTAATAATAATCATTATAACCGAATATTTACATCTTATCTAAGCAATGGCATGCATAAGCCAAATTGCAGGGACAAAAAGTCAGTGAAACGAGTGCCATTCAAGTTAGAAGCAGTAGAAATGAGAAAAGAAAATAATAGGCAGGTTCTATGTCGAACTTTGTAACATTGTGAAAGAGGGAAACTGTGGAGGAAATCCTAAAATGATCGAATCATATTTTCCCATGATCTAAATGATCAGCTTTCTCGTCAAAAAAGTGTTGTAGATCAAATAGAATATGCTTGACCATAATATTTGTTCAAATAGTACGAATAATTAATCCCTTTTTATTTTCACAACACATTTCATCTGGTCATCTAATTATTATAACTTTTTTAAATTTTTATATAAAATAAAATAAATAATAATTCAGTTTTTTCAAATCTCAAAATAATAATATTATTAAAAAATTATATATTTTAATAATATTTTATCCAATTTTCTACTTTTATCTCAAATACTCTTATTTAATGTTCCTAAGTTTTCTTCTATACGTACACAAGACCCTGCCCATGCATAAATGCACCTATTGATATTAAGCAAAAAGCTAGATGTGAGCCATATTTGAGAAGATTGGATCTGCCCAACCTTAATGAAAGATAATCGTGGCTAGCAAAAGATATTAGGAGTACAAAAATTTTAGAACACAGCTCATGATGTGTATAAATATTGTAGATCATTGGCAACGCTAGAACATAAATGTATGCGTGTGTATAAGTCAACGGGGATAATGTTGAGTTGCAAGTAAAGACTAATTTAAGAGCTGAAAATCGAAAAACAGAAAATTACCTTGACAAATGACTCAAGCTAGTGGTATAATATGTATGGTAATGCAATGCTCTAATTGTCTGAGACTTAAGTATTTCGTCTACATAAATTGGGTATTTCTAGTTAAGCACATGACATGGCAACATCATGATTGTTTGTGTCGGACAAAATACTATCGTACCTAGTATTTGTCACTACAAGAATGTTGTCAGAGGGCTCAATGGTATACTGGCAATAAAATCAAGCAATAATCTAAAGAAAATCTGGCTTCGGGCCAGTGATAGGGTATATTCGGCTTTCATCGACTATTCAAATGCACGCTTGGGGATGAAGAATTTGACATACTATGATCACCAGTGTGAATGCTTGCTTTGTTTCTTTTTATTGGAGTCCACAAAAAACTGGTGGAATGGCCACGTCGGCATACCATCTGTTATAGAAAAATACTTTTAAGACATGAGATATATTAAAAAAAAAAAGAAATTTATAAATTGATATAGACTAATATGTTATATTAAATCATATTATATATATATATATGAGCAGATAGAGGCGTTATAGGCTTACAGCTAGCCAGATATCAACTCTGAGAACAGTACGAACAGATTAATATTCCACTGACTAGTCTATCCATCTATCTCCTACAAATTACAATTAATTCCTCGATCCATCCATCCCATTTGTTGTGATATATGTCGGTGAAGATAGCGAAGGAGCACTTTCTAAAGCTTAGAGATCACGAAGGAGTGGTGGTGAGAGAGTTTCATGATGAAGAGAGAGATAAGGTGGCAGTGGAGGAGTTGGAAAGGCAGTGTGAAGTGGAGCAGCAGGGCAAGGCTTCGCTTGTCACTGACCTAATGGGCGACCCTTTATGCCGCGCCCGAAGTTTGCCACTGCACATCATGCTGGTATTTCTCATTTCATTCATTCCGCATTAACCCAACACTTTATTTACATTTTTCAATCCAAAGAAAAAAGTCTGAACGTAAAGCATGAAACTTTATATACTCTGATGTTAAGCGTTATGGAAGAAAGTCATCATTTTTCTGTTTTTTTTTTTTTTTGGTTTCGAACACACGAGAAAGGAAAGTTAATTCTACTTCAGGTATATATATAATTCTTGGTTTTTTTTTTTTTGTTTTGTGATTAGAACAGGTTGCAGAGTATGGAGAAGGAAAGAATATTGTGGGCGTGATAAGAGGGTGTGTAAAATCTGTGACAAGAGGGAACTCAATTCACGTAAAGCTAGCTTATATTCTGGGGCTACGGGTCTCCCCCAACCATAGGTGACAGGTTCTCTCTCATCTGTGTGATTTCTTGATAATAAAAAGAAGAAGAAAAAGAAAGAACGAAACTGATCATTAGATTCGACAATACACAATAAAGAGATCGATTGTAATATTAATTAGTTCCTCGATCTTAGCATGGGAACGAAAGAAAGCAGAGTAAACGCAACTTCGTAATTGGTTTACTTGTTGGGTAAGGCGATATAATATTAGAATAAAGTGTCTTGACTCTTGTTGTTTGAAGTTGTTCGAAACTGGTTCACCTACTGAGTCTAGTGGACGTTCCACAGAGGGAGAGACAGATGGTCCACCAGTGTCGACTTCTTGTCTCTGATCTGTTTTTTGTTTTTTGTTTTTTTTGTTTTGTTTTTTTTTTTTTTTTGCTAGTTCTTATCATATTCTTTGATGTTAATATCATTGTTATCCCTGTCATAATCTTTAAATTTGACAAAAGGATAAGCCTTTACCCAGCGTAGGGTACAAGTACAAACGATTTTCAAAACCCACGACGTGTAGTGTGTGTCGTATATATTAATTGACCTTTCTTAACTCAAATTTTCTCTGACGCTATAGTGTTAGATATGTCGTTAGGCAAACGCAAAACCTCCTTTGGATGTGACTGAGATCAAAAATTAATTTAATGTAGTATGCAATGTTATTGTAGATATGTTGTATGCAATTTAATGTAGTATAAAAAATTCCTTTACCTAATTTATTCCGAATAAAGCCGCTTTATGTTGTAGTACCTCAAACTTTTTCTATTTTATTTTATTTTTTCCATTTTTGAGTCAATTGCTTTAGTTTCTTAATTGGTTGTCGAAGAATAATGACAGCCGATTTCCAATCAAATTCCACGTTAGAAGGAACCCATTGATGATCATGACCAATAAGAACATTCATGATCTCAAGCACTTAGGTTGTGGATTGGATTTTGAGTTAGGTTGAAAATTTTATTAATTCTAGTGAATTGAGATGGTAAAGTGAATTTTATGAAAATTATTTAAGATGAGTGTAAATGTGTTTGAATATTAAAATAAATTTAGATATATTCATAAAAAGTTGAAAAAAGTTGTGGATCTCGTATGTAAAGATGTATTGAGTTGCGGTTGTAGGTCTTACACATAAAAAAGTTTTGAGAATTGAGTGTTTAAATATTAAACTCAAATTTAAATTATTTGGAGTACTAACTGAAATCAATCATGTTCAGTCGGCCAAATTCTAAACGGGGCATTAATTTCTCCAAAAAACTCAACCAGTACGATATAATATCTATGTTTATGAACATTCCTTTCAAACTCGTTTGCAGGAGGCTTGGAATTGGCACAAAACTGGTTCGAGAATTAGAAGAATGGTGCAAAGAAAATGGTGCAGAGTATGCATACATGGCCACCGACCACACCAACGAGGCCTCTATAAATCTTTTCACAAAGAAATGCGCCTACCTCAAATTCCGGACACCCACCGTGTTGGTGCAGCCCGTCCACGCTCACCACAAGCCAATCGGCTCAGGCATTGGAATTATTAAACTCAACCCACAACTTGCTGAGTCAATTTATCGTAAGATCTTTGCGAATTCAGAGTTCTTCCCTAAAGATATAGACAACATTTTACGCAACAACCTGAATCTGGGCACTTTCATTGCCCTCCCCAAGAAATCCCTCTCCAAATGGGATCAGAAAACAGGCATTCTTCCGCCCAATTTCGCAATCCTAAGCGTGTGGAACACTAAGGAAGTGTTCAAACTGCAAGTGAAGGGAGTGTCGGCATTAATGTACGTGTGCTGCATGGGGACTAGGTTGTTGGATGCATGTCTGCCATGGCTAAGGTTACCGTCGTTTCCTGACGTTTTCAGACAATTTGGAGTGTACTTCTTGTACGGCCTACATATGGGAGGGAAATATGAATATGCATCACGTCTCATGAAGTCCCTATGTGCATTTGCTCATAACATGGCTAGGGATGATGCGGGATGTGGGGCCCTGGTGGCCGAGGTGGGCCAGTGCGACCCAGTTCGAGAGGCAATCCCTCATTGGAAGAGATTTTCATGGGCCCAAGATTTATGGTGCATCAAGAAGCTTGTAGATGCCAATTATGATCATCATGATGATAGTCACGAAAAATTTGAGCCATCTGATTGGATCAAATCTCAATCTTCCTCATCAGTGATTTTTGTCGATCCCCGTGATTTTTGAAGCCTAGTTTTTCTCCGAAGGACAAAGAAGACGTGTTCGTATGTGTCTATGTTAAAATAAAAATATGATAAATCTGAAAGTGAAAATATAAAAATAAGCAAAATTTAAAATTTATATTTTCTTATAAATTAATATTATTATTCCCTCGACCAAACAAATCTAGAAAGCAGTTGTTACGTCAAGTTGTTAGTTGAAATTGGATGATAGTGGAGGAACGCTTATTAAGAGCTGGAATCTACAATCTATGACTTGTCAGAAAGAGAATATTGGTGTGAACACTGAACAAACAACAGTGGATTCTATAAAATATTTTCTATTATTCGCATGTGAACTTCTCTGAGTCAAAAGACAAGCTACAAATAAAGTCTATACCGGTGCACTTGTCCAACCACACTCATCATGCACCTAAAGACAAGGACAAAACCTCTGGTTCATGAGAAAACTTCCTCTATTTTCCCTTACCTTAATTTCCCAAGTTTTTTACTACTTTGTTAGGACTTTGTCTGCAGAGTGCAGAGGATCTTTAGCTTTTAGTCAAAAATTCAGAAGCACCTCGGGACCCTCCCCTCCCCGGCCCCAAAAACAACTTTCTGATCCTCTTTTCCCAATCTCTAAACTCGTTATGTAAATCCAAACAATGATTATATCAAAGCAAACCTAACATTCTCTAATATGAATCCGGGCTGTAAAGCAATTAACTCACATTGGATACTGAGATACGCATGAAGATCCATGCCCATTTGCTTTCCTCCTCCAATTCACAGAAATACAGACCAACCCACAATGCCTTCAAGACCCCTAGCTCCAACTCTTAGTCCTCCGGGGTCAAGTTTCTTCAACCAAACCGGGGTTTTGTTCTTGATTCTCACCATCTCAGGCCCCGTAGTTATATTGCTATCAATCATCTACTTTCTTTTTCATGCCTGGCACTTCCTAATTGTGCGCAGAACTAAAACCATTCCCTTCGACTCCAGCGCTCCTCTCAAGCTGCAAAAATTCTCGTACAGAGAGCTAAAGCAAGCCACCAATGGCTTTGACAGTACTGCCAATATCATTGGTAAAGGCGGGTCGGGTACTGTGTTTAGAGGAACACTAAGAGATGGAAAGCTCATTGCTATTAAGCGCTTGGAGGTTCTTTCTTCGCAAACGGAGAGAGAGTTTCAGAATGAGTTGCAGATTCTTGGTGGGCTACGGTCATCATTCTTGGTCACGCTTTTGGGGTACTGCGCTGAAAAGAACACAAGGGTGTTGGTTTATGAGTATATACCCAACAACAGCCTGCAAGATGCGCTTTTTGGAGATGGGTATTTGAGTTTGAGTTGGGAAAGGAGGTTTGACATAATCATGGACGTTGCTAAAGCTATAGAATTCTTGCATCTCGGATGTCATCCGCCGGTGATTCATGGGGATATTAAACCCAGCAATATTTTGCTCGATTCGGAGTACCGAGCAAAGATTTCCGATTTTGGGTTGTCAAGGGTGAAGTTGGAGGGTGAGTCGGGGGTGCATTTGTTTAGCCAGGAGTTGGGGAAGAGTCAGGATCTGTGGAAGAATCAAGAGCTGTCCGGGAATTCGGCTGCAGAGACTCCGGCGATCGGTACTCCGGTGGAGATTGCTCCTGAGGTAGATTTTGCTCTTGCTTTACATGCCTCTAAATCATCGAAAAATGGGAGGATGTCTTATAATGTAAGAGCTTTGAACATTAATTCCTCTACTTATAATGCTAACATGGCAAGTGAGAAAGATGTTAAGATTAGCAGCGTGAAGGGGAAGGAGCTTTCGGTCGTGGACAATGGTGGGGATGATTGGAGCAACAGATTTATGCCTTATGATGATGAATTTTCTAGCAATGATCAGAGTAAGGAGCTGAGTTTTAATGCTTCTTCGGCTGTTGTTGAGGATGTGGATACAAAACAGTGGGGAAATAATTGGTGGTGGAATCAGGATAGGAGTGGTGAATCTTGCAGCAAGGATTATGTTATGGAATGGATAGGGAGTCAGATTTGCCCATCGACAAATCCTGATTGGGTTGAAGAAAATAAGAGTCCTTCCGAGCTAAACAACTTGGATAATTCAACTCCATTAGATAAATTAGGAGATCTAAATGAACCCCAATCACAAGAAATCGGATGCAAAAATCTCGATAAAGGGTTTGAGAAGAAAGGGTCAAGGGGCAAGTCAAATCGTAGGAAGGAACAAAGAAAGATGCAAGAGTGGTGGAGAGAAGAGCATCTTCCCGAGATTATCAAGAAGGGTAGTAAGCTTAAAAAGTCTGAAACTGGCTTCAAAATGCCACATTTTGGTCTTGGAAGAGGGTCTCGATTTCGAAGAGGAAAAAACTTTGAGGAACAGAGTAAGAATCAGTGTGATATATTAAGTGGGGAGTTCAGTTTTAGAAGGGGGTGCAAGAAAAAGAGCACTCAATCTATTGGTAGTGACAATATGTGGAGTGGAGATCTTTTCAGTCGTGAGTTGAGCAGTACCACAAGTATGAGAGGAACTTTGTGCTATGTGGCACCAGAATATGGTGGATGTGATCAGTACTTAATGGAGAAGGGTGATATCTACAGTTTAGGGGTTCTGATTCTTGTAATTGTATCTGGTCGAAGGCCATTGCATGTTCTTGCCTCCCCTATGAAGATTGAGAAAGCAAACTTAATAAGCTGGTGTCGGCAATTAGCTCAAGCTGGAAATGTCTTAGAACTTGTGGATGAGAGGCTAAAAGATGATTATAACAAGTACCAGGCAACCCTGTGTATTAACCTGGCACTTGCTTGCTTACAGAAATACCCGGAGTTGCGGCCGGACATTGGAGAAATTGTCAACATATTGAAAGGGGAGATGGATCTCCTGCCGCTTCCGCCAGAGTTCTCACCCTCTCCGGCTTCCAAGTTATACAGCAGGTCAAGGAGAAAAGAGAAAGGCAATGCAGAGTAGCCCATGTATCACAATGTTCATTTTACCAAATGTTGCAGGGTCATATTGAAACATACAGAAAACAGTTTCGGGACATTGAAGTTGTGCGTGCTCTGAGAATTATGATTTTGCATGTAATTGTATTTTGTTTTTTGTTTTTTTGTTTTTTGTTTTTTTTTATCTTTTGCCACTTAATGAATGCAAATATCGAGGACGCACGTTTAGATAGCGTGATTTGGATTAAGATGAATCATTTCAACTCATTTCAAACTTTTAAATTTTAATTTAACTTTTTAAAATCTCAATATAACTTTTTTAAATTTCAAAATAATAATATTATTAAAAATAATATTCCAATAATATTTTCTTTAACTTTCAAAACTTATCTCACCTCCAAATTGCCACCATAGTGTCTACGACTCTACACCCAGAAATATTTCTTGTTCCAATCTGGACTGCACGCTTTGCAACTTTTCGGAGTGCTGCTTAAATAAAACTGGGTACTTACCAATATACATTCGACAGGAAGCCTTGTTTTGGCCACAGATTTTCCCTTATTACTAAGGTAGTTACCAAAATTTCTTGCAATTAAACCTAGACTTAATCAAAAGAATCGCTCTAAAATAGAGGCAGTCGTTATCCACCATAAATTCCTCTAGAGTACCAAAGGTAAAACAATGATAATGATTGTTTCCTCTGTACTTTTCTGATTGCAGTTTCTTCGCGGAGTTATAGCGGCATCAGTCTTCGGTACTTGAAGAACCACACAAATAAGCTGAATATGACAACCCCAGTAACGCCTGTGATTATAAGAACCCACTTAAATGCACCAGTGTCATCGAATAAGGGTATTGGAAAATTCATGCCAAAGATCCCTGCCACAACCCCAAAGATCGCAACTACAAATGTAGCAGTTGTGAGTAGCAGCTCGAATTGGATCAGCTGGTTCCGAACATTATCCTGCAGGCATCAATTACCTTTCACTTTCCTATTTTAAATGCTAGTTTTAATCCAAACAAAGCTCAAAGACCAATAGTATCTACACCCAGAAATATTTCTTGTTCCAGTCTGGCCTGCCCCGAATATTCAGTTTAGTTTTCAGTTTTGTTTGAGGTTTGTTTTGTCTGTGTCGTTCTGTCTATTAAGATCAACTCCTTTGATTTAGAACACGCCTCTACATCAGGAAAGGGAACAAAAATGGATTAAGAGAAAAACATACCAGCTGAATGTTGATGAAATCTTCTGTGTCGTCAATATACTCCTTCAACTGAAACAGCATTAAGAAAATGATTTGAAGTCACTTCATCTTACTCAAAGGAAAATGAGACGTGAAAAGATTGAGCATAATGTATGTGTATGTACCGATGTCAACTTGTTGAGGGTGCTATCAATGACAACAAAATATGCTTCCAACAACATTTCAAGCTCTTCTATGCTTTCAGTGGCACTTTCAGAACTCCTCATGCTCTCATGCCGACTCCTTGCAATGCTCAAGCTTTTCTCAAGCCTCCGGGCTTCAGGGGGTGAAGAAACAGGAGAAACTGGAGCAGAAACAGATGCACCATCAGTTGATCTGTATCCCATCAAAGACTGATCACCATAAAGTGACGTTTCCATTCTCCTTTTCTTCTCAGTGAGATACATTTCGGCCATATCTCCATCATCATCCATGAGCTGCTCTATTTCATCCCTAACCTAATAGATGCAACTCAAAAGCGAGAGCAAAGATATAGAGATGTCAGCAGGCAGTACAGTCAAGATATGCTTACCAACCTGATTAAGATTTGACAAATCAAAGTTCATATACATTATACGGTACTTCTTTTTATCAGGTAACAATCCTATTACCGATAACAAATTGTCAAAAACAAAAAAAAAATAAAGATACTAAAAAAAGACAAGTTATTTAGAGATAAACGATCTTCTTAATAATAGAAGAAAAAAGATCAAATATATTACAGAATTCAAACTTGATTTTATATGAGCTTTTTGTTCTTTCTTTTTTTTTTATTTGAATTTGATTTCATCATTTTATAAACAGGTTCTTAGGATATAATCAAAGTTTTGGTAGGATCCTGCCATCTGTAGCCAATCCATTGACAGTCCTTTATGTCAGTACCTTCTGCACTCTCCGAGTCAATGCAACAAGCCTGCTTTTCAATCGACGAGCACGTTCCAAATTGAGCGTACTGATCTTTGATGTAAGTTCATCTAGTAACGGATATGCTTCAATTTCTAATTCTGCTGCCTTTGGAAAATATAAAATATTAAATGAGTTAAGAGTCCTTCAAATAACAGTTAATGCACATGTTCCAAACCAGCAAGTAAATGATGAAATAAACTAATGCGACCTTCAAATTAAGATAAAGCATATTATCACATTAAAACCCATCAGAGCTTTAAGCTCCTTTATAAATTTGAAGATAGATTTTGGAAACATTGTGTCTGTCAAGTCTTACCAAACTAAACAGGAGGTGAACAATTCTGCCCAAAGTACATACCATTCAAACACGAGTATCCCCATCAAAATCTTAACGGAGACCCTTCCAAAATTCACAGACAAGGCACCACAAAGAATCCAGCATGTAATAATCTTAAAACTGCAGTTATATGCTAAGGATCACAAAGAGAAATTTTTTATAGGTAATCAAAGATATCTTATTTATAAGGAAATAGGCATATAGCCCATGTCCACAGGATACATACAATAGAAGGATCACAAAGAGAAATCACTAGCCGTATGGACTCTTCGGTCCTTTTTTTTATAAGTCTCTTCGGTCCCCACTAACCCAAAAATATATTCATGGTAGGATTTGAACCCATATTTCTTTTTCTTTTTCTCCCCAAATGACCAAGACGCCTGTGGTATCAGGTTACCTCTGGTGCAACTACTTTCTCTTCTAGTAGTCATTAATTAGTATCAGAAATATTTTTTATGACGGGTTTTAGTGTAAAAAATATTTCCAAAAATAAGTAAGAGAAAACCATGGTTCAAAGTCCATTTGAAGGACCTAACTCTAATTTTGCTTCAAGAATGTCAACTCTCAAATTCTTAAGGATTCTTTTTTCTATTTTTTTTTATATCCGTGGGTGTCTGGACCAGCTTGCACGCACTTCAACTAATCCCACGGGACCCGTTAACCAGCCGGGTAAACCTCCAGTGGCCCTGAGGAGACTCGAACTGGTGACCATTGGGGAGCAAACCCAAAGCCTGACCAACTGAGCTACCCCTCAGGGTTTCTTAAGAATTCTAAAACAGATCCTATAAGAATTCCATATCCCATGCTTATCTCTCCAATGAACATGTGTAGAAACTGCAAACTCAAACTATATACGACCGTGAATATTTCAGAAACAATCTTCTACTAACAGTAGATTGGCCAAAAGCATAAACCCCTCTATAATAATTCTATTAAATGGATGATGCTCCTGGCCTGTTTGAGAGAGAGTCAAGGCAATCATCAAATAGCGGTTGTTTGGAAGATGGTACCTCTTTGTCTTATGTGGTGTATTTGGAATGAGAGGAATAGGCGCTGTTTTGACAACAGAGAATGCTCGGTGGGAGGGATTAAAGACTTCTTTTATCATACTTTGTTGCTTTGGGCTTCAATTATTGTAATGGATGTGGCTAGTCTAAATGAAATTTGTGCTGTTTTTCAGCTTTAGTTTGTAATTAAGTGTTTCTTTTGTATACATCATGTGTACTTGGGCTATGCGAATTACGTGGTTTATTAAGATTCTTACTTATAAAAAAAATTAATTCTAGTAAATCAACGATGAAAGAGGAAAGAGCAATGATAGACAATGAGCGTGTTGTGAAATCAAGAGCCGCTTCTGTACGCACCTGAGAATCAAGAAATGTACAAGCAGCCTCCAGAGCAACTTCAAGAGCCCTAAACTCAAACGGTAAATAGTCTGGTGATGGGCTTCCAAACACATCATCCAAATTTCTACTTCCCCTCCTCCGATTCAAGCCTGTGGCGTCTGACTGCCATACCTCACTCACAGCATTTGTTGTCAATCGCCGTTGTAGCTCCACCACATAATGCAATACAGAACTGTCTAGGGAATTTAGTAGTAGAACCTCATCAGCCGTGATAATACATCGAATCTGCTCCAAGTTCACAACAATAGCCTTCTCTCTACCTAGGATCGTCGAGGGGTAAACAAATAAAGGATCCAATAGGCGTAGATCACGGGCAGGAAGATCACAACGCCGCATCATAGTGAATTTGTCAACCTCAATAACTTGGGAATCACCAGATGTATCAACACGAATCCACGATCGAAGGCCTTGGCCCCGTTTCTTCAGCCCCAAAACATCCATACCCTGGAAAGGTTGCCGCCCAGAGGTCGAAGATCGATAAGATGTATCTCTAAGGTTTATGGCTGAATGAGGTTTTGGAGGAAGCAATCGTTCTTTTAGATCCGCCATTGACAACGAGCTTAAACTGCAGCAACTCATAAAACAGCTGACAATTACATTTACATGTTGCAACAACGTCATTAAAAACCATACCAACACATCAAAAAGAAAAAAAAAAAAAAAAAAAAGCATACCAACACAAAACTTGCTTACCTCGACTAAACTTTACCCCAGATATCAAATGATGCACTCATTCATTAAAGGTCATTGTGTGAAAGTTTTCTGATGGTTAAGTACATCTTAAGCTTTTAGTACATTCATACTAAATATCTTGGTGATAAATAAGTAAATATAATAACAAAATGACCAAAGCAAAATCATGTGCTTTAGTATGATTACGAGTTCCATAGCTTTCGAAAATTGAGACCCTTTTAGGTAGACATCACACAGCGTTCAACTTGTCCAACTAAAGATGCCGCGCATTCTTTTGGAGCTAAACAACATAAAACATCATATTTATTTATTCTTCCACTCAATCCATCCACAAGCAAATGGAGGAAAAATGAGTATCTTTCTGCAGGCCCCAATTTCTAATGATTCGAAGAACAAGCTTCAAGCAGCATTTATGTTTCACCCGCGCGCGCATGAAAAAACAAATACTTGTTCTGTAAATTAAGCAGGTCATTACAAAGAATAAAAAACAAGAAGAATCGTAGTTAATCTATGGGCGAAAACAAAAGTAATTACCTGAAAGGTAGAAATTAGGGCGTTGTTCTCAGATGGATGGCCTGAAATCCTGGATGGATTACCACGTCGATAGCACCGATTGGTTATTCAAAAATCTGCAGCTTAAAATACGAAGAGAACAAAAATCAAACAAAAAAAGTTAAATATTAGAAAAAGAGAAAAGGAAAGCTCTAGATTTACCAGAGACAGAACTCTCTTCGAGGAAGGTTGAGAAGGCTGAGGAGCCAAACAATCTGGTGCTCCAGGATATTTCTCCAATTAAATGTGACCGTCGTGTCGTCTTCGTAATTGTACAACAACAACAAGAGGTTTCCTCTGCCTCTTCGCAATTGGGGGGTAAATTCATGAAACTTTAGGGGGATTTATGCAATTTTAACCTTTTCTTTCCCTCTACTTCAACTTCCTCTCAATCATGGAATCAATAAAATACATCTGTAGATTCCGTACTCGTGCGGGAAACAAAGAAACATTATTTCGTTAAAAATAAAAGTTAATTTTGAGAAAAAAATGTTTTTAAAAAACTGCTATTGTTTTATTTTGAAACTTTTTTCTGTTTGAAAACATATTAATAGTGGTTTTATAAATCTAATTATTTTATTGTTTTTCATTTTTTATTTTTTATTTTTATGAAAAAAATTACTTTTTTGTTTTTTTTTACATTTTTATTTAAAATAAGTTAAATGATACTTTTATCGATAAAATACATTTACCAAATTCATTTGATTGAAGAAGTATTTTTTAATAAATTTATAAATTTTATTAAATATTTAAATATTTTAAATATATATTTTAAACAATTTGATTTTATCCACTCATTTTGATCTCATGTATTTTAATTTTTTATTTAATAATTAAAAAATGATGATTATTAATGTATTAATATTTTTTTATATTTTTGAAAAAAATATTTTAAAATGATAAAAAAATTAGAATAAAAAAATTAAGAACTAGAAAACTAATTCTACATTATTGATACATTCAAGCGATGCTACTTTAAAAATTTTAAAAAAATGACCATTTTTCATAAATGTCGATGGCTCTCCTCGATGGCATATATTTCCCCTCAGATAGCATTTCATAGATAAACTACAGGATACAATGACACAATATTTAGTGGGGTAGGAATCTCCAAGAGTCATTCGAAAACAACCAAAAGCAGCACCAAAACAAAAACAAAAGTAAAAAGGAGGTTATCTCGCCAATAAATTGACTTAATCCTAATTCTCAAGGAAAGTTGCTTAAAAACAGTTTCGACATAATCTGATAAACAGATTATAATTTTATCATATTATAATTTATAAGCCTACAACTAAAAGTCACAGTCGAGAAAAATGTGCTGCATTTTGTTGATTTGTTCTAACCGAATGAGGTTATCAAATCTACTCCTCTTGATTATTAGTTATTGAAAGCAGTTACATATGAGAACCGATTGTGATGGTCCGGAATTTTCATTCTATTTTATTTATTTATTATAAGAAAAATTTTTGGTATTTTAATTAAAAAGGGAACTTAAGGTTTGGGTTTGGGCTTGAGTCTTGGAGACATGGTTTGTATATTGACTCAAAGTGAAGTGGCAATGCCCATAAGGTCATAAAGAAGATACATGGTCAACCAAGCCCAATATAGAGGGACACTTGCCACACTTAGAAGAGTCCTAATTAGTCTTCAAAGACTAGTAGATTTATAGGAGAAAGGACTAGGAATTGGAGGTTTAACTAGTGAGTTTCTTGGGAAAGAGTGTGAAGGAGATAAAATGAGTTTTTTCCCATGTGGAAAGCATGAAAACCATGGGGTGCAATGGAGGGATGAAGTCAACTATTCTAAATTGAGTCTCCTTAGGAGTATATCATATCTAGGTGATTGGCACCTGATAGATTTTGTGAAGAGTGGTAGTTGTGTGTGAGTGAGTGTTTCAGTAGAGCTATAGCCGAACCCTTCCCTTGTGTTTTTTCATGTGTTGTTTCCAAATCTAAGTGTAGGACAAGTGATGAATCATGTAAGAATGGATGATTATGATATGATGAGTGATTAGTCAAAAGGAATCATTATTAAAAAGAAGAAAGGTGCTTGAGGAAGAGAAGGAGATTCAGGTGAGGTTTGAGAACAAGTAGCCGACTACTCCCATTTGTAGTCTTTTTAAGTGTTTCCAAATCTAGGTGATCATGACATATAAGATTGTGTAAGAGAGTATAAGACATGTGTGTGTAAGAGTGAGTGACTTGATGGGTGACTGATAATTACTTGTGAGGAGAGAAAATTATTGAAGGAAGCATGGGTATTCGGTGGAAACAAGGCAATGCCTTGGCCGACCACTTCATGGCTCATTCTCCTAAGTTGGATTTTCTAGTTATCTTCTTTGACTATATACGTATGATTTTTTTTTTATCTTATCATTTTCACACTTTTTCAAATTTATTCTTATTTACATTTGGAGTATAGTAAGTGCATCTTTATCTTACCTCTAACATTCCATTTATATGTACATAATGAATGTGATTATATTACTTGTTGAATGCTTAGTGATGCTAGGCTAATATATTTGAATAAATACCTTGAACATTTAGTTGCAAAATCCATATTAGTAATCATATCATTCTTAGGCTTGAAGTTATATGATGTTGAAGAATATAGCTATTTTGTTGCAAAGGAAAAATATAGAATATTTATATGGTAAATGGTGGCAAAATGCATACATGATCAAGATAATATTTTGGGGTTGAAAAGATTTGGCTTGCTGCATATGTAGGTTTCAGCTTTGAAGGTTTTAGTGTTAAGATTTTTTTTCAATGCTTAATTATTCACTCATGAGATGACTTTGTATTAGATGTTTGAAAAATTTGGAAGCATGAAACTAGGAGGATTTAATAGCGTAAATTTCGATTTTCCTATGTAGAATCGAGTGTGTTATTATTTTCAAAAAGAATGATAAAAAATATTTAATCTAAGGGTCTTATGGTTTTGGTCAAGCTCTCTTTGTGGTGCTAAAAATATTTATTTATTATATTAAGGCATACTCAAGTACATAGATGAGATTAAATGAAAGAAACCCTAGGTTGGTACTTTGGAAGGTCTTGGCCTAACCCTAGGAGTGAAGGTCAAGTACCCATTTTTCCTTTTTAAATCAATTTTCATGCTTTTATAGAAATTATTGATGAATTCATGAGGTGTTTTGGTTGTAAATGAACATGACAATGTGTACGCTAGTACTAGCCCCGTGATCCGCATGTGTAGCATAAGGGTTGCATGTCATGCATGAAACATAAAGTCGTGTTTTTTAATCATCACGTGTTTTCCAAAGAAAAGAAAAGAACTAAATTTTTATAAAAACCTCAAAAACTGGGACGGGGTAATATCCTAATAAAACTCCTTGTTCACTCAGAAGTAGATAAAGTCGAGTGAAAACTCATGGGTCGACGATGAACAGTAAGCGGACCATGTATAGCTCCAAAAGATTTCTGAAGCGTGGCCGCATCTAAAGCTAGTAGGT
Source organism: Platycarya strobilacea (assembly GCA_036898215.1). Lineage (NCBI taxonomy): Eukaryota > Viridiplantae > Streptophyta > Magnoliopsida > Fagales > Juglandaceae > Platycarya > Platycarya strobilacea. Next base: position 4,413,614 of record CM072556.1, on the reverse strand, counting down.
GCCTATGGACGATGTAAGCATTTTGTCTCGCTGTTATAAGAACAAATATGTAGTCACTCAGTTTGAGTAGTCACCGAGTGATGAAGAGCAAATAACGTAATCACTTTGGGTTTGAGTGATCGTCGGGTGATGTGATAACGCATAATGTAATCACTTTGGGCTTAAGTGGTCGCCGAGCGATACGGTAACTAATAGGGAACACACGGTGTATAGGGGAATCGTGATGTGTTCACAAAGAAATCATGACAAGTACGACTTTCGAACCCCAAGAATTATATGAATATGTTAAATGACACTTAAGATAAGAAATGATAAAAGACACAAACAGTTTATAAAAATGTTTTGAATACGTGTCAAATAAGTCAAAGTTATAAAAAACATTTTTATGAAAAGTACGTGCATGAATCAAGTCTGAAAGAAAGTCAAGATTTATGATAATTATCATGTACATATGCATCAGTTAAGTCACTAGTCTCATATGCATGACATATGTTCTCTTTTATTATTTGCTTATATATATATATGCTTGCAATACTTTCGTTGAAATAACTGTGTACTTAGTGAGATTTCTCAAACTATCACTCCTTAATTTTCGACTATCATTCTTTGTTGGGGGCGATAGAAGTGGTTGCAGGTGAAAATGACGTCAACGAGTCTGACACTCGGAGAGACTCTCCAGACCACTAATGGTCTGGTGATCTCCCCTTTTTTTGATGCGGTGACCCCCGTTTTGTACAACCAGTTTATCTCGGACATGCGTTGGAGTGTACTCATTTAGGCTGTCGGTCACCAATACATTGGATGCTGCCTTGCCCTGGGGATTGACGGGTTCCTATTTATGGACTGCGTTTATACCTTAGCGGCGGGGACGGGTATTTTGTGTGGTGGTAGGATAGGCCTGGGGCACTTCTTGTTCGGTCTTAGGATTAAGGAGGTCAAGAATGAACCCCATTTCTAGTGGCGAGTTGTGGGGTTAGCATATGAATGTTGTCGCCTTTGTTAATATTTTAGTATATTTTGATGAGTCCTGTTGTTTTGGGTTAGTTCATATTTTGTAAAAATTGATATAATTGGTGATAATTATTAATATGAAATTTCTTTTGAGAATTTACATTTTGTTATACCATGTGACATAAGGCAAATTTAAGCTCATCCCTTGTATTTTACTCTGTTTGACCCCTTTTTTTGCTACAAAAATTTTTATACACTGCATTTAAGTTAGACGCATGCATGTTTTTATGATATGAACGAGGGGTGAGTTTCCTTGTATTATTTATTCCCTACGTCTCAGTTTACGTCCGATCCCGAACGGAAGCGGGGGTATCGACATCGATACATAGAAACAAGGCGACCACCAGTTGTGGCGGCGCGTGAGGAGCATGTGCTGCACTGGAATGAAAATCGAAAGGACAGAATAGGAGATCAGAAGCCGCTGATTCCAAAGGTGCCACGTGTGGTGTCAACGGAGCTTTCCAAGTGAGGCAGCGTGTGGTGGTCACGCGCACCCCTTCAGGCACATGAGAGCAAAGGGTCGCACGTCTGGTTTCTTTCTTCCTCCCCTCCCATAGATCGGTGGACGTAGACTTCATATGTCCAGCGCGTGATGGTCGTAGATGTCCGGCAAGCAAAATATCGATAACTTTAAGAACATTAGACAAAACACTATAAAAGTATGAGAAATAACAAGAAAAACAAATAGAGAATAAACTTAAAAAAAAAAGCCCAAGAGGACTAGAGAGGAGGGGTCCCTCCCTCAAAAACGACCTTCTATGGTTGGTACTAGCGCTAAAGAGCGATTGTAGCGCTAGAGAGAAAGATAGATGGTTCTCGACTACAGTATGACTTTGGTATTATCCCACTTCTTTTTTGTTTCTTTAATTGTTGTTGAATTTACAAATTCTCTTTCTTTATTTGATAAAATTAAACTACTTTTACCATATTTGCATTACACCATTCAATTTACACGCTTATATGATTTTAAATGATCCATCATATTCTTCTAATCAAAAAATGAAAAATGATCCATCGTACTTACTTCATGATAAAAAAGAATTATACAATTTGATTTAATCATATCAAACCATGATAATATATAAAATCTTTGTATAAAATTTATATTTCTCAATTTATTTCCTCTATTTCTTCATTAAATTTATCCGCATTGGAGCACAAAAATTGGTAGCACTGATCACTTCTTATATCTGGAATATATCATATGCGTCCGAGTTATTTTATTTAATCTACTAATAATTAGATCTGCATTATTGATGATATCATAAAACTTTATTGTAAAAGAAATTCCAATTTAAAATTTTATTTAATTTTACAAGATAATTAAAATTTAAAAGCTTATTGAATTTGGTTGGCCAGAAGCCAGCCCAAGTTGTAAAGCCGAAACCCACAAAGAAATAATGCCAAAATAAGAGTAAAATATTTAGGAACTTTTTGCACTTTTCATTAGGAAATGCTGGGCCAATAGCTCAGCCTCAGCTATTTACAAAGGTGAATTATAGACAATAAAACCACGATTATGGACCTTGAGAGAGGACGGCCCAACTCTTTAGTGATTTTTAATTTACAGCCTTCAAATGTAAGGATTAATATGAGAAGTGTAGTCACGAATTCCTGCTCCTTCCCATCCCATCCACTCCTCCCACATGTCCCAATCAGGATCGTTCATTCCTCTCATCGACTCGTCCGCATCTTCATCGTACGACTCGTACATCTCCGGTGCCATGGGTTCCTCTCTCAAATTACTCATCACGGTCTGTTTAAAATTCACACACAAAAATATCAATCAAGAGTTAACCAAAGTATTTATCACAATCTGCTCATCATCATCATCATACCAAAATCAATCACATAATTATATATATATATATATATATCTTCTAAAAAACAATTATATATATTTTCTAAAAAATATATATATAAGGTTGGAATATTTTTAATATATATATATTTTATATAATTTTAACCATCCGGAAAATCGATTATTTTTTCTTCATCTAGCCAATAACAACTCGGTAATTACCTAAAAACAAAATAGGAAGATTATATAGGAAAGAAAAAACTTGAAAATGGAGACAAAGGCCCCGTTTGGATTCGGAGGTGAGCTCAGCTCATCTCAACTCATCTTAATTCATCTTCATTTTATTATTATATTTTTATAATTTTTTATATAAAACACAAATTCCTATACACCTTTTTCAATTCCCAATACACCTTTTTCAATTTCCAATACATCTTTTTCAATTCCCAATATACCTTTTTCAAATCCCAAAATAATAATAATATTAAAAAATAAACTAAACTCATCTAAACTCATCTATCTCTGAATCCAAGCGGGGCCAAAAAAAGGTGATGTGTAGTAGGAACCAGTCCCATCAATATTATCAGTTGATATGCAAACATCTTTTTTTTAAAGTTAATAACTTGCGACGAATCACCAACCAGGGATGGAGTGATTACAAATTTTGAAAATACATTCTGAGTGGAGGCACAGATATGCTCTTGTTTTATACAATAATTGAGTAGATAAATAATCGCGCACTAAGCCTTATTTGTTTTGAAAAATAGATTAAAAATTTAAAATATATCTTAAATTTATTATTATAATTTTTTAAAATTTTATATAAAATATAATAAAAATTTTAATTTTTTCAAAATTTAATAAAAAATTAATGTTAAAAATATATATTTATCTTATCTAATTCTATCTTTAAAAATAATCAGAGCTAATATTTCACTTTTCTTTTGCAAGGCATGGAAAGAAGACTTTTAATTTTTTTTTTTTAAATTTTTAATCACCGCTGGTACTGGTAGTTAGGTTGTGGTATTAATTAATATGTTACGAATCTGATCAATCTATTATTTTACACATTAAAAAAAAAATAAACATAATATGCCTACCATGATATTATGCCATAATATAATAAGAAAAATACTAAACAAAATGGTGAAAATCCAATCCCAAAACTTCAGAGAAATCCGCAGAAAGATAGGGAGAGAAGGAATATGCTGTACGTACATCGTAAGCTTCATTGATCAGATGAAATTGCACGCCACAATTGTTTCCTCTGCATACGTCCGGATGATACTGAAAGATACCAAAATCAGACGAAATTAGTTTTGAAATTAAACCTTTATTTTTAAACAAAAAGGACTATACAATAAAACTGAGAAAGAAAAAATCGACCAAGAAAATAATCTGCAATAATTTTTTTTAAAAAAAATACAATAATAACCAGATCTTAAAATGGAGCTCCTAAATTCAAACCCAGTCAACAGACCCCAGAACAAGATGAATCATATCAAACACAACCAAATTCCCAGAAATCTAAAGAATTAAAAACCGAATTAATTACCTGTAAAGCAAGCTGTCTGAAAGCCTTCTTTACCTCAGATTCAGAGGCGCCGTGTTGGATCCTCAGAGTTTTATAGGGATCCATAACAGAAGAAGAAGCAGAACAAACCATAACCCTATTCACCATCTTCTTCTTCCTCTGCCCATTCCTGAGCTGAAACCAAGCAGAAGAAGAAGACCCATTACCACCAATAAGTCCAGTAGCAGCAGCGGTAGCCATTACAACCCAATACGCAATATCAACCACCCGCACAAGCCCCCAGGCTTTAAATAAAGCAAAACAAAAAAAAGGTTTAAATAAAACTTAAAAAAGGAAGGTTCTTGATCTGAAGCGATCCAATGGATACGGCTAATTGAAACAGATATGGAGAAGTTTTGAACTTTGCAACGGTATAAGTTTCTTGGGAACTGGATGGATGAATGAATGAATCTTGAAGAGATATAAGAGAAAGTAAAAATAGGAGTAAAAAGAGCGAGTTTTCTGTGATTTATATAGAAGCAAAAATTGAAAATCCGTGAAGGGAGGAGGGGTCCTTATCCAATGGTTCAGGTTATGTGGTGACGTGTTGCGTCGTATTTTGTGGAGTGGAGTGGATGAGAAGAGACATAGGATCCCATGCTTATCTGTTTTGTTCCTTTTCTTTATCGGTCCTAGTCAGAAATAGAGCCTTTTGTTTTGGGCTTTATGCTTTATTCCGGGTATATCCTATTTTCATTTATAATCTTTATTTTTATTTTACTTTTTCTTCATTTTTGACTTATTTTTAAAATTAACTTATTTGTTTTTCCCTAATTTTGTTTACTGACATCGTATTATACATGTGCTTATCTTCTCATTTATATAAGGATAGGTTTGAAAATAAAATAAAATTTAAATATTCTTAAATATTTTTTATCACTATTTATTATTTTTTTATTATTTTTTTACCTATTATTATTATTATTTATTATTATTTTATCATTATTTAATATATTATTATTATTTTTTACTATTATTTATAAATACTCATTAATGCTTTTAACATTCATACGTAACTTAAACGTAATGGCATTTTCATGTTGATATTTCTTCCCCTTTGACCAAGCTTTTGGACGTACGAACCGTTTTCCTTTTATGTTACCTACCCACAAAAAAAATTCTAATGCTCCATATAATAATAAAAATAAATAAAAAATCTTATGTTGATGTTGTATAATGTATTCTATAAATTTCCAATTTCATTACCATTTGTTATAGAAATTTCCTCCAATTTCATTACCATTTGTTATAGAAATTTCCTAAGTTGTTAGGTTGTAATCTCTTTCTATTTTATTCTTTATTGGGCTACTCTATATAACTAAAATAAATATCTTTAACATAATATAAAAAGGGATTTTTTTAACGAAAGAAAATTGTTATGGTTATAAAAGAGATTTTATAAAAATAAATTTATAAATTAATGAGATTTTATGTGAAATATTATAATAAAAATAATTTACAATTTAGCATACTATATCAATTATGTTAAATTTATTTATAGTTAAAATATTTTTCTTAATTAAATATGGCAGTGAAAAATTAAAAATATATATATAATAATCTTAGTATGAAATCATTGATAAACCACTTGTGACCACTCTTTTAAGGTCAAAAACTGACTTTATTGAACAATTCACATGACTTCGAATAGTCTACGATCGAAGAAAATAATACAATATTATTTTTAAATTACAATAAATGTTGGTGTCTGACCGATTCTTTTTCTTTATGGTCACGTTTTCCAGGTTGCTTTCAATAATGCAGAAATTTCGCATACTATGGGCACTAATCTGTGTGGATGGCCGATGGAGGCATAAAAGATGGGAACCAGCCGTGGGGTAAGTAGAAGATGAAATATTTGAGAAAGAAATTATTCCAATTTATTTTTAGGAATGAGATGAGATGAGATGAGATATTATAAAAATTTTAAAAAATATATATTATTGTAATCTATTTTTTAATATTAATTTTATTTTGATATTTGAAAAAATAATTTTAAAATTTAAAAAAGTTAAAATTTTTATTATATTTTACATAAGAATTTAAAAAACATATATATATAATAAATTTAAAATGTGTTTTAAATTTAAAATTTATCCCTATAAATAAACAAATCCTAAATACAAGAAAAACGGAGGGCAAAAGTCTAAAAAACAGTTGGCAATGGCATACTGGCAACTCGGTAATATTTATGCGGTGTGGGACAAAATTTGGGGTGGCAAGGCGCATTTTCCTCGTGACTCCAAAATTATTAAAGTAACGGAAGTGTTCTTTTTATTTTTTTTAACTTCAGACAAAAAAATGGTTTTAAGAAGTTAAGGAAGTAAAAAATAAATAAATCAAATTGGTACGAGGGTCCGGTTTCTCGAATGGGTTTTGAATGGATAAGGGGATTCTGTAGGACTCCATAGGCATACGTGTTACCACGCATGCCTGCCAGCAGCCTAACTTTGAACTTTTCCTTCTCGTTTTACGCACCGGTCTCTCCGACCAATCACCCTTGTTCCCTTTAATATTTATCTGTTAATGTTTCTAAATAAAATATATTTCTTTTGTTTTTGCAAAAATACAAATAAGAAGTCATATTTAATCATTAGCTGTATTCCTTCCTGAAAATTTTTGAAAATTTCAATATTTTTTTGAAATTTTTTTTAAATATCATTTAAATTATAATAAAAATAAAAATAATTTTTCAAATAATATAAAGTACATGAATTTTGCATTATTATTATGAAAAAAAAGAGTTTAATATTAAAAAATTAATTTTCTTTAACTTAATTCATGTATTTACCTTTTTTTTTTAAATAATTATACATTATTTGTACGGAACGAAGCAGCGTGTATACCAAGCGCGTGGGTTCCTAAAGTGCACAAAATCTACACGCCCATACTCTTTAAAGAATCTTCTTCCATCGGGTGTGGCTTCCTTGGAATCAGGATTCTTGATTTGCTCAGACTCGTAGTTTACTCATTCATAGTATGACACGTGATTTTCACGCTCTACCACAAACAGATTGTTTTGGTTTGGTTTTATATTTATATGGTTCTTGTAATTTTCTTTTGTTTAGAAAAATTAAAAGTAAAAATAATCTCTTGGACTTTTGTCCATAGGGTTATAATGGTCTCATCTTTTGAAGGAAGAGACTTAAGTTCTCTACATTTTGATAGAGAACAGTCTTTCAAACAAGTCGTTTGTAGAGATTTTTAGAAGTTTAGACCATACTAGTCACAAAGTTATTTGTGTATTGGTTGTGCCCCAATCGATTATAGTTGGCTTGTATAATGAGTTCTTCCTCAGTTTATATCGGTCACATTTGTAAACTTCAATTTCCTAGTTGAATGAAGTAAGCTTATTTCTATTTAGAAAAAATATAAAAATATAAGAATGTCATAGATAATATTTTTTTAAAATATATAATTATCTAATAAGTGACGGGTAATAACACAATATAATGAAAGTTAGGGGTGGACAGTAGGTACCGCCCGTATTTTGCATTACCCTGCATAGCGAGGAAAGTGTAATCCACTGGGCAGGCAGGCGGTGGGTCCCCCCACCTGCTTTATAGGTTGAAAGTGGGGGCAAGGACGGTAAGGGTTGAATCCCATCCCGCAAATACCCTGTGCCTCATATAAATGATTAATTAATATATTTAAAAAAAAATACATACCCGTCGTTTTGTGCCTGAGTAATTTAAAAGAAAAAAAAAACTCATGTCGGCATTGTTTTAACATAAGGTTATTAACCCATAGTCAAGAAGACGCCATTTTTTAATAACCCCCCCTTCCCAACTCTTCCCTTTACCCTAGCCCTCCCATCTTTATCTCATCTCTCTCATTTATTCCTCCCAATTCGTAACCCTAGACCTCAAATCTCCCATCCCCAAACTCGAAACCCTAATATCAAATTGGAACTCAACCTTTTTTATGTTGCAAGGGGCTCAGGAGTATAAGTTGACATTTGATATATTGGGTGATGAAGATATAAAATATGTCAAGTATTTTGATGAAAAATTGAGCACCCTATGTCTGATAATTGAGAGGTTGTATATATTTTTATAAAGTTTTTGAAGGTTTTTTTTACGATATTGCGAAATTTTTATTTGATTCTTTATATCCAAGGCACATTATTTTTGTAAACAAATTGTCAATATAAGAGAAAAATTTGATGATATTGCAGCAAGTAGTAACACCACATTGCGGGAGATGTCTAGGACAATGAGAGAGAAATTTGATAAGTATTGAGAGAATATTTTGATAAAAACCAATATATATTTATATGTAAACTGTTGAACCCAAAGTTTCAAGTTTCGTGTAAATCTACACATGAATTTTGATGATAACAAATAAATTCAAAGAATAAAGGAGTCTCAAGTTCAAGTTGTCCACACAATAGAATCAAGCATATCAAGGAAGCAAGTATGAGCAAGAAGGGAACAAGTTCACATTAAAATCATAGAGTAATGTTGTAAATCTCTTAAAAATTTGAAATTAGGATTAAGGCTCAAAATTAATATTTTATCATAAAGTATTAAAATACATTTTCTACATATGCATGAATATTTTGAAAATTAAATTTGAAAATTTTGAAAGATGATTGATTATCATCTTTCACATGTGCATGATATGATTAAAGGTTTGAACTTTAAAAATATTAAGATAATTGATTGTCATCTTTCACATGTGCATGTTTTATTTGAATATTTTCAAAAGTGGTGGATGCTTTTCTTGACTTATACAAAAAGTAGATATCTTTATTTGAAAATTTTGAAAAGTAAATTGTACTCCTTTTGTCATATGCAAAAAGTAAAAGATTATATTTGAAATTTTTGAAAAGTAAAGTGTGCTCCTTTTGTCACATGCAAAAAGTAAAAAGATTGGATTTGAAATTTTTAAAAAGTGAATGATGATATTTTTGACATGGAAATCTTTTCAAATTTGAAATTGAAAATTCATTTGCCTATAAATAGCTCACTTGAGTTTTGCAAAATATATAACAAGAGTTTACACATCTATTGCTAAGTTTTGCATCATTCCTTCAAAATTTTCATTCTCTCATTTCTAAAGTTTTGAGCCTTAATTCTTATTCTTGTTGAGAGAGATATAGGTTGCGCTGTATTGTTTCTATCTCACTCATTGAGGAGTGTACTTTGATAGTCTACCTACTATCAACTCTTGTATTTGTAAGATGGTGCGTATAACCCTTGGGTGTGTAGAAGGTGTTCTACACGGAGAATAGTTAAATCACCAAGTGTGAGGTGATTGGAAGTGTAGAGGGTGTTCTACACGGATTCTTTGGAGCGGTGCTACTCAAAGGTGTAATAGGTTTCTATCTCCACCTAAAGGAGATTGAATAGTGGATTTGGGGATTCTCAAGGGGTAACTTGAGGCAAGGACGTAGGCAGTGGGGTCGAACCTCGTTAACATACTGAGTTTGCTTCTCTCTTACCTTTACTCTTTATATTTATTACTGTTTCATATTTTGTTTATATTTTATATTATATATTTGATTTATAATTGTTAATTTTTTAATACAACTCAATTCACCCCCCCTCTTGTGTTAGTCATCTGGGCAACAATTGGTATCAGAGCTAGTTGACCTGTACTGTTCATACAGGCAGATCACTCATGGGAACTCTCGCTTGTGACTGTGTCACCGAAGCAAAACTCTCCGACCATGGGTGACGGTGCACCGATAAAGACGGTGGCCGGCTAGTCTGGTATGTACAGTTGTTAGGTGACATAAGTGCGGCTTATGATCAGTAACAATTGGTATCAAAGCTAAAGCTCTGTTATAAAATTAACTATCTTTTGAGTTAAGATCTTATGGTTAACATTGCAGCTTCATTTAGTGAAGGTCAATTTAGCAGTCGGCCTCCACTCATTTGCGGAGACAATTACTCATTCTGGAAAGTTAGAATGAGAATATTCCTTCAGGCTCAAGGTCGAGAAATCTGGAAATGCATTGTAAATGGACCTTATATTCCAACAAAAGTAGTTGATAGAGAAAAGGTAAAAAAGGAAGAAGAAGAGTTTGATCGTGAAGACGATAGACTTTATACTTTGAATTTAACTGCTATGAATTTATTATATAATGCTCTCAATGGTAATGAATTTAATAGAGTAATGACTTGTGCTACAGCAAAAAAAATTTGGGATAACTTAAAAGATACTTATGAAAGAACTTCTCAAGTCAAGGAATCAAAAATTTATATTCTTACTCATGAATATGAAATGTTTAAGATGAATGATGATGAATCTATTTCTAGTATGTACACTCGTTTTACTAACATCATAAACAGTTTGACAGCTCTTGGCAAAGTTTATTCCAAAGTGGAGATAGTAAGAAGAATTCTCAACTCTCTACCAAAACGTTGGGAATCAAAAGTGACAGCGATTCTTAAAGTTAGAGACCTCAAGAAGCTCGAAGTGAATGAACTCATCAGGTCCCTTATCACCCATAAGTACACATTGAAAAGAGGAGAAGAAGAAAGAAAGTCAAAGAAGAGCTTGGCACTTAAAGTTGTTCCACATGAAAGTGAAAGTGATGAAAATGAGGAAAATGACGACAAAGATGAAGAAGTTGCGATGATAATAAGAAGAATTCAGAGGCTCTTAAAAAAAAATAAAACTCCTCCTAGGAAATCCTTCAAAAAGTTTTCCAAAAAAGATTCAGGTAAAAATGACACTTTAATTTGTTATAAATGCAATAAATTTGGTCATATCAAGTCAGATTATCCTCTGCTAAAGAAAGATCGAAACAAAGGCAAAAAAACAATAAAAGTTACATGGGATGATGATTCAAGTAGCTCAGATAGTGAAGCAAGCAATGGAGAATCAGTAAATTTTTGTCTTATGGCTAAAGATGACATTGAGGTAACAAATCTTGATAATATTGAAGATCCTTCATATGAAGAATTGCAAAATTTTTTAGAAGAGGTATATGAGGAATTTGAAAAATTGGGTATCAAGTATACTGTTTTAAAAAAGAAAAATTCTTCTTTAACAAACGAAATTGATATTTTAAGAAAAAGAAAACTGATTTAGAAAATATTATTGAAAACTTTACGAATGGAAAAAGAAATTTTGAAAAACTTCTTGGTAGTCAAAGATGTGTTTTTGACAAGGCGGACTTGGAATATATTCCAAAACAAAAATACAAACCTTATAAAAACTTCTTTGATAATCCTTCTACATCAAAGTCCAATATTCAAAATTCTTTTTATAAAAATAATTTTGTTAAAAAATGATACTATTATAATCGCTCAAGTTCTTCATATATGTCACATGCTATTTGCAATTTTTGTAATAGAAATGGTCATAATTATCTTACTTGTCCTATTAGAAGAAAACATACAATGACTATTAGGGCCATATGGGTACCTAAAAATCTTGTTTCTTCTAATACTAATAAATAAAAGACCCAAAGAACTTGGGTACCAAGAATTTTTTGTAATTGTTTTTGTAGGTATACATGAAGTCTTCTACAGGTAAAAGTAAATGGTTTTTAGACAACGGATACTCAAGATACGTGACATGAGACAAAACTAAATTCATTGACTTCATTTCTAAAGAAGAAGGATGCGTGATATTTGGAGACAATTCAAAAAGGAAGATCATGGAAATAGAAGGAAAGATCATTAAGACTTAGTACAAGATGCAACCAAACAGTGAAAACATATGAAATATCATCCAATAGAACAAATTCTGGGAGAACCTTCACGAGGTGTAAGCACTCGATCATCTCTTAGAAATATTTGCAATCATACTGCTTTATAATCTTAGATTGAACCGAAAAATATTGATGAAGCATTTCTTGATAAATCTTGGATTCTATCTATGCAAGAAGAGCTTAATCAATTTGAAAGAAATGATGTTTGGACACTTGTTCTTAGACCCAAAAATTATACTATTATTGGAACAAAATGGGTTTTTAGAAATAAGAAAGATGAGTCCAGAGTCATTACTAGAAATAAGGCTCGACTAGTGGCCCAAGGTTTCAATCAAGAAGAAGGAATCGATTATGATGAGACATATGCACCAGTCGCAAGATTAGAAGCTATTCGAGTGCTACTTACATATGCTTGTTATAAAGATTTCAAATTTTTTCAAATGGATGTTAAAAGTGTTTTCTTAAATAGTTTTTTTTTATTGAAAAATGTTTTTCAAAAGGAAAGATCGATATAACTCTTTTCATCAAGTATGAATAGAATGATATTCTTCTAATTCAAATTTATGTAGATGATATAATATTTGGTGCTACTAATGAATATGTGTCAAGATTTTGTTAAGAATATGCAGGAAGAATTTGAAATGAGTATGATGGGAGAACTTAATTTCTTTCTTGGATTGCAAATCAAGCAAGCAAAAAGTGCAACATTTATTAATCAGTCAAAATATATCAAAGAGTTACTCAAAATTTGAGATGGAACGTGCGAAGGTAATTGGAACATCAATGAATCCAACCACTAAATTTGATAAAGATGAAAGTGGTAAGCCAGTTGACTTAAATGTATTTCGAGGTATGATTAGTAGTTTATTATATTTGATAACTAGTAGACCTGATATTATGTTCAGTGTATGTTTATGTGCACGTTTTCAATCATTTCCAAAATAATCTCATTTGATTGCAGTCAAGCAGATTTTTAGATATTTTGCCAGTACCATTGACTTAGAGTTATGGTATCCTAAATACACTTCTTCGATCTTATTAGTTATTCAGGTACCGATTATACAGGTTGTAAAGATGATCGAAAAAGTTTTAGTAAAACATGTCATTTCTTAGGTCATGCACTTGTTTCATGATTTAGTAAAAAGAAAATTATGTTGCATTATCTATTACTGAGACAGAGTATGTTGCTGTAGGCAGTTGTTGTGCTCAAGTTCTTTACATGAACCAACAACTTGAAGATTTTAAACTTATGTATAATCACATTCCAATCAAATGTGATAATACAAGTGCTATAAATCTTTCAAAAAAAACCCAATACAACATTCTAGAATTAAGCATATTGAAATAAGATATCATTTTCTTCGAGATCATGTGCAGAAAGGCGATACAGTACTGGAGTTCACAAACACACACGATCAGTTAGCAGATATATTCACAAAACCTTTACCAGAAGATAGATTATGGATGATTAGAAGAGAAATAGGTATGATGCATGTTATGAATATCTCTTGAAAGATAGATCAGAGTTCATAAAAATAGAGAGATATTTTTTTAAATACTTTTACATAAATTTGAGGTTTTTAGCCTCATGTTTGAGACGCTCATTCTCTTCATACAATATCATGTCATCCCTATCCATGGGAACTGGCAAGCGGAATGAAGAATCTAATAGAGATTTCAACTTTTTATTCTTCTGCCGAAAGATTCCTTCCCTTGTGTGAGACTCTTGAACAATTCGTTGAAGTACAACAATTTGTTCTTTAAGCTTTTCAACCTCACGATTTTTTACTTGTAGCCGCTGGGAAAAAGCAACAATAGAGGATGAGTAGCGAGTCCCGAGACTCACTAAGTAGTAGATAGCATCGGAGTCTGGCTTATTAGCCAAACTATTGTTCTCTTGCTGCAATATGGCGCCAATGGTAGCTGCAGAAAGGACATGGGATTGAGATGTAGAATACCTCATGGATGCATCTAGAGGAATGTTAGAAGAATGAGCCATTGAGAAAAGAATTGAAAACTTAAAACGAGAATATTGAAGGAATGCAGATGAGTTATAGAGATGAGAATAAGATTTGATGCAAATCGAATGAACTTTAAAACTGATTTTATAGAGATAGAATAAAGAACAAGACAAACTATTGTCTCTTCAAATTTTATTAGTCAAAAGAAATATAAGATATGCTGGACACACATTGTCAAAAGTTTTCTTACTAGAAAAACGGTTCTCTGCTCCTATCATGGCATTGACGGCCTTAGGAGAGAAAATTGATGGTTGATGCGTCAAGGGTTCCTGATTCAAGTCTGGAACATTAGTGGAAGAGAATTGTTCGGTCATTCTATCGTTATGGAAAAACAGAACTTAGGTCAAGAAGCGATGTTTTTTTTTTGGTATCCGATAGGTGAAAATGATTTTTTTATAGAAATTCAGAGCCTTCAATCCCGTTTGTCAACAACATCAGGCGATTGTTTAAATCTTCAGCCGCACTAAATTCATAGAGTTAGGCCTCGAGGCTTTGCAGCACTTATCGGGTCACGGACGGCTCCCTTTTTTCAACTATCTATAGTGTCTATTAATGCACCGTTTTCTTGAGTCTATTTACTTGCTGTCGATCCTTTTTAATGATGCCAAAAGGGGGAGAAGTTTTAGAATAGAATATTAACATTGTTTAAATTGCTAAACTTGTTATATATGCTTGGAATTATATTTATATTTTTGCTTGAAAAACTAACGTACATTCTCAGGGGGAGCTTAAGTATTAATACAGGTTTCAGGTTCTATCAAGTATTTGTCATCATAAAAAATGGGGAGATTGTTGAACCCAAGATTTCAAGTTTCGTATAAATCTACACATGAATTTTGATGATAACAAATAAATTCAAAGAATAAAGGAGTCTCAAGCTCAAGTTGTCCACACAATAGAATCAAGCACATCAAGGAAGCAAGCATGAGCAAGAAGGGAACAAGTTCACATTAAAATCATAGAGTAATGTTGTAAATCTCTTAAAAATTCAAAATTAGGATTAAGACTCAAAATTAATATTTTATCATAAAACATTAAAATTCATTTTTCACATATGCATGAATATTTTGAAAATTAAATTTTAAAATTTTGAAAGATGATTGATTGTCATCTTTCACATGTGCATAACATGATTAAAAGTTTGAATTTTAAAAATATTAAAATGATTGATTGTCATCTTTCACATGTGCATGTTTTATTTGAATATTTTCAAAAGTGGTGGATGCTTTTCTTGACTTATGCAAAAGGTAGATGTCTTTATTTGAAAATTTTGAAAAGTAAAGTGTGCTCCTTTTGTTATATGTAAAAAGTAAAAGATTATGTTTGAAATTTTTGAAAAGTAAAGTGTGCTCCTTTTGTCACATGCAAAAAGTAAAAAATTGGATTTGAAATTTTTGAAAAGTGAATGATGATGTTTTTGACATGGAAATCTTTTCAAATTTGAAATTGAAAACTCATTTACCTATAAATAGCTCACTTGAGTTTTGCAAAATATATAACAAGAGCTTACATCTATTGCTAAGTTTTACATCATTCCTTCAAAGTTTTCATTCTCTCATTTCTAAAGTTTTGAGCCTTAATTCTTATTCTTGTTGAGAGAGATATATGTTGCGCTATATTGTTTCTATCTCACTCATTGAGGAGTGTACCTTGATAGTCTACCTACTATCAACTCTTGTATTTGTAAGAGGGTGCGTATAACCCTTGGGTGTGTAGAAGGTGTTCTACACGGGGAATAGTTAAATCACCAAGTGTGAGGTGATTGGAAGTGTAAAGGGTGTTCTACACGGATTCTTTGGAGCGGTGCTGCTTAAAGGTGTAATAGGTTTCTATCTTCACCTAAAGGAGATTGAATAGTAGATTTGGGGATTCTCAAAGGGTAGCTTGAGGCGAGGACGTAGGCAGTGGGGCCGAATCTCGTTAACATACTGAGTTTGCTTCTCTCTTACCTTTACTCTTTATATTTATTACTATTTCATATTTTGTTTATATTTTATATTATATATTTGATTTATAATTGTTAATTTTTTAATACAACTCAATTCACCCCCCTCTTGTGTTAGTCATCTGGGCAACATAGACGTTGTCTTTGATTCACGGTTTAAGGTGGGTGGTATGGTATTTAGGTTAACTGATGCCATTAGTAAAGATTGGGCGGAGTTTGTTGCATCTCAGGCTCAAGAAATACTTGTTAGTTTATTTGATGAGTTCACCATCATGAAAGGTGGTAGTATTACAGCATCTACAAGTACCTTCAATCGTGATTTTTTGTCTCGGCCGTTGTAGCTCATGGGTCGCCCGGGCATAAGGGGCATGATGATTTGACGCCATCTTCACCTTCCTCTGTTATATCATCGAGGCTACCTATTTGAGAAGAAGCTCAGTCCTTCTGATGGCTTTGTGTCACCCCTATTTGAAAAAAGACATGAAGCTAAGAAAACTGGTGATGATGCAATGCCACATGAGTACAAGATGCTAATGAACTCGTTGTATGATATATTTGGTATAAATCCACAGAGTACTATGACAGAGGTATGCAGAAAGACATGACTATTTGCTACGCTACGAAAGAGTGAGTATTTGCTGCAGATTTCAAGTGTGTGAAAAAATGTAGAATGGACTGGAATAATAAGATGGAGACAACCCCATTGACACGTTCCACTACAGATACCCAATTAGAGGTAAGCATAAATTTGGTATTGGATCTTCATCCCTTTGTACGAGATTTTGATATATGAGCTTGGTGGAAGATAAATATCCCAAAATATCCTGTTCTTTCAAAGATTACCTGCAATATTTTGACTATCCCGATTAGTATAGTAGTCTTAGGGTTAACCTTCAGCACCAAAAGGTACGTATTGGATCATTTTTGGAACTCGTTAGATCTTATCACTGTTGAGTCACTGATTTGCACACAGAATTAGATCATGGAGAGTGAAATTCATATTCTAAAAGTTATTGATTATGATTCGGTTGAGGCCGAGGACGAGGGTGTTGATTAGCCTGAATTTGATATATTGTTACTTGAAATCAATTTACGTTGTTTTATATTTATTTAATTAAATATTAATTGGTGTTAATTTTAAATTAAATTGTTCTAACTTGCAATGACTGTGACGCTAACACCTCAGACATCATCAACAGCTATCTTAGCTGCAATATTGCCAACAACCCAAGTTAGCAACATCTCTTAATTATTAATGTTATGATTTTGTTAGTTTAGATTCTTAGAAATTAGAATTAGTATTTGTAAATTGTAATGTTATTAGCTAATAGTGCAAATTGTGATTTTGTATGATTAATTTGTATTATTATAAATTTGTAATAACTTAATCTTTACTTTTAAGTTTTACTGTTTTAGTATTTTTTTAAGTAATTTTAGACTTTAGTAATGGTTATTACTTAGTATTTAATAGACTAATATTTTTTAACGTGTAATTGTGTATTTAGATCATATTTAACGATGTTTTGGACTAATAATGACTTGAAAAATTGATATGGCCCAAAAAAGATCCAAAAATATGAAATGGGCCAAGGCCCTACAGAGGTGGCGGTAGGGGCGGGCGGATAGACTCCCACATCCGCTACTCCGCTATGGGACGGGGTACCCTGCCCCCGTGTAGGAGGGGGAGGGATGCCGGATGAAATTCCCACCAGGCGTGGATGTAGGGGTACCTCGCCCTCAGTGGGGTGGGGAGCACTCTTAATGAAAGTATAATAAGACTATAATATAATATAATTCCTGAGATATTTCTGCAAGATCGGAATACAATTGTTTGAAGATAATATTATTTGATATTATCTTGATTTGATTTTCATAATATTTAAATATTATTATTTTTTTTATCTCAATGTACTTTTTCTATAAATAGGGATGTATACCTTGTATTCAGTAACAAATTAGAAAGTAAAAATGTAGTCCTTAAAAGTCTATTTCTATATTTCTATCTTCTCCATCTTCTTTTATATTATATTATATTTTTTAACATGGTATTAGCCAAAACTTATTTATGTTATTCCTTTGTCGCTTCAGATGTTCCTTTTCTGAATTTTCTTATTCATAGCTCCTACAATTATCTAATTCTCACAACCTTGTATTTGTCTTCGAACATCTCACTTGAGATAAAATTTTCAAATAGCAACGTGCATTCCATCAAGTCTTTAATGCCAAGAATAACCTCTATTTTATTGATGGCATTTTCAAAGGTATCGCCGATTTATCTTCTTCATACTATTTTCATTCTGTTGATCATCCAAAATCTCTTTTATTCGAACATCTTTTTTATGGCGATAACTATCCATCCTGGCGATGTTCCATGTGCATAGCTCTTATCTCCAATCTCCTTGCTTCCATTGAATCCTTTATGTCAGGTAGTTTGCTATACTACAACACTTCATATGATATCTAGAATGACTTGGAGATTCGCTTTCAACAAAATAATAATCCCTGAATATTTTGTTTAAGCCCAAGATCTAATTTTTGACCTTTTGATTTTGGTTCAATAGTTGACCAAATTCACATACAGCCCATTGTTGGCCATAACTTTTGATTTGATGTTTCAGATATATCAATTTATCACCAACATTGTCATCTAATTAACGATCAACAATCACTTAATGAATATAAATGTTACTATTTTCAAATTTCAAACTCTAACTTTCGAAATTCTCCTCCTTGAGTTTGAGGGGGAGTGTTGAAAATATTATCAAATCAATTCTTAATTTGATATTATCTTGATTTAATTTTCATATTTCTCAAATCACTTTGATATGATTTGATTTTTATTTAATCCTCATAATATTTAAGATATTTTCTTTTTCTTTTTCTTTTTTTATCTCAATGTAATTTTTTTATAAATAGTGATGCATGCCTTATATTTAGTAATAATTCATAAAGCAAAGATGTAATTCTCAAAAGGGTCTTGTCCTTTTTCTCTCTTCTCCATCTTTTTTAATATTATATTTTATTTTTTAACATAATTTATCATGTTGTCCTCTTATTTCAATAATTTTTTTTCCTACCAAACCTTATCAAGTTAAGATATATATCATAAGATGCAGGTTGATGACCTACAACTTTTCTTGGGGCCTCTGATTGAATTTGAAGGGTTATAGAATAACAAAAATATTTGCATTTGTATGATTTGGGACCTTAGGTAAGATATATAAGACAGTCAAAACTATAGGCATGCAATTATAAAACTTTCATTATTGATATATACAGAAGACCAAAAAAACAACTTATCTCATGAATATAAAGGACAGACATTAACTCAAAAACAATCAGTCTCTAGTGCTTGTAATTGTATGTAAGGTCCGGTTTAAATAATAAGATAAGATGAAATAATTTTAGATAAAAGTTAGAGTTAAATAAAATATCATTATAATATTATTATTGTTGTTTTGAGATTTTAAAAAATGAGATTATTTGTTATATTTTATGGAAAAATTAAAAAAATTATAATGATGATATGATATATGATTAAATACTTTTACTAGCCAAACATATCCTAAGACTATAGCATGTATAAGTTGGGTTTTTTTTTATAAGCTACTTAATTTGATTTTGGCAATTGCATGAAAACTTGAACTCTGTCGGGACCCATACAGTTACTTGCTATGCATGGACATGTCTCTTTGAACTTCCCAAGTCTCTGTGTTTTCTAAAAAAGAGAGGCATTTATCTACAAAAAAGTCCAAGCAAAATGGACTCGAAAAATAGGCATTTATTTATTTTCTTCAATTTGTTATCTCCATTCCATTAATTGATGTATCATATTATAAGCAATGTTTTGTTTAGATAATTAGTTTAACTAATCGCATCATCCATCAATCGATGTGGATGGATATGGCTAAAGAAATAGAGGATCGAAAGAAGAAAGGTGCTGCAAGAGTACCTATCCAACTTCAAACAAAGTGAAAAGGGACAAAAGCCCATTTATAAACAAACTCGACTCAAAGGGTCCAAATTAAGTACCAAGAAACAGTTCAACTGTCAAACTTCGAATCCCCACCCCCAAAGCCCGAAAAGACTGCCACAGGAAACAAAATAGGAGCAGAACTGGCCCAAAGAAAGGAAGCAGATCAGAATTATGGGGGTTGGGTTGGGTTTGTGAATGAAGCACGAGGCTTACGTGTGATATATATTTGTTTATAATATTATATATAGTTGTGCAGTTTTCACATATTTTTTATTTTTTTAAATAAGTACTTGTTTTGTTTATATTATGGAATCCACATTTATCATTTTCAAAAAGAAAAATACTCAAAAACTAATTACATATATCATTTCACATCTCTTTAAGCACGATGAAGTTTGGTAAGCTGATGCTTTTGTGAGCTTTACTACAAGATTTTAGATTTTTTACCACGAATTATTTTTTCATGGCATATTGTCATGGCAATAAATCATCTTTTATCATGAAAATGATTAGAGGAAATAAAAATCGACTTTTTTTCACAATTTTATCGTGGTTAAAAACATTTCATGACAAAAGACTTTTAAATGTGACAAAATATTTTTTGCCACCAAATTTTATAATAGGATATAAAAATGACCAGAACCTAAATTAATTGTAGGAAAAAATTTATTGTGTCGAGTTCAATTACCTTTTGCCATAAAATTATATAGCCACAAAAAATGATACAAATGAGAAAATTTCTATTGTGGCTTACACTTTTTTACAACGACTCATTTATCAATTACCATAAATGTGTCTCGCTATAAAAGGTAAAAAAGAATTACTTCCACAAGAGCAACTTGTGGCACATAATCACTTTTGCCACGCACTACAAGAAAAAGAGGTTAAAACGGTGTTTTTGAGAGTGCCACAACTAAATTTGTCGATTTTTGTTGTTTATAGTGGCATCTAGAATTGACTAGTTGCTGCCATTTTGTTTTTTGCGGCGATATGTAAGCGCCGCAAATAACCTTCCCAAATTAAAACTTGCAATTTAAACACCCCCACGTGATATTCAAACACCAAAACATAATCTCTCTCGATGACCCTGATGGAACCTAAAACCTAATCTCTGTGTGTGTGTGATTGCGCCATCACTAATACCTTGTTTGTCTTCATGCCGTTGTCGTGGATACCGTGCCATCGCCGTCGATACCCATAACCCAAAACCTTCATCAATATCGTGCCATCGTTGTCGATACCCAAAACCCAAAACCTTCGTTGATATCGTGCCATCGCTGTTGCCGTTTCTGTCTTGCTTGGCAAGTGAGTGTCATTCGTCGATACCCAAAACCTTGATTTTCATTTTTTGGGATTTTACTTCTACATGAAATTACCTAGTTTTTTTTTTTTAATTTCTGAGTTGTCTTCGTACGTGGGATTGTAGCTGAATGGTATAAAAAACATAGTGGTCGTTGGCTAATTTTACTGAAATAATCACTGGCACATTTATTTGATTTTCATTGGTTAATTAGGTCAGATTGTAGGTGGTATTGGCTATTGAAAACTAGTGATGGATTTATTGTTAATTAGATCTGATTTTCATTTATTATTGATGTATGGTAGTTTTTAGTGATGGAGTTATTGTTATTAGTATTTTTTCCCTATTAAATACTATCAACTTCAAATGGACCAATTATTGTATTCTACTTTGAAGTATTTTTTATTTGAGGCATTTTTCACAGAATACTCTGGTATCAGGACACTAAACCACACTCTGTCAACTTTGTGGGCTATAATCTTATAGCCATGCACGACCATATATTAATAGGTCTGTCATGAAGGACTTTGGTAATATCATTTTGAAAAGGTAAGCTTCTAGCATGTTTTATATTTTCTGTTGAAATGTTAAAGATATGTTATCTTATCCTGTTTAATGAGTTACCCATAATTGTTGAATATGGTCTACTTTTATAGCTAAATCGGTTGGTAACAAGAAAGCGGGTAAATTTTTTTGTGGGCCATTGCTTCATTTTGTTTGCTAGCAAAAAGTTATTAAACAACTAACTATAGAAATGAAACCATTCACAAATGTTCTACTTTTTCTTTGTTGACTACATGCTGATCTTGGATTAAAGCTAGCATTTTTTTTATACTCACAAGATTCTCTACCCTTAATTGCTAATCTGTTAAAGTTTTGGTTTATGTCTTTACATTTACAAATAATGCTACATTATAGCTATTTATTTCTTTGGTTTCTTCCTTCTCAAGATGAATAAATAGATGCAAGCAGTGGTTGAATTGTACTCAGTTTAGTAAATATTCTTGGGCTTATGCCTATTTCTTTGGAAATAACAACAGCAGAGTGTGAGGGAAGCACATAAACCATTAGAGTAGAGCAATGTACTTGACCTTGAGTATGTGAAGTATTATAAAGGTGATGAAGGTGCACTTAGTGTGAAGTCCCACAGTTCCTTACCGGGTAGAACTTGGTCTTATAATGATTTCAAGGAGCACTAATTGGAGCTTTGACAAATTCTTTTGAAATCTAAGCCTAGATATTTTATTACTTGTTAAAAAAATTGTATTCAATTTATTAAGGTTTAATTTGGTTCATTTTTATACAAAATTATACCCAGTTTATTTTTTGTGATTAATATGGTTTTATGTCTTCATTTTAGCTAAGAAATGGTCTCACAGAGTTTTTGAAGCACATTGAGTGGGTTCCTTTGAGCTAATGTCCGTGACATTAGAGAGGTTCCTCTTGGCTGGATCTTCTCTAACTTGTTTGATCTAGTTTTGTTGGTTATATTTTGTTTAGTTTTGGACCTTAAATGTTGGTTTTATTTTGTTATTTTTTTCTTTATAATTGTCTTGTTATGTACATATTTCATCACATTTTTATTATTGGTATTGTAAATCCACTTGATTTTAATGCTAAAATTTAATTAATAGTTTCAGTTTTTTAATTTTTAATGTGCATTCTCTGATGTAACTTACTATCTTAGACAAGCTATTTTTATTCTTTTTGAGACTAAGTTGAGTGATGCCTAAAAATGTGATAAGAGTTTTTAGCATGTTAGAAGAGTTGGTTTGCATTAGCACAGTGAGACAAATTTATGTGTATTCCTACTGATGTCTCTCTCTCTCTCTAGCTTTATTTTTGAAGTTTTCTTTCTATTTGCTCTCTCTCACTATGTGCATTTGTTTGTATAACCCTTAGGTTTCCTACAATAGCTATTCTAAACCACACTTTTGGCTCACTCAAATATGATTGAAGAAACAAGTTTTTTTTTTTCTTTCATTGTATTGTAATGCATTTTACTTTCAATCTATTGGTCATGAAACACAAGACCAGCTGCTGTCTAAAACTAGACATGAACATATGTATTTTTTTCATTCGAAAATTTTAACTTTTACCGTGAATCATATCAGCTCTTTCATGCCAAAACCATGCATTTTAACTGCTTTGATGTTTTATTTGTGGACCTTTATCAATTTGAGGCAAATTAGATACCATTGAGGCAATTAGTAATGATAAATCTACACAAGTGTAGCATTTGAATTCTATTAAGTTCTCATGATTTATATTAATGTGCTTATACTACAATCCTTATGTGAGAATAACAGATTTGGATTTATAGATAGTTATTATTTAGGGGTAGCATATAACGTTAATTGTACATAATTAGAAACTTGTTTTATGGATGGTTTATATTAATGTACTTATACCCACATATTTAATATTATGCAATTAATCACAGAAAGACTTCACATGTGACCATCCTTTGTTTCTGCACCAAAAAATTTAAGGTAAAAAATAGACCTTATGCTGATAGTATGTAAGTTCGAGTTTCTAATTGAGATTTTGTAAGTTCTTTGATGCCTAACTGATAATGAGTTTGTGTATAAGTAACTCTTTGCTATACATGTAGGTTTTTTTTTCTTGTCAATTTGTATATGAGTTATTCTTTGATATCCTCTTACGGATTCAACATCTTATTTCAACAGATATAGGCTATTTTATTGCTGGAGTGATAGTCATTGATAATTTTTAGATGAGATACTCTCTGCTACTACGTTTATTTGTGCCTTCTTAATTGGGTTAGTTATGCATTTTTATTTTTTTAAGTTTTAATTGATGTGGTTTAGTTTTTATTCCTTATTATTTGAGTATAGGAAAAGAAAGTAAAAGACATGTCTATATAGCTGAACTTAGTTTAGTTCATAATTTCTTATCTCGTTATGTATATTTTAGCCTATATAACTAAACTTTATCTATCAAAAAAAAAAAATTTTAGCCTATATAGTTGAACTTAGTTTGATTTATAAAACTTGTATGTATTAGGTATAGATTAAGTTTAAAAAAATAAATGTATATTTCAGCTTATATTAGAGTATTTGTTATCATTATTTTTTGCTTAAGTCGCATTTTTTTATTTTCTAATTTTTTTTTTCTAAATTCTCTTAGTATTTGCCATGAATGAACATAATTCGTGGCAAATACTTTTTTCCCACAATATTAGTTGTGTGAACAAGTTATATGCCATCAATATATTTGTGGGTAAAAGCTTTTTTCGGCCTATTATTTTTATGGATAGTATCATTTTTGACACTACAATAGAGTAGATGGAAATGTTATTTGCCACGAATTTTTCATGCTATATCCATAATATTAGGTGGTGGAAAAAAGTTCTTATTTGCCATTAAATAAAATTTTAGTAGAAAATTATTTTTATTCATGGATTATATGCCACCAACATTCCACCAATAAATTTGGTGGAAAAAAAACATTTCCCACTTAACATATACTTTTTTCCACCATATAGTTTTATGACAAAAATCTCAAAATCTTGTTAATTACAATATCATTCTTCACTTCAAAAGCATCGATGATCGTTTCAGATCTCGGTTGAATCATGTGAGCATGTAAGCTATTTTTATTTTTTTGGAAATAAAAAATTCATATCTTGATGGTATTTTTTTTTTTTTTTTTATGAGAAGAGACAGAGCACCCCAATTTTATTGATAAACACTCTCTTATGGCAAAGAAAAATTGTGGTTACAAGTCAAACACTTGGAAATAACCAAAACATCAATAAAACAAGACCAAGATGCAAAAAAGGTCACAACTCAAGGGAGAAAAAAAGAGTACAATAGAACCATTCCTTAAAATCTCACTGAAGGACGTATCCCTGGTTTATCGTCACAAAACATTCCTTTAATCTGAGTGGGGGGAGTCCGGTCGAATCCAACAAGCAACATGAATAACCCTCAGCACTCAGCTTTGCCAAACTATTTGTCAGTGCATTTTCTTCTTGATATACATGCTTAATCGTATATGTTAAAGAGGCTAATCGTCCGCCACTGTAAAGTATGTTAACGTAATTACAAATGCATCTGATCAATAACATATCCCTTATCACTCAGTGCATTTGTGAATTTATAAATTAAATATTATAAAATAGATCTCTTTGTGATTTAAACATTTTTTCTATAACCACTTTTTTAAGTAATTAGTTCAAATTGAGGTACTTCTAATTATTAAGGTTCGCATCATTGAGGAAGTTAATTAACAACAACATGTAACGTCAATTAGTTAGTCCTATTGGTTCTATATATGCTATTAGCTATTTTAGTTGTTTGCATTTGATTAACCAGCTCATGAGTCCACCCATGATCTGATCCACTGGCGAGACCTTAATTATAGACGTCAACTCTTTCTAAATTCTAAGAGGAATTAAAAATTAGAAGAAACCGATGGCTGATAAAGGTATCGGAGTCATGATGTCGTCCTTGGATTATAAAATGTCGTCGTTTCTTTCTTTTTCTTCTTCAGCAGGTTGGGTCAAGTCGGGTGGCCTCTGACTGACAGAAACTCGTCTCAACACCAAACCTATATATAAATTGATCCTTTATTTTAAAAATGGAAAGACAAACTTTTTAAAAACATTCTTACTATCTCATTAAAAAAAAATTTATCAAACATAAATTTAATAATTTATATTAAAAATAACTCTATATTAATCATATCAAAGTGTATTTATTAAACTTTGAGATACAATAATGAGTAAAACTTAACAAACTCTTTAAATATGAATGGTCACTATTTACTCTTTAAATAATTTATTTAATATATTTTATTTTCCTCACATTTTTTTTAATTCTCTCTATGGAATGAATGTGTTCATTATATTTTTTAAATTCTAATTTTATTAAAAATTGTTGAAAATAATAATTTAAGTATCAAATTAAATTATTAATATATATATGGTTAGTATAATTATAAAATATTTAAAAATATTGAAAAATATTTTTTAAAAATATTATTATATTATTATTTTGATGAATCTAATAATGAATCTAATATAAAATTATAATAAATATAATGAATATATTTGATCAAATTTATATTTTTTTTATCAAATTTTTATAATTTTTATAATTTATACTCGCTTGGATTCGGAGATGAGATTAGTTGAGATTAGTTGAGATGAGTTTAGTTTATTTTTTAATATTATTATTATTTTGAGATTTGAAAAATGTGTATTAGAATTTTAAAAAGGTGTATTAGTAATTGAAAAAGGTGCATTGGAAATTGAAAAAGGTGTATAGAAATTTGTGTTTTATATAAAAAATTATAAAAATATAATGATAAAATGAAGATGAATTGAGATGAGTTGAACCCACCTTCAAATACAAACGAAGCTTCAATCTTTCACATGGTATGGGATGGGATGATGACCTGGGAGCAGACAATTGCCATTATTACCCAAACGCACACAAATATTTGATCAGGCCGAAGACATGACCCACCATGGCCTATAAAACAATTAGCTTCGTACATAGCTATTACGTGTTGCCCTTGCCCGGCCATTAACTGACCTCAGCTAGTCAGCTTAGATTCATATTATTTGACAACCGCCTCTTTTATTGGCCATGCATTAATCTCATCATACTTCTTAAACAACACCCACCAACCGAATAGCCGCATGAGTGGTTTATCCGCACAAGAAATTTCCCTTTTTATCACATGCCATGAAGTAATTAATAAAGGCCGCGCATGTATTTTGATATCTCAAATGGTCATTTGGGTTGTGGAATTATGTCGCGGGGGTTGATGCCTAACTATTAATTCGTACTGTCAATAACCAAATAAATAACAGCTCCACCACAAAAAGTACGTGATCCGATCCATCCTTATCCATGTTCATCAGCACTAGACGTTCCTAATCGACTCAACTACCGCCGCTATGACGGGCCAACGCACGGAGGGGTTATATAATTCTCTCCCACATGCAACTAAGTGGCAAGCACTGCCTTCCTCTAAACCTATACCGAAAAAAGAAAAAAAGAAAGATGAAGATTGAAGAAGAAAGAAGAGAGATCAAAGGAGCAAAGGAATCGTGTGATGGCTTTCAAAGCTGAAAATGATATGCAACAAGAAAGAAGGGGGAGCGAAGGAATCGTGTGGTGGCTTTCACGGTTGAAAATGATATTTATAATCATAAAATATATAAATACTATAAAATTGCTTAGAAAAATGAAAGAAATTAATTTTTAATAATAAATTTCATTTTTTCTCAAAATAATTATGGAATATTTATAAACTTCATAATTATATGCAACAATATTGCTTTCAGCTCCACTTGAAAGTGAGTATAGATAGGATTATGGGGTTGGTGGGGGTGGATCAGGAACAGAGTAAATAACAGGAGACCCGAGTATGGTTTAAGTCACCATCTCACCAACTCTCTCTCCGTCCTATTGAAAGTACCCTCTTTTCTTTCTTTGTTGGTTGGGGCTGGGCCTTTATTTATCTATATTTTCTTTGAAAAATTGGGTTGAGTGAGTTCTACATGCTGACGTGGCAGCTTGCTTGTTCTAGTCAACTTAGCTGGCGCGCGTAGTAGGTGAGTGATAAAACCGGTACTTCATCCCTCTTGAGCGTTTCTTCTTAAAGCTCTCGCTCACAAATCATAATTAGAACACCAAACAAAACAAAACACAAGGTCTTTTCCTTTCCGGTGGCCGGGGATCGCTAACGTGTTCATCTTCTTTCACCGGTAATTACTTCTTTCAATATGCATATTGATCCATTTTTTGTTTCGCTGATTCTTTTCTTCTTGCAAATTAATGAGTGTCACTTCTTTATTTTGATCTCAAAAAGAATATCAATGCGGAATTAGACCTTGTTTTTCTTTTTTCTTTTTTTAAAGCAAGAGGGGTTGGAGCGAAGATGGTTTCCTATTGGACGTGATTATAAATAGTATCCAATTCACTCAGCAGCTAGATAGGAGAGGTCTAGATCGCGAGAACTTCAGACGTCGAGGCATAGCCTGATTCCATCCCCACCAGAGCATCAATGGTGTATGAACTAATGGGTCATTAATAATTGTTAGTGTCCATTGTCAAATTCATTGACCATTGAATCACCACCCTTAGTGGTGCAATAAGATCTTGTTTATTATATAATGGAATTGAAAGTAGAATAAAATATTTTTAATATAATTTATTTTATTTTAAAATTTAGAAAAATTTAATTATTTGTTATATTTTATAAAAAAATTATAATGATTAAGAGTAATGTTAAGTACAAATTCTATATATATATATATATGTCTTATTTAAATCTTTTGTAATAATATGCGTTTTATAAAATTTATAGTAAGATCCACTTTTTTATAAATAATTTATTTGAATTTTATACCCTTAGAATTTATATATATTATTTTTTAATAATTAAATAAGATGAAATGGAATAAATACGAAGATTGATCAAAACAAAAGGTATATAAATCATAGAGAATACTTGGGGTTCATTCGAATCAAACTTCTCCCTTTGCAACCCCTTCTGCTGTCATAGGTGGTGGGCGACACCATCCACCCATCGGGAGCAGAGGGAGCCGGTGACTTCACCCCTGCGACGGTAAGTCCTGGTGACCTCCGGTGTGTTCCCAGCGACCTTAAACCAAAAAATGGGTTTAAGGCTGTCGGGAGTACATCGAAGTCGCCGGAACTCACCGTTGTAGCGGTGGGGTCGGCGGCTCCCTCCGACCCCGATGGAATGGGCGGTGTCGCCCTATGCTGGCGGCAGCAAAAGAAGTTGGATAAGATCGAGTTTCTCTTAATAATTTATCTTTATTTTATTTTTTATTGTATTTTTTATTATATTTTATTCATTTTATTATATTTATTATTATATATTTTTAATTTTTATTATATTTTTTAATTTTTAATTATATATTTTAATATATTTTTATAATAATTAAAAAA
Source organism: Platycarya strobilacea (assembly GCA_036898215.1). Lineage (NCBI taxonomy): Eukaryota > Viridiplantae > Streptophyta > Magnoliopsida > Fagales > Juglandaceae > Platycarya > Platycarya strobilacea. The sequence continues at coordinate 4,384,363 of CM072556.1, read as the reverse complement.
ATTTAAAAAAAGAAAAAAAAGTGGCTACAAAAATATTAGAGTATAACCGACGGCACTCTAGCATCTCCCAATCATTAGGAAATGGCGTGAGAATGAAATCACGCAATGCCTTTAGGCTTTGTGTGCGGTCGCCTGCATATCTTGCGTATCATAGTTAGTCCTACATAGAATCCAGAGGATAATTTACATTCTTCGGCACGACGGAGGAGCCTGGCACCTCTGATTTCCGGCCCAGCTCATGTTAATTGTAATTAGCTAGTTAGGTCAACGAACGTTGAACTGAAACACAAATTATCTTTTGAGAAAACAAAAGTAGCAGCCAAATTTGAGGTTGACCAAAAGTCGAAATGTTGAAAGCACAAGTTTGAGCAGTAAACAGGATTTTCGCCGACCAACCCACCTAACATTTGTTGTCGTATTTTCCAAGCATCGCAGGGGATTCGTGGGTACGTACATATATAGGATCTACCCTCGTCGTACTGGGTCAGACAGGAACCGGCGCAGCTTAGCAAAAGACCGAAACAAAAGCGAAAACAAATCATGATCATCAACGTGAAGGAGTCGACGATGGTGCGGCCAGGCGGGGAAACACCCCGCCGCGCGCTATGGAACTCGAACGTAGACCTGGTGGTGCCGCGCTTCCACACGCCGAGTGTCTACTTCTACAGGCCAACGACGGGCGCGTCCAACTTCTTCGACGCTTGGGTGCTGAAGAAGGCACTGAGCAAGGCCCTCGTCCCCTTCTATCCTATGGCCGGCCGCCTCAAGCGGGACACCGATGGTAGGATCGAGATCGATTGTAACGCCGAGGGTGTGCTCTTCGTCGAGGCTGATACCACCTCTGTCGTCGACGATTTCGGCGATTTTGCGCCCACGCTGGAGCTCCGGCAACTCATTCCGTCTGTGGATTATTCCAAAGGGATCGAGTCGTATCCCCTGTTGGTCTTACAGGTACGTTCGCGCTTTCCTTTTTTGTCTTTATTTATTATTATAGTTAGTTCTTTTGTAGGGTACAAATATTCTGTTTATTTATTTACTTTTATATATAACTCTCCCCTAATTATTAAGAAAACTGTTAAGTATACCTTTCAATGAAATCTCGGATTCTCGATGGATTTCGATTTGTCTTTAATTTTTTTTTTCAATATTTTTAAATTATATTGTAATTTTTTTTGTATTTTAAAAAAATATTTTAAGTAGGTATGTTCATTCAACCTGACCCAATTTTAAAATTATATTTAATTTTTAATAATTTTAATAATTTTATTTAAAATTTTTTTAAAAATTCTGGTCCAGAATCCAAATTCCTAATTTTGAAATTGGAAGAACACCTCTAATTTTATTATTTTAAGATGTTAGAAATATTAAAATATTTTTTAATATCTTAAAATATTTTTTAAAAATATAAAAGAATTATAATATTATTTAAAAATTATATACAAAAAATTAAAAAAAAACCTCATATCGGAATCCATTGCAATCTCAACGAGAGCTATTCCTAGTATTTTCCAATTATTATTGTTTAGAAATTAAAAATGCGAAATAGGTTTTTTTTAATTATTCAGGGACAAATGTCGTACTTGTAGTGATGGATTATCCCTTGGCACCATTGGTTGTGGGCCTGTGGCGTCCAAATAAAAATTAATAAGTACCGGTGGGGTGTAAAAAAGTTGGTGGGATGGGATGCCTGATTAATTATTGTTATTATTATTTTTACTCACACTACCTGTCTATATAGTTTTTTAATTTGTAATTTTTTTATTAAATAAATTATGTATAGGTAATGAATAAAGATTTCATTAATTTAAAAATAAATAAATAAAAATAAGAAAAAAAAGCAAATGCTCAAAAGCAAAAAGAGTATAGCAAAGATGTCATGTATGCTTGAAATTGTGATAAAAAAATCTAATTTATAATTTTAAGATTTATAATTTATAATTTAAAAATAAATTTTATATGTCAAAAATTGTTACTATTTAATATTTGATAAATATGTATCTAAAACACTTTTAAAATTAATTATAATAATTTTTTTTTTAAATATACAATTATTTGCACATACTTTTTGATCAAAATTCTAATTTGATATATTTTGCAAAAAGTTAATTATTAAATTTTTTAATCGACTAAAATATTTTTTTTATAAAATTACTAAAATATATTATTTTTAAAAAAAATTACTTTTTAACTGTTTAAAAACATTTTTTTAATTTCAAAAGGCAACACCGAACCGGCTTAACCTAAGTACTTCTTTGCCCTCCCTTGGTCTTAAGTTGAAAATCTCAACCGTTGGTCATTCATTGTCAACTCTTTGACCAGATCATAATCCTTCTTTTAATGCATGCTTTATTTGCCTTTCCTCGTGCGTCAGGCTTTGGTTTGAATTCACAAATCTTTTGAATTATTTTATTTTATTTATCTCATTTTAATATTCAAACATAATACACTTAATAATTTTTTAATCTTTACATCTAATACCTAAATATTACAATTTTTTTAAACTTCTAAATAAAATAAAAAATAATTCAATTTTTTAAATTTTGAAACAAAAATAATATTAAAAAAATATATTCTAAACCCTCTTTTAGCTTTATAGTTTTTTATTAAACTTTTTTATTATCTCATTTTTCAAAATCCTATAAAAATATTAATTCAAAGTATTTCACTATTATACACAAATTATCTAACTACTATTTCAATATTTCTCATCTCATTTTAACTTTATAACCAAATAATGGTTAATTCATTCAACATATCGACTGCTCAACAACAGTTTGGTTGGTAGCTAACAATTGCTCTTAAAATAACTAGTTATAGTTTAGGGGTGCAATGTGTATTTAACAATTTCTTTAGGGGATGCTATGCAATATCAGGTCAAACATTTATTTCCTCGTCTTGTTTCATTGGTTGTTTTGGGAAAAAAACATTAATAAATTAAAAAAATACTATTCATTGTTATTATGATCTCAACATTCCGCGATCTGACATTAATATTATATCATAAAATGACGAAAAAATAACAAATAAAGAGATCGTGAGTCCTTCTAAAAAAAAACAAGAAAAAAAAGAGTCTTTAACTGAAATTTGTGCTGTATATATAATTTTTCCAACTGTGGGTTAGATGATATTGTAAATTAAGTCGGTTAATGGTCATATTTTTCAAATTTTATGGGTGTATATTTTCTCATTGGTGGAACACAAAAGAGACTAATCAAGTTGTTTTTCCAAGATCCAGCAGGCATCGTTTGGATAGTATGAGATAAAATTTTTTGAATAATAATGAAATAATTTGTAAATAGTAATACTGAAATAATTTGAGTTAAGATTTTTATTGAACTTTGAAAAATGAGAAAGAAAATAGTAGAATAAAAATATTATAAAATTAATATATTATAGAATATAATCTTTTAATATAGTTTTTATTTTGAAATTTGAAAAAATTAATTTTTTTTCATGTTTTATATGAAAATTTGAAAAATTTATAATGATTAGTAATTATTAAATAAAAAAATAAAAGAAAATTAAAAAGTTTTTATGTTTAAGTAGTAACTTAGATGTTGGAAAAAAATATCTTAAAAGAAAATTCTAAATGCAACTAACATTGAGTACCTATATGCATACCAATATTGAGGTGAAAATATGGATTTAATAAATACTTAAATTTAAAATGAAAAATATGAAATTTAAAATAAAAGATATGAAAGTAACCAATCAGAATACACATATGCGCGTATGGGTACGTAATGTTATTTGTATGAACACTAAAAGAAAACTATTAATATAATTACCGCCAATTAATTTTAACAAAATAATTATTTATAATTAAAATTAGTCATAAACAGTCTTTTTATTGTAATTAATTAATTACAAAAGTCTATTTTTTTTATAGTGTTAATATTATTTTATATTAAAATATAATAAGATAAAATGAATGAAACTAACCAAACCGATCGAGTCAGATACACTAGACTTTATTTAGGTCATATAATGAAAGTTGAGCAAATAAAGTGGGTGGGTTTTGAACAATATTTCACTTGATTTCCGTGTGTAATGCAGGTAACCTATTTTAAATGTGGTGGGGTGTCACTCGGTGTTGGCATGCAACACCATGCAGCGGATGGGTTTTCTGGTCTCCACTTTGTGAACACATGGTCAGATATGGCTCGTGGCCTCGACCTCACCCTTCCACCCTTCATTGACCGGACCCTACTCCTTGCCCGGGACCCACCTCAACCAGCATTCCCCCACATCGAATATCAGCCTCCTCCTCCCATGAAAACCCCTCCTCTAAACTCCACAAAATCTGGTCCCGACGCCACTTTGGTCTCCATCTTCAAAATAACCAGAGACCAACTCAACATCCTCAAAGCCAAGTCCAAAGAAGATGGCAACTCAGTCATCTACAGTTCATACGAGATGCTGTCGGGTCATGTGTGGAGATGCACGTGCATGGCTCGTGGACTCCCTGAAGATCAGGAGACCAAGCTGTACATTGCCACTGATGGTCGGTCCAGATTGCAACCTCCATTGCCGGCCGGTTACTTTGGCAATGTGATCTTCACCGCGACTCCGATGGCTGTCGCCGGCGATCTGCAGTCGAAACCGACATGGTTTGCTGCGAGCAGGATTCACGATGCATTGGCTAGAATGGACAATGAATACTTGAGATCTGCGCTCGATTATCTTGAGCTGCAGCCTGATCTCTCGGCTCTTGTTCGTGGTGCTCATACTTTTAAATGTCCAAACCTTGGCATAACGAGCTGGATCAGGCTGCCTATTCACGACGCTGATTTTGGATGGGGTAGACCCATTTTCATGGGACCTGGTGGGATTCCATACGAGGGGTTGTCATTTATAATACCAAGCTCGAGGAGTGATGATGATAGCTTATCCGTAGCCATTGCTCTGCAATATGAACATATGAAAGTGTTTGAAAAGTTGTTCTATGAGATTTGAGGGAATGAAAAAGCATGAGGCCGAAGCCGAAGCCTTCCAGGCAGAATTATGGCTTCTCATCATCTTCGGGTATGCCCCAAATTTTCCTAAGATGGTTCTGTTTTTTTATTCGTTAAAATGTGTCACGGACTCGTTTAAGCTGAAATCTGACATGTTGATTAATTAAACTTCAGTACTGGACTTTGAAAAAATGTATTCTTATTTAATATTAAAATTATAAGAAGCATACTGTTTATATTAATAGATCGTTTGGATCGCATAACTTAACTTACAATATCAATTAAGTTACTAATTGATGGAATAGCATCTGCTCCGTCTACACCTACAGAATACATGGGCTGTATTCTGTAAGCCTGTAAACGTACAAGAGATATGGACTTTCCTTCATTGTCGGCAGGGCAGGGCAGGGCAGGGCAGGCTAATATATTTTGTGGAGTTAGGCGATTATTAAGTAAATAAAATTTTAATTAAAAAATTATACTAATATTTAAATATTAAATAATAAAATTATATTAAAAATTTTGAGATGCAAAACACATTAAATTTTTGCTACCATCGTTTTGTTATTTTTATTTCAGTTTTACTATTGTTTGAAAATTTTATACATTTTAAGTAAAATATTTTTGAGTAAAACTTTTATATTTTCTTGTTTTTTTAACCAAATTTTTTCATTTAATATTGATTTTATTTTAAGAAAAATATTTCTCATCTTTTATGCTAGCCAATATTTTTTATGATTTTCTTTTTTTTTTCTTTGTGTGGCTGTAGCCTACTTAGATTTAGGGGCCTTGGGCGGTAGCCTTATTGTCTATCCCTTTGAACTGGCTTGATCGTGGAGCCGGGATTGAACTTTCTTACTTCAATGTTAAGTACCTTTGAATCCAAAATTTAGGAGATTATAGTGGATTTGAGAAACTAGAGATGATATAACAACATAATACTATCTCCAAATCCCACCCCAATTATATATGCTATGTACCATAATTTACAAAACAGTCATTAACATTACAGGTTTACAACAAAGATTTTGAAATCACGGCCAGAACACACCAAGTACGTACAAGGATCGATATTGCTCATATGGAAACCCAAAATCTGCCACACCAAACACAGTTTTGTTTAGTTTTTTTTTGTTTTTCCTGGGCTTAGAACAATCCGAAGGGAAAAACAAGGATCAAAATACCGAAGCTAAGATAAGCTATAAAGGTTGATGAGATGAAAGATGGTGGTGCTGCTAACAATGTCGACGCCGAATTCTTCTCACCGGATTGTGGTCGATGGTCGATATTTGCACCGCCACCCTTCCCTCTATGTGCAGACTTCCCCGACTCATATATAGTTTTTTGCTTTCCCTTGTAATTACCTGATTTCCCATCACCCAATAGTACTCCATTCAACCGGCCTACTGTACTTCCATTAACAGCAATATCAAGTCGTTCTGTAGAAAGAAGTCAGGCGCATGAATGAGTTAATTAACACGCGGCTACACACGCATAAGCAGTACAAAGGATTTATTCGCACTTGTATTGAAAAACAAAACAACATTTACAATTATCTTACCATCAACTTCTTGTTGATCTTGCATCGGGACTTTGTGTTCTAAAGCTGAAAAGTTCCCAAGAACGTCGGAGCTGGACAGGACTTGGGTGCATGAGATCAACAATATGATCAAGCAAGGAGTGATTGCCAATTTCATTTTTCCTGAGCACATGATCATGCACGTTATATACATGGATTGAAGTTTTTTATTATTTTATTATTTTTATATTTGAGGGGTTCTATGATAGGGTAGAACTGATCTAATAGGTAAGAGGGCGAGAGGGTATTTATTGTACTATATGATCTAGAGAAAAAGGTAAAAGAAAACGTAAAATTGGTTGCGTTAAGTGGGAGCAAACTCTCTAAATTAAAATTCTGAAATAGACAATACGTCAATACCCATTGGCTAGTTACTCTGTTTTGACATTTTTCTGGGATTATAACTCATGATCAGGTTGATTCAAAAGTTATGGTGCATAAATTTGTACGGGTTGAGCATTAATGATCTAGACATTCACCAGCCATTAATTATCATCATATTGGTCAGATTTGAGATAGGTTCTTTGTTATACTTTTTCATCCCTAAAGCTTGAAGAAACCAATGCGGTAATGACAGATGACAGAAATAAGCCATCTAGCGATCAAGTGGGACTGCGCCAGGAATAATTTAAAGGCTTAAATGCTTGTAGTGCTTGCTGAAAAAGTGATCGCAACTCACAAAAGAATTAGATTCCTCATGCTCTGTATATATATTCTGCTTACAAGCAAGTGTCACGACATGATTTTGCAAGGTGGACAAGGATATATATAATATTTGTATTGTGTGTGGATTACGCGATGCTGACATAAATATTATTGCATCTCTTAATTTCATTAGGTCCACGCACACAAATAATTTTACTAGTAAATATTTATACGTTAATATGTAGCTTAGTGCATGTTTGAAATATTACATGTTTAAAGCATTTTTTAGAGTTAATTACGATTATTTTTTAAAATATATAATTATCTACATGAATTTTTTTGATAAAAGCTCAAATTTAATATTTTTTGAAAAAAAATGAATTTTAACTTTTCTAATTACCTAAAATATTTTTTTTTATAAAATTACCAAATACGTAATTTTTTTTGTAAACAATAAAAATATTATTAACTATTTAAAAATATTTTTAAGTCTCAAAACGTAATTTCAAACATACACTTAATATTATAAGTTATATGCATTTAGTATAAAGAATTTTAGAATATGATGTATAATATTAAATTACATCATAAGAGATATCATTTCATTAATGACCATAGACAAATCTTTTAGTCATAAATTTTTTTATAAAAATAAATTAAAAATTGATATAATTTAATATAATATATTAAATAGATTCTTATTATAAAATGAATGTAAGGTAAAGTCATATAAATTTATGGATCCTTAATCCTTAGCCTATTTCTAATAGTATTGATAATAAATTATTTATTAAAACCGTGTGATGAAATTGATCCAGATGCTAGTCTAAGATTCTGCCATACCACCAGAAATCTCTGGTTGGTCCTTTTCTCTTCTCCGAGCTTCTCTTACCTTTCCACTCTCCTCTCGACTCTTCTTCACCTTTCTCTCGCACCCATATATATACCTAAACCCACCACCATGCATCGTCAAAGCCATCAAAATAATAAAGCAGCACAAAAAAGTAAGCTCCCAAGTACAAGCCCCGAAAGACCATTAATTCCTATACACCATTCACGTCCAAGTTATCTGCATTGATTTCTGACGTGTTTTCTTCAGTAAGTACCAACCTTTGCAACACATATTCTCGCTGAATTCTTCACAATGGCATCCAAGACTGAAGGAAAGGCCATTGGCATTGATCTCGGCACCACTTACAGTTGTGTTGGCGTGTGGCAAAATGATCGCGTCGAGATCATAGCCAATGACCAAGGCAACAGAACCACTCCGTCCTACGTAGCTTTCACTGATACCGAGCGGCTGATTGGCGATGCAGCCAAGAACCAGGTCGCAATGAATCCTCAGAACACGGTCTTCGACGCCAAGCGGCTCATTGGCAGGCGATTCTCCGACCCGACGGTACAGAGCGACATGAGACACTGGCCTTTCAAGGTCGTTGCCGGATCCGGAGACAAGCCGATGATAGTGGTGCAGTACAAAGGCGAAGAGAAACAATTCGCACCCGAAGAGATTTCTTCGATGGTGTTGGTCAAGATGAAGGAGATATCTGAAGCTTATCTGGGTCATATGGTGAAGAACGCAGTGATCACCGTGCCGGCTTACTTCAACGATTCGCAGAGGCAAGCCACAAAGGACGCCGGCGCTATCGCGGGACTCAATGTGTTGAGGATTATCAATGAGCCAACTGCAGCCGCCATTGCTTATGGACTTGACAAGAAGGGGTCGAGGTCCGGAGAGAAGAACGTGCTTATTTTCGATCTCGGCGGTGGAACTTTCGATGTTTCACTACTGTCAATCGAAGAAGGGATATTCGAAGTTAAGGCCACTGCCGGTGATACCCATCTTGGTGGTGAGGATTTTGATAACCGACTTGTAAATCACTTTGTGGCAGAGTTCAAGAGGAAGCACAAGAAAGACATTAGTGGCAGTGCTAGAGCTTTGAGGCGGTTGAGGACTGCGTGTGAAAGGGCGAAGAGGACTCTTTCTTCGACCTCTCAGACAACTATTGAGATCGATTCCCTCTTTGAAGGTATTGATTTCTATGCTACTATTACGAGGGCGAGATTTGAGGAATTGAACATGGATTTGTTCAAAAAGTGCATGGAACCGGTGGAGAAGTGTCTCCGGGACGCGAAGACCGACAAGAGTCTGGTCAATGAGGTTGTTCTCGTCGGAGGGTCGACGAGGATTCCCAAAGTCCAGCAACTTTTGCAGGATTTCTTTAACGGCAAGGAACTCTGCAAAAGCATAAACCCCGATGAGGCCGTCGCTTATGGTGCTGCCGTTCAAGCCGCAATTCTGAGCGGTGAGGGCAATGAGAGGGTCCAAGACTTGCTCTTGCTTGATGTCACCCCTCTCAGCCTTGGTATCGAGACCGCCGGAGGTGTAATGACAGTCTTGATTCCAAGGAACACAACGATTCCTACTAAAAAGGAGCAAATTTTCTCGACTTATTCAGATAATCAGCCAGGAGTGCTAATTCAGGTGTACGAAGGTGAGAGGGCTAAAACCAAGGACAACAACCTTCTCGGAAAATTCGAGCTTACCGGCATTCCGCCGGCTCCAAGAGGCGTTCCTCAGATCAACGTGTGCTTCGACATCGACGCGAATGGTATATTAAATGTTTCTGCCGAGGACAAGACTGCAGGAGTGAAGAACAAGATTACCATTACCAACGATAAAGGAAGACTGAGCAAGGAAGAGATTGAGAGGTTGGTGCAAGAGGCAGAGAAGTACAAGGCGGAGGATGAGGAGGTGAAGAAGAAGGTGGAGGCAAAGAATTCACTAGAAAATTACGCGTACAACATGAGGAATACGGTGAGGGACGAGAAATTGGCTGGGAAATTAGATCCAGCCGACAAGCAGAAGATGGAGAAGGCCATTAACGAGACGATCGATTGGCTGGACAGGAACCAATTGGCTGACGTCGAGGAGTTTGACGAGAAGTTGAAAGAGTTGGAGGCCTTGTGCAACCCTATCATTTCGAAGATGTATCAGGCTGGTGGTGGGGGTGAGATGCCCAGAGGTGGACATGACAAGCCTTCAACTGCTGGTTCCGGAGGCGGGCCTACAATCGAAGAGGTTGACTGAGGCTTCAAATTCAGAAGCTTGTTTCTGGCATCTGCTGTCATGCTATACACTCTGTTTTGACTTATGCCTGACTGTCTCAATAAATCAGTGTTTGGTGAGGTTTAAGGAAAATACAACTACGTGTGAACAAAAAAAAGAAAGGAAAACGAGAGCACTTGCATATGTAATTTAATGTGAAGTTTTTGTTTTTGTTTTTGTTTTCGAGTAAATATTGAAATACTGCAGTTTTTCTATCATAACTGCTACAATTTCTATTCTTTGATTGAACATGTTGCTATGAATGCCTTCAGTGCTGATTTCTTCTCAAGTCCTTTGAAACGAGATTGAAATGACAGTTCAACATCCTAAAAATGAGAAACGGGCATAGGAACATCTAGCAAACAGGTGGGGAGCGTGTTAACTTCACGGTAATGCACAGTTCCTTTAATGCCTTTTTACAGATTTTCCTCGGCAACCCTTACTCCCGTATTCCTCTTTCCGATCTTCATCTGCAGCCACCGAAGAAACCAGCTGGTGCGGCCACCTCGGCCCTCCCTTTTTTCTGTCCCCCAGCCACCAGATATGTGACTTTAAGCGACCTGTTTTCTCGTCGTTCGAAGTACCCGCCAGGAGCACCGTCTTCTAGGGCAACCAAATAGGTGAAGGTAAAAACTTTCGATCCGTGAGAAATATATCTTTTTCCTTGATCTGATCTGTTTGATGTTACCCATTACGGAATATGTTCTCTAAATTCAATGTTACCTCATAATGTTATAACTATGGGTGTAAAAATATCGAACTCGACTGGTGGATTATAGATCGGATCGAATTAGATGAAATTTTGTTCGATCTGATTCGATTTTTATATGGATCAAATATTTTCGATCTGATCTCAGTTCAATTAAATCTTATTAGGTGTCTCTAGATTGGATCAGATCGGGCTGTTTCTGAAACGAATTAGACCGGATTGAAACTGTGGCTCCTGCCTATATTTTTCCTATGCTAAAAGCCTTTGTTTGCTTTCACATGGGCTTTAAACCTACGTCGTTTCTTACCCTTATTCCCCTACTCCCATTTCTTGGTGTCGGACGGCGTTTCCACTTCTCAATTCTCTTTTCATATTCTTTCAAAAAAAAAAATCTCTTTTCATAGTGTTTTGAGGAGAATCTGATTGCAAAAAAGCGTGCTTTTCCCCTTTCTTTTAAAACGAGCATGTCTGGTTGACACTTGACACAATAGATTTACAGTCTTTTGCTTTGGAGGATAGAATTTTAAGCCTCTGGCCACCCGCAACATGGGGGTGAGATGCCATTCATGACAAACCTCAATCCAGTCATTTACAGTGCATTCCTCGCTATTGCGACCTACTTGCCTGCAACAGGATTCTGGAATTATGACTCAATAGTTCATTTTCCCAGTCGAAATTTTATCTTCTTATGAACAATTGGTTTGTCTTTAGTTTTCCAACGCACTCATTTTTTGGAGAAAAACGTTTTTATCCTGCGATAGTTATGATCCGTACGCAAAAGTCATATAACATATGGATATCAGAGATATACATCTTGGTCATCTTGTTCATGACTCCGTGAGCTATAATCCTTTAGATCCACTATAAATAAAATAAAATAAAAATTTAACCACCCTATACATTATTCTGCTTTTTTATTCAATTTACTACTCTTTTGACCGAAAGTTCTGATTTTTCAATGATATCTTCATATCTGCAATGATTCTGTCTGCTTCCTGACCATTGCTCAAGGCTGCGGATATTTCATATTTATAGCATCCATGATCAAATTTGATATCATCGAACATATTTTTCGCAAACTCAAATCTATGGGATTAATATTCTCTTGATGTAGACAATCACCCATTTTAGTTCTTTTTAATTGTTCGTTGTTAATGTTTTGTCTGATATCTTTAGCAAGTGGGTGTCAAGACAAAGTTATGGCCATCTTGATTTAATGATATCTTCTTCCTGAAGATGATGCACAAGAATATTCTTGGACATAGGTAAATGATGTCAGCATAGGATGATTTTCCATTTTTTGTTTTAGAGAGAAAGATGTCTCCAGGAATCATAATTATGTAGATGTGGGTTTTCTGACCACTGCACTAAACTCTAAGTAGCACCCTTTTCATTAGTTACCTTTTTATATTCGACAATATGAAAGATGAAGTGGTGGGATGAGCAAAACTTTAATGGTGAAAAGAACATGATCGTGATGACTTGAGAATTAGGAGAGGAGAGAAAATATAGTTCCACAGATCTGTAAGGAAAATGAGATTTGTGTTCTAGTTCCAATCACATATGATTCCACTCTGAACGTGTTACAGACATCATCTATCTGAAGATACTAACCCCACAAAATCTTACAGTTTTTTTTAATGTTCCTGAGAGGTAATGCATTGAATTGGGGGGCGAAGACAATGCAAATCAGGGTAAACTTGGAGATGATGCTGCCCTTGAGAGTTGGTATTATTTAATGAACATGCAATGGGATGAAAATGCCAGTGTTAAGCGAAAATCAACAGTAAGCTGGAATTAAAATTGCTTAGGACACTAAACCTGTAGAACTATTCTGGAAAATCTTGCTATGGAACGAGCCAATTTCACATCCTCAGGACACTAAACTTTGTTTGGCAATATGAATGGGCACCTAGAAGTACAAGTGCGATTATTTTTTATCTCACTTCTTGGTAATTGCATCCATAATGATATCACAAAAGTGGGTACGTTATCATTGCTTGTCTAATTATCTGTGCTATCATTTTCATAATCTTAAAAGAGTTACTTTTGTCATGTCTACAGATAAGGAGACTTTTCTGTGACACTATGAAGTGTGAATTGCAGTTTGCATTATATTTTACTATCACTACACCTTTTTCCCATTATCTATTGATTCATCTAATGTATTTCTGCCTTTATTTTTGTCTTTGCCATAGTGCCTCATTTATACTTTGTGAGAATTATAATAAAGGTACGCCTGTACATATTTCATTTACTAACAATAGGAAGAACTTGCCATTTTGCAATTCTCATAAACCAAAAGTAGCATTTTCCAGGGAACCTGTCATAATATTCGAGTGGATAAACTGCAATGATATTGCCAATTGCGACAAGAAAGGGTTTCTCTTCCTTATTGTCTGCTTTTTGCCTAACGGATACTCTGGAACTACATAATCATCAGAAGCAAAACTTGTTTCTAAGTGCACTAACTAAAATAGTCAGATGTCATTGTTATGGATCACACGCCTGCCTATTCCTTATTGTTCTTGTTATCCACTTTCAAGCTTTCGGGATAATATGTTATCATTAATATGAAAAGAAGCATTTATCTACTTGCCATTAAAAAGGGACGAGAACTTCTTTTTCCAACAAAAGCACTCTCACTTGGCTCCCATGGTTGAACGATTAAACAAAATTACATTTTACATCCACATTAAGATTTAGATTTTACCATTAATATGAATTAGATAGCATTTTGATGCATGTACAACAATGGGATAAACTGTTAGTCATCGCTTAGAGTGGAAGATGAAATTCCAAGAGAAGAGGTGAAGGTTATTGTAGTATCCCCAGCGAGGTATCTCTTGAGCCGATCCAAGTCATCGGCTGCATCAAGCATTGTAGGTCTAGTAGATGGGGAATCCTGTGTGCAAAGGATACCTAGTTCAATTAACTCTCCAATTGCAACTTCCCACATTTTCTTCACTTCAGGGGCTTGATCTCTTGATGCTCTCAGCAAAGAAGTGTCTATTACTCTTTCCAACCTTTCATGGATGTGACTCTTCACCCATTTGTGCAGACTTAGCCCGCCAACAAACATGTCATCTGTTGGTCTTCTTCTAGTTACCATCTCAAGCACAATAATGCCAAAGCTGTAGACATCGCCTTTTGTGGATGTAGTAGATCCAAACCCATACTCTGCATTAGGTCTTAAAATATGACAAAAGTTTGTGCTTTCAAATTCTTAACAAATGTACAAATTTGTAGAAGGTAAAAAGTGCACGAGTAGTTTTAGTGTAGTGGAACAGGACATGTGGAGTTCAGTTGTAAATATGTGAGTTTATGGTGATTAAGGGGATAAGAATTCACATGATATGCTCAATGCAGGTGGCTTCAACATATTAGATTGGATATTGTTGTTGTTAATGCTGTAATGCACGACATAGTTGAATCAAGTTTATAAACTTCTGTAGTTCCTCAAAATGTCTCTGCTAACAATGAATTTATATGGGCTCCAATATAAGTATCAATTCATATTAATCTCAATTCAGTTAAAAGAAATTCATTGTCTTTCTTTTATTTCTTTTCTAGATGCAGAAGGTAAGGGAGCAATCTGTACCTGGTGCAATGTATCCAACAGATCCATGTAGCATATTTACAGAAGAGGTTCCCGTTTCAACAGCTCCACTATTTCCCCCTCCTGCTGTCATAACCAACTTCGCAATCCCAAAATCAGATACTTGAGCTGTCATTTCGTCGTTGAGAAGAATATTACTTGGTTTTAGATCACAGTGTATGACTCTGACTGGAGAGTGATGATGCAAATATGCCATCCCTTCAGCTATATCACAGCAAATGTTCAGTCTCTGGAGAAGACTCAAATCTAAAGAACTTGAAACCAAACCTGTGTCTGAGTGTGGATAAAGGTAGCTATCCAAGCTCCCATTGGCCATGTAGGGAAGAACAAGAGCCTTAAAATCAGGTAGACTGCATGCTGTTATAATCCTTATTAGGTTCCTGTGACGGATCATCTTTAAGACTTGACACTCTCGGCTAAAGCTCTTTGTTGAGTTTCCAGATTGCACATGTAACACCTTCACTGCAATGGTTGTTCCATCTGGAAGAACTCCCCTATAAACACGTCCATAGCTACCTGACCCAACTAGGCTCTGATCATCGAAGCCTGCAGTTGCATCTGATAGTTCTTTATAGGTAATTCTTGGGAAATTGTGGATCGGTTCTACTGGAGTTGTTTTTCTGACTGTTTCAGTTGTTCGAGCGTAAATAATCACTCTAATGCGCCGAATTCCAATCACACAACAGATCGTGGATAAAAATACTGATATGAATATCACTAGGACGAATATAATCAAGAACACAGTTGAATGAAACAAATTACTTCCACTGCAAATTGGGATGCCAATAAGTGTGCTAGAAATATTTCTGCAGAGTCGGTGATTCTCCAAGAATGACATAGTTGTTACTTTGTCGAAGATTCCACCAGTGGGAATCATTCCTTCAAGGTTGTTATAGGATAGATTTAGAAAGGTTAGTGATTGAATATTATTGAGGCTTTTTGGGATTGTCCCAGATAAGCGGTTTCCTGAAACGTCAAGAGACTCCAGGTATCTTAGTTTCCCTATGGATTCTGGAAGATTCTCTTCAAGAGAGTTGTTTGAGAAATCGATCTTCGTCAATGAAATGCAGCTCGATATCAGAGAGAAAACACTTCCTGTAAATTTGTTGGACGAGAGATCCATCTCTTGCACATTTTCCAACTTGCTAAGCTCAATTGGCAAAGGCCCTTCAAGGTGATTATGTGAAAGATTTATAAAAATTCTGATGTCACGCATACGTGCAACCACTGGAGGGATGTTGCCTGTCAATCTGTTATGTGATAAATCAAGCTTGTAAATATTTGTGCAGTTTCCCAAAGTTGGAGGTATTGCTCCTGAGAGAAGGTTGTTGTTCAGAAACAGAGAAGTTAATCGAACCAAATTTCCTAAACTAGCTGGGATTTCACCAGAGAACCTATTGTGTGATAGGTCTAGCAGACCCAGGTGAGCAAGCTCAGTTAGTTTTGAAGGAATTGCACCGGTGAAGACGTTGTGTGATACTGAAAGTTGTTCCAATTTTGACAATCGACCTATTTCTTCTGCTTTGATTCCACTTAGAAGATTGAATGCCAAGTTCAGGTTTACAAGCTTTGAAAGATTTGCCAACTCCAGAGGAATTGATCCAAAGATTTTGTTTTCTTGTAGTGACAGAGCTGTTAGATTGGCACCAAGTTGGCCAATGGAACTAGGCAACTGCCCCCCTAGGCCAATGCCAAAGAGTTCAACCTCCTTTAGATGAGTGCAGTTTTCAAGGGCATTGAAGAATGGAACAAGATTGGTGTTGTCATCGTGACTTTCCATACGATTATATGATAAATGAAGATATTCAAGTTCAGGTAGGTTCCTCACAATCTCTGCTGGCAGTACACCAGAGAGAAGATTATTCTCCACATCAAGTTCGGACAACTGAAGATTGGCTAAAGAGAAAGGAAGTTGTCCAGTAAAATTGTTATTGTACAAATAGAGGTTCCATAGAAGCGAACAATTTCCAATATCTTCCGGAATTGTGCCTGTGAGGAAGTTTTCGGACAAATCTATGTTTTGCAACAAAGAGCAATTGGAGAAGAGGTTTGGTGAAAGTTTACCGCTTATATTGTTTTGGAAAATTTGTAGTATCTCAAGTTCGGATGGAAGGGCAAAGGAGGATGGTATTGGACCATGTAGATTGTTCCTCTCAAGCATGAGACTGCGGAGATGTCTAAGGGAGAAAAGTTCAGGTGGAATGTTGCCCGAGAAGTGATTGCCGACAATCTTCAAGATACGAAGGCCGGTGAGATTGCAAATGAAGGGAGAAAACTTCCCTACCAGCTCAGTATCTTCCAATACGAGTTGTGATACTCTGTGATGGTGTTTGTTACATCTCACACCTGTGAAGTTGCACACCACAACAGCCTCCTCCCAGTTTGCAAGGGTGGAATTTGGATCGATTATTATGGCCTTTTTGAATGCCAACAGAGCAGCCTTATCTGAAATCAAAGAGTGATGAGGAGGATTGTGATGGCCTAAGATTCTATTACCGGAAGAACAAGTCAAATGTTTTAGTAACAGGAGAAACAAGGATTTTATGAAGAATTCTGGGATGGACATGTTGAGATTGCCAGATAATATTACCTTTTAAGGAAGTCTCCTCTATTTTTTTCCTTCCTGCACACTGCTTCATATCATAATCTGCTTATGGAATTAGCAGAAGGGTTGGCAACTTGACGCAGGGAGGGAGCAGGGGTGGTTTAGGGAATAAGACGGAAGTCTTCAGAAGGTTTTAATAAAGCCTTTGGAATTGAAAAAACACATTTCAGTGGAGGCAATGATTTGTAAATAGAACTAGAAGAATACTCCTATCTTTTTCATCATGGTTTCTACCATGATGCCTAGACTTTTACTCAACTAAAGTGGAATACCTATTGAGATGACACTAAGAACTAATGCAAAAGATTGGTGGATACAATTTTGTTGTCACCGCCCACTATATTGCAGACATACCAACACTGATGCAGTTGACATATGGGTGTTCGCACTCACAGAGATTGAGAAATGCAATTGAGATTTTACTGCTTAATATAGAGCAATTCTGCAACTTGTGTGATGTCTTAAGCCGTTCATGAGTTTGGTTAGTTTTCTAGGACAGGAGTTCTACTTGGAGGACAGAATGATCAAAGATGCAGTTGACATTCATGGTAAAATTTTGATTACTCTTTTGGGATATTCACTAGATAGAAAACAGCACTATCCATGCATATCAGTTGGATTCTCTTGGATGTCAGAAAATTTCTACAAAATACTAAAGACAAAAAAATTGATTGCTTTAGTGCCTCTTTCTGTACAATTCTGCAGTTTAGGGGGAGTACTGCATTCCAAATGAGTTCTGCTTATAGAACCAATTATTTAGACTGAGGATTTTCTCAATGGGAAACAAATTTCAATGATATTGTCGTATCAATCGACAATCAAACCGACCTCATTTATCTAAAACCAATCCCTAGTAAATAAGTTTCTAAGCCCAGTAGGCCCCCAAGATGAAAACGAACTTTTCCCAGGATATGAAAAAGATTTCATTGGTAGAGCTCCCGAAAATAAATTTCCCAAGAAACTCCTCCCAGATCAGGTAAAATTGTGAGCTGGAAAGTCGATTATAGATAACAAACCTCCACATTCTTCTCCCTGTACCATTAGAACCTAATGGGATGATAACTGCATGCTTTTTCCATTAATGGGAGTCTTTCTGTTGAAGTTTAGTTTGTATCTCCAGAAAACCATATGTGATGGTATGATGAGCAAGGCTCATAGGATGATAAGTAATAGATGAATAAGTTCCTCAGGGTGATCATTTCATAACATTAAACCATCTTAAGAATATTATTATTATTTTGTTTAATTTTTTACACAGACGCCACCTTCGTTCTAGTCTAATTACTGTCTTTTATTGGTGGACAATAATGCAATATTTGAAGAAATAAGGAGCATTGAAGGCTAGCGTTCGAACTTCGAAGTTTCTGAGCCATCAAGCTAATGTGCCCTGGAATTCAACCATCAATGTCCATAAGTGATCTAGTGAGCCACATTGGAAACTGTACTGCATAGCAGATGGCATCTGAGTTCTGACTATCCATGTTTCTTTAGCAAGAAACAAGGGAGAAAAGAAGAAAGAAAGGAACAACCTACAAGAGACATTTTGAAGGAGATTACCTAGTTCTTGTTTATCCTCTCACTTTTAATTAACATAGGCTTCTGATTAGCAGTCACTCATCTTAAGGGTCAATACTCTTTCCTTTCCCGCCTTCTGCAGAAAGATCCTTGAAAGCTGAAACTGCACTCAACTTGAAGGCTGAACGCGATGAAGAGAAGCATGAAAATTTTGAGAGTTCCATCCATCCTATGTAAAATGTCGCCGTTGTAGTTTGCTGAACCTATAAAGCTGAAATAACTAGTCCAAAAACAGAAATCCTGACACATCTAAATGGAGAAGATGATGCTGTTTGAGTGTTCCTCCATGATCTGGCATACTCGACACAGCTTTTTTTATTTATTTTTTGCTAAATATTTGTTAGATTAACAAAGGAAGCAGATGAATATGCAAAAATATTTGAGATTGTAACTTGATTACAAACAATTACAACTTGTTACAAATAAATGGGATTATATCCAATGCACAACCAGTGCCAACAACCAATGCTATATTATATGTAAGATTCTTTTCTATGATTGCTAGTAAACTATTTCCAAGCATGCTACAAAGAAGGGAAAAAGCAAAAAACAAGCAAACCAAACGACCTGACCACTATGGTTCCTCTGCACCTTCATCCCCCATTGACTCGTCCTGCAACATGTTCATCAACATGGATACCTGCTCTTGCAGCATTTTATTTTCTCTCTCGACCTCCGTACGTTTGCTTCGTTCTTGCAGAAGTTGGAGCTGCAGGTGTTCTAGGCACTGAGAATCCTCTTCCAATTGCTGATTCAGGCCATCAATCTCCCGGTCCTGCAAGTATAACCAAAATATGGTTAATTATGTTATGCAAAGGCAGACCACCCACATGTCGGTTTTCAAGCAGCCTGTGATCATAAAAGGAGAGGGTTTTGGGAATAGTACCTTCCTGTTCATTTCCTGGATAGCAATCTTCCGCATGCTCTCAACAACATCCACATTGACTAGTTTTCTCTTCTTCCCAATCAGCCAACCTCGGGGATAGCTTGCAGAGTCAAAGTCAGGTGGCGGAAGTAATGACTCGGCTGATGGTCTTCGGCCATTTATATTAGTTCTAGGCTCTAAAGGTTCGAACAGAGCCTTTCGACGCTCAGAGATCTCCGCAATTGCAGTAGGGTCCTGCGTCTTATCTTCAGTCATAGGTGGCTCTCCTCCCTGCTTGTTGGGTGTTTCATTAACATTGTCTTCCATTACCTCGTCTAAATTCCTCCCGCTAGCTGTTGGAAACAAGTTACTATTCTAGTTCCAACAAACTCAGACACGCTGTTTATTTTTATTCACTAACGAAGTAATGAAACATAATAAGGTAGGCAATGTCCTTATACCATTTCTACTATGCAGCGTTGATCATATACAGGAAAATTGCCAATGCATGGGTGGAGATTGCATCCAACGAAAATTTGGTTTGCTGGAAATGCCAACATGTAAGATATAACCTAATTATGCATAAGTTCATATATACATATATATATATATATGGTGCTTGAAACTGAAAATCCACTCTTGTTCGAGGCAGAACTTGATCCTCTTTTGTCATTTTACCAATGATTTTACCACCATGTGTAAAAACTTGAATGATAAGCCCTTTTCAAATTATGACTCCTCGATTGTTCACCTACAGTACTAGCAAATATCAACCCTACGACCTAAATACTGGTGATGGTTGAAAAGTTTTTTCAAACCCCAAAATGCAGCAGATGATTTTCTACTTGGATCCCTGTATGAACGCAATATATATAGTCAAGATAAAAGCCAATTTTTATTCTAATGTCACTTCTAGTTCTGTATGTTTATTGCTTCACATTTAAGTGCATTACTTCGTATATGAATAAAAAGTATGCAATACAAAAAGCCAAGAGGAAATTGCAATGCAAGTGCACTGCTGAACAAAAAATCAAATAATTCATCATCACTTCATGATTCACTAATCTCCCAATAACTTATCTTGTTAATGCTAATTTGACATGACTCAACAAACTGATGTTTTTCAGTAGCCCAAATAACTTAAGAAGCACAGGAAAGGTGTAAAACATTCGGGCATGGTAGCAACAAAGTCAGGTACAGAGTCCTTTAATTGAAGACTGTTAAAAGTAATATAAAACTACATCCTTGCGAATCATACGTTTTACTCCAAAAGAAATGGGTTTTAGACTCAATAGGCACTTCAGCACCATACAGAAGTACATATATTTGTGATCATATGGATCCCAAAATATTCAGCCCAATGTCTATATCAAGGACGAGTATATATTACCAAGACTTTAATTAATGTAGTATCACATAAGGAGTCCGGCTTCAGTATAAAAATAACGAGAAATACTGCTTATCATCTCCACACCATACATCTTTACGTGATTTGTCATTTTTATCCTTCTATTTAAATATATTTACACATCAAGATGTGTATATTTAAATAGAATGATAAAAATGACAAATCACATGTTAGTATGTAGTGTAGGGAATGATAAGTAGAATTTCTTTTTATAACTGGACATATCCATTATTTAGATGGATTCAGTTTCACATGAAATACGGTTTCATAATATTCCACAACTTGACAGGAGATGGTGTTTTTATGACTGGAATGAAGCCGGACTCATTGCATAAGACATCAGCCTTGCATACATCAAAGCATAAGAAAAGGGGTAAAGGATTCATGAAAAAGAAAAGAAAAGAGTCAAGCGCAGGCACCATAGCTATTAGCTAGCATATGCATTCATCAGCACCTCAACTTCTCTCAGGCATTGTCAATGTCAATGAGATCAAGAAAAGAGTCATACTCACCATTCAGATCCAAATGTAAGTAATTAGATCAGATAAATGATATTTATAATTTTCAAGTGTGCAAACACACTCCTTTTAAAAAAGTAAGTAAATTTGGCATCCACATAAATAAATAAATAAAAATTAATGACAAACTCTAATTTTTTTAAAAAGTGTGTGACTTGCACAAATTATAACTGTATTTAACATTATTCAATCACAACACAGTAACTGTATTTAAAACGTTAAGGTCTTACAGTCAGACAGGCTTTTTCTTTGCAATTCCTACAAACAACCTGCTTTATGCATGTCACGTTGTCATTGGCCACTAGTCCACAACCTCTATTGCCACTATAAGTTAATGTGGCTAGCAAAACCCTCCACTACATCTATTACTAAAAATAGGCTCACATCGTAGTTACTCTAGTTATGGCAGCATAAATGTATAGTTTTTTTACCCATTTAGTAAAGCACAACAAACGTAAAATGCTCATCCATGTCTCCCGATTTGCAAAAACGAACCAGCCCCTTCACTTGGTTTCAGGAGTCACTATTTTGGGGGCTTGGATGAAATACTGTCCCTTTATCCTCAGTTAACTGTAATTTTACCTGACTTAAATTGGAATATACAAAAGCTTGTACTAAAAACGAATTTTCAAATATTGCATATCAACGTACCATCCAAGAGATTAGAAAAAGAAAGGGCTTTATTTGAGAGGGCAAAATGCACAACCCAATATAATATAAAAAATGATAGGGATTCCTACTTTGAGATCTTTCCTTTGTTCCCCATTTTGTATTTTTTTTTTAATTTCTTTTTACATGATTTTTATATAAATATTTTTAAATAACATTATAATTTTTTTGTATTTTTAAAATATATTTTAAGATATTAAAAAAATCATATAAATATAACATATAAAAATCATATATAAAAAAAATCAAATAAAAATTCCAAAATAAAAATTCGTAACATTGCTCATATAATATTAAGAAGAAGAAAACTTCTGCAACACATGTTCCATTCATAGAAATAAATATAATTACGCAAGGACGCAAAAATGGGAACCTAGAGTTGGTGGAAATGGAGACCGAACCTGACAACACCTTGGGACTCGCGGCAAAACCACACAATGTTGTCACTTTTCTAATTCAAGTTAAGAGATTTGAACATTAAAGGTTAAGATAGGGTGATATTTGGTTTGCAATAAAAATATCATAAAATAATAAAAATAAACATAAAGTAATGTTGTTCAAACATGCAAACTGGACAAACACCAAAACAAATGGCCCACACCCTTCAAAATAAGCAAACTTTAGATAGAAGAATATATATTATATGAGCAGCCAGCCCAATAAATTTAAAACAGAAATCGAAAGGTGACGACCATGAGAAATGAAAAATATTTTTATTAAGCAAGTCCGTGCATTTCTTTTGACAAATATACAAATTTTAGGCATAAAAAAATTATTTTTTAATAATAAAAATTATTTTTTAAGAAATAAAAACGTGTAAAACTTGAACACTCTTAACGATTACGCGAGGGCTTGTTCATCCCTCGCATTTACTGCACTTGACAAGCAATTCCCCTGAACAAAAAAAAAAAATACTCTTAACGATTATAACATATTTACAACGTGGAAAGTCGGCAACTCGTTCCGTTTAACTTTAACTTCTACTTTTACTTTTACTTTTACTTTTACGTCTCTCTCTCTCTCGAGCTTCAACGGTTTAACCACCCCTTCCCCCTACAGGCTACAGTACAGACGACAGATGGTTGTTGACCTGAGGTAAATGAAGTCTTCGATAATAATAATTTAATCAAATTAAAAGATGAATAATTAAAAAGAAGTTTAAATAGATATGATTTTTTCCGAAAATAATTATAGCTAAGATCGATAATCCATCGTTAATTGTTTGATGAATTTGAATAATTTTTTTCTGGGAGGGAGAGGGGCGGGGAAGTTAAAGCAAACAGAAAGAGCACGCCATGGGAGAATCTTATTCTCAGCGGCATAACTCTTCAGAAACTGGACAAAAAACAGCCATATGTGAAGATCTTCCAATAACAAGCAACAATCACGATGAGAATTGAATTATACAGCATACCACAACAAGTTAAGGGTCGGTGAGGTGAGGTCTGTCTTCAGAATCATGCAAATGCACAAAAACAGCCACAGAGAGAGAGAGAGACGATGGATGCTACCTGATCTCTTTCGAGATTTCCAAAAAATCCGAGGGGAAGAGACCGGAGAAAACCCTACCAAAGCCCCATCCACCGTCTTCCTTTCCCTAACCTGGTTTTGGTTTTCCATCAAAGAAGAAGAGGAAAAGATAACAAAACCTTCAACTCTAAGTCAAATTCTCAAGGAAGAACAAGCTTTCTTAGAGAGAGAGAGAGAGAGAGAGAGAGAGAGGAAGGGTGTTGTCGCTGTAAATTGTTGGGGGATGGAATGGGATATGTTCGTTTGTGGGCGTGTCAAGCTATATTCTTGTAATTTGGTCGTTGTTACCTGGTAGGGGAGAGAGAGAGAGAGAGGATAAAATTGTTCGGTCCTATTAAGTATTATTTACGCAGACGGGGGATTCTATTGGATTGTTTGGACGGTGTAGATTGGTTGCATTCCGGTGAAGCTTTTTATGTAAACAGTTGTCTCCTTTATTTTCCACGTGGGCCCGCCCCTATCATTTTTTGCATTTTATTTTATATTTTTATATGATGGTCTAATCCACGTGGAATGGGCTGAGAACGAAATTAAGCACGCCCCTAACGAACAAAAAAATATCTAGTCTTAGGTTGCATCCCAGGACAACGTTTATGGTTTTTTCAGTTTTAATTAAAAGCAGAAATTTGCTTAGTGCAGTCGAAACGGATTAGCAAACGCAAGGTAATAAAGTCAAAACCCGGTCAAAGCCCATGTCCAGAAATGCATCTAGTTCGTTTTTGTTTGTTTGTTTGTTTTTCAAGGTAGCAATAATCGCAGGAAGAGTTGCTCGTTAATCTCGTTTGACATGCTGAAATCTGGCACGTGCGAGGATAAGGCTAGATGAGGCCACCATGGCAACTAGGCATCCAGCCATCGCTCCATAACTCACACAAATAGGCCATTCCTACATCACGACATATAGATATTTCAAACCTCAATAAAAACCAAATAAATGGCGCAACTCCAACTAAACTATTCGGTTTAAGTTGAGAGTAAACATCTATCAAACCTTAAAATATACTAATCGATAAGGATAATCCAAACAATAAACCACATAAACAGTGTCCCAACATTTTAATGCTCCATTTTTCAGACCAAGATTTAAGGTTACTTAAGACAATAAGTTGAAGAAGCAAGTTCCAAAAGCATCTCAACCTCAAGATCCACTCCTTGAAGTCATCTGATGTCTTCAAACTATTTCAAGGATTAGCAGAAATACCAGGTTTTTTTTTTGCTATGGTTAATTAAGTATCTCACCCTTATCTGGACTCATGACTCAATCCATCATGTAAAATTGGCTATGCAAAGTTCACAAAAAAAGCACCAAGATCAATGCCAAACTGGTGCAAGCGCACAGTGGTCTAAAGAGGATCGCTAACACTAATCAACTATCAACCTGTAAATGCTCGAAGTAGTAGACTAGGAATAAAAAAGGATGGATGTACTACCTGCCATGATCTTTCCCAATCAAGCGGCATTGGCCAAGCCCCAAGCCAAGCTCCAATGATAGCTCCATGTGCCGGTAGGCAAATTATAAAATCTAAAGATCCAATTGGCCTACAAGAGAATATTTTAGATATTGCATCAGCACATAAATAACTGAAATTGACCCAATGGATAACTAACAGAATAGTAGTTTCCGTTGACAAATATCCATCCCCGTTAGCGATCAAGCAAAACACATAAGCCATTGGCCAACTTAAACGGCTAAAAAACTAGTGATTGGAAACTAACTTTGTGTTTGCAAATATGCGTTGCCAATCTTTCCACGATGAACCAAATACAGAAACTGCAGGCACAATCTGCCAAAAGCCAAAAACGTATTGAATATATAACAGGCAAATCATGATTAAAATGAAATATTTAAGCCCTAGGAGAACTGGAACACCAGAAGTAAGCTGAGGAAAAAAGCAAGAAAGCAGTTCGTAGCATGTAAATAGTCTTATATTACTAAAATCGTTTATCTCTTACAATGAAGAAATGGATAATAATCAGATACATCAAATGGTAGAACAAAGATATTAGTTTTAACAAAAGGTCAAGGAATTCCAATCCAAATACTCTGAAATGTTACAACATTGAAACTGTAAAGCAAATAAGCATATTTCATACTCACAGTGAACAATGACATCATCAGAGACCAGTTAATGGTCTTTAAAAAGTATCTGCATCCAACAAGAGTCACAAAATCAACACTTTCTCGCAATACAAACAAATATTGGATAACAAACAATTAAGAATGGTCAACCATAGTTTATCAAATTCGAAATAGGGTTTGATAGAGTGGGGATTTAGATATATTCAAGTCTTCATATTCTGAAAACATCAGTCACAGTTGAGATTGTACGGTCACAACATAGTTTTGAAGTTTGGAATATCAAAGCTACTGGTTTTCATTGCATTTTCATTAGAAGTCTAGAAGAAGAGGAAAAAAACTCCAAAAACAGAATCGTGAATTTACCAGATAGTGACGATGATGAAAAAGAAAGTCTTGTTTCAGAAAGAAACAGAAGGGTGTGAAATCATTTTCATCCAACCTCAAATGTAACTTCAATTTTCAATTTTTTTATTTTATAAGTAACTTCTATTTTCAGAGTTATACTGATATAAAAAAAGTCGATTCAATCCTTTATCACATACTGAGTGCCAACAGGTGCGCCCAATGCAATAGCTCCCAAAGCATTAACCACAGCCCCTGCAAAACAGACACCCATCGCATTAACTGGAGCCCCTGCAAAGCAAAAACACAAGTAATAACATTTCCTTCTCTGTTTTTCCCTAGTAATGTCATCACGAATGGTGCCACATCTAGGCAAGTTTAACATGAGCTTAAAATTTAAATGTCTAATGAGCCTTCACCAAAGTGGATAAAATATTAAAGATAATGCACAGCCTCTTAAACTGAATGAAGACCATGACATGACTCAAGAGCATGACCAAGTAAAACCCCTGGCCAACCAGTTTCCAGGATAACAACATGAGCTATAGGCTAGCATACATTACTGGGATATCCAGGCTACCAAACTTTGATTTTGATTAGCCTAGGCTTTATATGAGTTAATGGATTTTTACGAAGTAATTTAATCACACACATGACAAGCATACCTATAAATCACTAATAACACGCCATTTACGATTAAGTATTAATGAAGAGAAACAAAGAATT
The DNA here is from genome assembly GCA_036898215.1 of Platycarya strobilacea. NCBI lineage: Eukaryota > Viridiplantae > Streptophyta > Magnoliopsida > Fagales > Juglandaceae > Platycarya > Platycarya strobilacea. Next base: position 4,357,429 of record CM072556.1, on the reverse strand, counting down.
TTATTTTATTTTTTACATATCTATCAAAACTTAAATTTCAAGACTTAGTGCATGTTTGGGATTGCGATGAGAAATATTACTTTTAGCTTAAGGCTTATAGTTTAAAACTTAATGTAATAAGTTTTACTACTAAAAGGTCATTTACTGTTTGGGATCCATGTGTTTAAAATACTTTTAGAATTAATTACGATAATTCTTTAAAAATATATAGTTATCTGCAGCAGTTTTTTGATAAAAACTCTAATTTGGTACTTATTGAAAAAGCTGATTTTTAGTTTTTTTAACCGACTAAAGCGCTTTTAATAAAGTTATCCAAAAACGACATTTTTCTTTAAAAGTGCTTTTAATTGCTTAAAAATATTTTTAAAATCTTGAAATGCAATCTCAAATATGCTCTCAGTAGGGAAAGGAAAGACTAACCGACAGGAAGTCCTAGGAGCCCTCGTCCCACGGCTTTCAAGTACTGAAAAAGAGAATCGTAAGTGAAATATTAAAAAAAAAAAAAACACACCACAATATAAATACAAGATATCATAAGGCCAAAAAAGAAAAAAAAATTGTTGGTCGCTGAGAAAATAGATAGGAAAAAATCGATTCAAATTATGAATAAATCCACTGAACCGAACTTAGCACATCCATTTGATCCAATTGACCAGGTTTTCAATTCCTGGAAATCAAAATTATATAACAACGTAACCCTCAAAAAATAAAATAATTCCCACACTTTCTCGGCAAACAAACAGATGAGACAAAAAAAAAAAGAGGGAGAACAAGCAAATGTGGATTTTACCGTGCATTCATCACGATTCTTCCGGTAACGACTGTAGAGAAGAATCACAATTGGGCACTCCATAACCTGAAATTAATTAAATTAAAAAAACTAGACAAAAGAAAAAAAATTGAAAAAAAAAAACATAATCAGATAGAACCTAGAGGTTTTACAGAGACGAGAAGGAGAGTGGGAGAGGGGTGAGAGACGAGGTTGACGGAGAAGAAAGTGTGAGCCAGCAGAAGGGCTAGAACCAGGCCCAGTCCGGAGATCAGGTGTACGGAAAGTGCCTCAAGAGCTGAGATGGAAGTGGAAGAGACACCGACTTCTTCCTCTAGTTCTGGTTCTGCTGAGGATTTCACAGAGGACGACGTTGCATTCGCCTTCATGTTTTCTCAGTACGAGCACCGCCAAGAAAAATACTTGGAAAGATATAGAAGCTAATTAGGCAGGCAAGTGCAAAGATAGAGAAAAGATATTCAATCTCAATTGAGACCAAAAAACAATTGTAAATATACTTGCAACGTTGCACCTCTCAGAATTAAACCTGGAAAATTTGAAGCCCTGAGCTTATTATCACTGCATATATGACCCTCGCGATCTATTCTGTTGAGGAAGAGTCATTGATTTGAATCAAATCCACAAGGAAGGGGCTCTTTCGGAGACTTTAACAAAGTGAGTTTGGCTCGTCCGGGGGTGAGGGGATTGTACAGAAGTCAGGGATAAATAAGGCGCCAGGTTCTGAAACAGTGAATTCCCACTGCTCAGCGAAAACCAGCAATGAAATGAAGGACTCCGATTTCTTTTTTATTTTTTGATTTAATGGGCCTCAGGTTCGCAGAAGCCTAAGCGATTGGGTAATCCTGGAAACCGAGCCCTTAGCTCTACGTTAAAGGGCCTACGATTCATTTTTAGTATTTTGGGCTCATAAACCTTCTGGCACTGGGATGACTTGTCATAAATCTGTCTCTTTTTTTTGTTTTTTTTTTTAGCATAATTCTGCCTCTTTTAAGTGAAATTAATACCATCATTTTTGTCCTATCATTTTTTTTTGTTTTTTCTCAGTGTATAACGTAGCATCCACGTCACTTAGATGGTCAAATTTAATTGATAAGCTTCTATGTCAGCTTATAAATATAATTTTTCACGTGCAATAACTAAAATACTTACTATTTGCACTAAGTTGATATTATTTATTTCAAGTGAAAAGGAGAGGATCATATTTTCATAAATTTTGATGGATCATTTTCTCAGAAAAAACAGCAAAATTCAAGAAATTGCTTGGAGTCCAATTTGAGCTCACAAATGGTTGAAAATAGATCCATTGAATTTGCATCATGTTAGACGCCTCATTAACTGGAATTTGGATCCAAAACAATTCCCTAATGAATATGATAAGAAATTGTATATATCATGATCGATGATCAGTACTACTCTATAATATCAGTATTGACAATTTGTGTGAATAGTTAGAGAGAGCATGCATGAGATAATGATGGTAACACTTGTTCACTACAAGAAATAAAGGTTTTTCCAGCGCTTAAAAAGTGTTGCAAAAAGTCTTTAAAATGTCGGAATTAAACATTTGCGACATTTTTTACGCTGCCGCACGTTGGACGCTATTGAAATGTCGTTCTTGCGTTTATGCATCATTTTTTGAAATGCGATGCATAAGAGGGTTTATTTGCAGCGTTATATAAACGCTGTAAATAGTTAACTAGATGCTGCAAATGGCCTATCAAAATGGGGTTGGAAAAGCCGTGAAAAGGCATTAGCGGCACTTTAATTGAGTTTTTACGGCGAATTTAAGTCGCCGCAAATAATTTTTTTCAAAAATTAAAAAAATACCAGTGAAACTGTATAGCTTTTATAGCCATTCAATTTCACTGGTATTTTTTTAGACTATATAGCCTAAAACACACAAAAATATCTTACAAAATATTATAAATATATACACTAAGATTACTGACATCATTACACTATCCATCTAAATATAGACATCATTAATTCTTTATGGAAGATTATTGAGCCAGCACAATGCAAAAGTACTAGAGACACTAAAATGGTGCTAGAGACACTAATCTATATCAGTGTAGAAGGAATATATATTGTGGTGCATATATTCATCCAGGAACATAACACAACAAAATCAAATTGACATGAAAATCAAAAAGAAAATAGGGAGAAAAACCATAACAGATGACAGTAATATACACCAAATTTTTGGAGGTGATGTGCAAATAATAATACAGCATTTTCCTTAGCCAGATGAAGCCTAAAAGGATTCAAGGCATATAATATACACCAAGTTTAAGCTATATGCATGAAGCAAAATTCTTGATTTTCTATAAGAATAAATCTTTATTTATAACAGAAAAGGCACAACACAAGTACACAGTAGGTGTATAATAGAGACACCTATTCTGGAAAGTGAAAAAAAAAAATTTTATACGATTTTGACCATTTCAACCAAAAAGTCTCAAAAATCCAGCCAGCTTTAACCCAAAAAGTTTGACCATTTCAACCAAAAAGTCTCAAAAATCCAACCATCTTAATACCAAAAAAAATCCCAAAAGGGATATTCGCAAGCTGCACCAAACCATCCAAAATACTCAACTGCTCTATCAAGTAATCCGACGCATTCTAGAAGTAATAAACCAAAACACTTAAGGAACTTTCAATGAAAAAAACAACCGAAATAAACAAACTACAATGAGGACCAACAGCCCAACCAAGAAGAACTACTATTTGTTTTTTATAAGTAAGAAGATCCACTAATTATATAAATGCAGCAAAGTATTATGATGACCAACTCAGTCAATTCACCAATGTTGATTAAATGAATAAGTACTGATTTTTTATGGAGAATTGAATCCAAGCAATAAAATACAAAGAATAGATATATACCAGCAAAAGATCAGTGTCTAGTTTGCATTGATCAAGCAGGCAAGTCCATTATAGTAAATTAGCAAATCGACATCAGCAAATTATATTGTCAATAAAGGGATTTTCGTATTTCCCAGCAGCTTTATTAGCTTCACCCGCCCAAAAACGTCATAGAGCTTAAAGTGAGAAGGCACGGACAAAATTAGCATTTTCGCGCCACAAAAACCTGAACAATATTTTTGAAATTGAACCAATGACGTTAAAATTAATTCCTATAGTTTAGCTCAGAGAATCATGTTCTCATCTTCCATGCATGAAGATCAACACCACAGACTCTTTAGAATATAATTGAGACAGAATAAAGAAGAGAAGAGAAAAGATACATGCAATTAAATTGAATGCAATGTTCATTAATATTATTGATCATATGTGCAAAAGGTATATGAAATGACATCAATCCAAATTCAAATTCTATTAAAACACCAATAGTTATCATAACAGTCCATAAAAATGCTGCAAAGTTTTAATCAAATTTATCTTGTGTCAGCATCACAATCCTCCAAAAAAAAGAAATGCTATACAAATCACCTAAACAGGTATCATATTCTCGAGGAGGACTACGATAATCACTAGGACAATAAGTTCACCATCTACTTTCGATTGCATTTGCTGCCGTAGTTGCATATGAGTTTATATTTGTGGGAAGTAGGCCCTTGTGAATAATTTCGGATTCATGAGCTTCATGTTAAAATACCTTTATTTCTCATATTTATATGGAAAACATTAAGAAATTTTTTCCACCCAAGAAAAAAAAATCATTAGTATTAAATAGGCTACATCATGAATTAATTATAGATCTAGCTAGCCAGGATTTTGAAAAACATATTATATTACCATGCTTTTGTATGTATTTGCAGGATACTTCCTGACCAAAACATTGATAAGATCTTTGGTATAAACATAGCTTCCATAAGCCATTTTTAAAACAAATAACGTCAATGATGATCAATCATTGGTGCCAAGCTAAATTAATATTTATTTCAGTCATTATTATATAAATAGAAATTATAAAAAATTTTCTCTTGCATGATTTTATTTTAAAACCAGGTCAAACTTATTAAATATTAAAAGAGAAGTATTATTTATTATTAGTTAAAAAAATTTATGATTTTTTTTATCAAATTGTTAATTTATGAAAGTCATCACTTAATTAAAATGTGTAATCTTACTTATAAAAGGTGAAGCAAAATAAACCTAGAAAATAGGTAAATATGCAAAAACACCTCGTTGGTCAACGAACATTCAGACACCTGATAAATACATGTTGCAAACTCTAGAATTTTTGAATCTCTATAATGTTTTAGTCATACAGAAAATAATAATTCAGAAAAACAGGACTAATCTATGTAATAAAATACTATGGCCACCCACATACCATGAGCATGAGAGGCTAAAACAAACAGAAGAAGGCATGTACCAGATAAGAATTTGATATGGATACACAATAAGCTGTAGCTTTCCATCACTCCATATAGAATACCAAAAAGAGACTGAAAAATTCAACTTCAATGCAATAAAATCGATAACCATAATTGAAAATCACGGAGTTAAAAAATTTGGTTATCTTTATATCTACACAAGCACACACTCTGTCAAAAGAAACAGAGTGATAGACACTCATTGGGTAAACCTAACATTATGAAGAAAACGGTTTGGTGGGTACCCAGTGGAAGGATTCTGCGAGAGCGAAGCTCCTTTCGAAAGCCAAATCTACACTCACTTATAGAAAATCAAAATGGGAAATCAAAATTGAAGGATCACAAGAAATAATCAGCCATCTCTACCAAACTGCTTACCTCCATTGGTGTTCCTTTCTCAAACTCTTTCATCCTTGCCTTATCACAATTTGCGTCTTTATTGATCGACCATTCCTGCAATCTAGGATTTGAGAACATTGAACCAAGAAAGAGGTACCCACAAAAATAAAATAGAAGTAACATAATAAAATGAATTTTAGCGTCACTATTACAGACCAATTAGTTAAGAAATCTTACCCTAGGTGGAAGCCAAGATCCCTCGACCCACTGCCGATGATGCCTTAGCACCTCGGCCTGAAACGAAAACTGTTGCTCCACAAACCTTAAGTAAACCCATACAATACGTCGGACCCTCACCTACTTCAGTGATAACTTCTTCCCACACTACGAGAGGTAAATCGAAAATTGAAAATCGAAATGGGAATTCAAAATTTAAGTTTTACAACGTAATTTGTGTGGGAAATGAAAAATCAAAAGGAAAATATATATTAGAGGGGGAAATCGTGGGAAGCAATAGGAGAAATGGAAAGGGGCAACTGCGGATGACCATGGAAGGATCAAACTAAATTGAAATTTATAATGAAGATGAACACTACTGGAACATGACTCGACGCACAAACTCACCACACAATTGTATTTGGGGGACTAGAAAATGGCAAGGAAAATTGGAAGAAGACCTAAAACATGGGAAGCATCTCAGACGTTATAGAAAGCTGTGTCGAGGGAAGGAGAATACACAAAACCTAAATCTAAAAGCTATTGCGGCGGCTAAATAAAAACCGCCGTTAAACATACTATTTGCGTTGTAAGGTAATGCCGCAACACATATCAAATTATTGCGGCACCTAAAATCACCATTAAAAATGATATAAACGTTGCTAAAAATTGCAAATACTGTTCGCACACTCAAAATGAGGATATGGATGAAATTAGGCAGCGAATGTGTGATAATGCCACAAAAAGCAACCCTTATGAGTCAAAACTTATTGCGGCAGTCTAGAAAAAGCTGCAATAAGCCATATTTCTTGTAGTGGTTGCTTAATATGGCTTCCTCGCAATATTATGGATCAGATTATGAACTTTGTTTCTGTTTCTACCTAGGATATTGATATTTTAAATAGATTGGATATCTCAATTTTATTTCCTAAACCTAAAAGAGGTCGGTTGGTTATGAGATGGAATTGGCCTCCTCAAGGTTGAGTCAAACTTGACACTGATGGTAGTAGTCTTGGAAATCTTAGTCCTTTTCATGTTTAGGGTGTTATTTAGGATGATTATGATAGGTTTCTTGAGGCTTACTTTGTATCACTAGGTCAGGATACCAATAATTTTGCAGAACTAGAAGTTTATTGGAAGGTATTCGTATGTGTTATTATCTTAGGTTTGCTCGTGTTTAAATTAAGACTGACTCTCAACTATTGGTTAAATATTGGATTACTAAGGATGATTACCCCATTTGGTCTTTAGAAGATTTCTAGGATGAGTTGCATGATATCCAAATGGCATGGATTATACTGTGAATCACATTTTTCATGAAGGAAATGCAATGATGGAATTTCTTGCCAAGAAAGGTGTTGAGGGATTGAATTCTGCTTGGTCTGGAGTCCATATGTTGCTTAGGTCTTTAAGAAGTCTCCTTCGTATGGAAAAATTTGGTCTTTCTAATTATTTGAGGGTTTCGTAATGTTTGTACCGGGTAAATATTTTACTATCCTTGTTTATATTGTTATAAAACTAAAAAAAAAATACTACTATTGTAAGAGAAATAAGAAATTTTCTCTGAAACTCTTAATAACTGAAACTTTCTTTCTTTCTCTATATTTTCTTATGAATTTCATTACAACTGAAACCCCTATTTATAGGTTTTGAAATTACTATGCAAGTCACTATGCAGAATTTAATATAATAGTGGTGGGGTCATTCACATAATTTTAGTGGTGGGACAGGGGGGCGGCTGCCGATTCTTCATAACACTCCCCATTGAATGACCACCCATAAAGAATCTGCCTCGTTAAAACATTGCCAAGGAAAAATTCAGTGGGAAGAAAAACCAATGGCGAAGGAAAAAGAGTACAGTCTCTTTATATATCCACAAGTGCTTTAAGATTGTCACATTAAAACCTTGCAAAGGAAAACCCAATGGGATAAAACCTTAACGAAGGAAAAAGAGTACAATCAGCACAAGTCTTCAGGACTTTTACTCCCCCTGGAAAGTGCATGACAATAGTTTTTGAGTCTTCACATTTTAATATTATGCACAATTTTCTTGAATGTCGCAGTTGGTGATGTCTTCGTGAATAAATCTGCCAGATTATCACTTGATCGTATCTTTAATATATCCTCCTTTGATTTGAATGATACAAGTAGCATTATCTTCGTATAAAATTGTTGAGTCATTGATCTCAGCCAAATATACTCTCGACTTGTTTCATGAATTGCAATAATCTCTGAGTGATTTGAAGATGAAAAATAATATCTGGTTGACAAACTTAATAGAAATCTGATACCTGCAGTAATATTTAAACTTCCCCTGATAATATGCGTTAGTGTGTCAAGTAATAAGCAAATATGATTTCAATATATATAACAAGTTAAGAACACGATCTCCAACTAAATAATGCATTAGAGAGAGTATGATAATATTTTCATCTAAATTTTTCTCCCCCTCATTCGGCGATATAAGGAAGAACTTATTTATATACGGCGGAAATAACATTGGAAACCATCTATGTATAATAAAAGCTGTAAAAGCTTTGAGGTTTAATATTATCGGTTCGGCGGAAAATCAAATCCGCTTGACATTGTGGACAAACGAGATCTTGAAGAGATTTGAAGACTTCGGGTTGTTGTTTAAATATAACCAATTTTACCACTGGTTTTTTCCAGCAAAAAGATATCGCATTTCTCATAGATTCAGTTGTTGTTCATCCAGAACGATATTATGTCTGATAGAAATTCTAATGTCCCAGATTTAAACCACGAATCTTTTATACCTCAACCACTTATATTTTCTCCTGAGGCTGTAAACACCATGATAGGAGCAGAGATATATCTTTCTAGTAAATCTGATCCTGAAATTGTTGCAGCATCAAGAACCCTCAGTACTCAATATGCTGCCTCTCTTACAACCATGTCTCAGAGGCTATTGGCGAGAACGAGTGAGGTTGATCATCTTAAAAATCAAATATCTGAGTTGCATCAAACGCTTGCAACTAAAGATAGAAAAAATAAAGATTTAAAACAAGATAAAAAGGAGCTGAAGAAACTTGTAGACTGGTATTCTCGTGACCTGAAAATATGAGTAGAAGAGTTGGAACGAGAGAGAGCTCAGATACAAAGTCAATAACAGCAGCTAACGGCAGAGGTTCAGCGTTTACAAGAAAATAGGGATAGCTGTAATTAATCTCGCTGACTTTTAAAATTATGCATCCAACATATCTTGTAAAGTGAGATTTGAAGAGATGATGGTTTGTCTTGTTCTTATTTCCATTTCTATAAGAACCGTCTTTAGCTTCATTTAGTACGCATCAAATCTTCTTCTCATATCTATGATTCATCTGTATTTGTATTCTTATTCTACAAATTTCCAATAACTCATCAATTTCCTTTTACTATTTCTCACAATCAACATATGAGGTATCCTTCACCTCAATTACAAGTTGATCCTGCATCTTCCGCAGGTGCAATGTTGCAGCAAGCAAATGATCTGGCTAATAAGTCAGATCGTGAAACTGTTTATGAGCTGGTGACTCTCGGCACCCGATACTCCTCCTCTATTATTGGATTTTCCAACCGATTACAATCCAAAAATCGTGAGATTGAGGAGCTTAACGAGAAGGTTTCTGTACTTCAACGACTCGTTCAAGAGTCTGACAGAAAAATTGCAGACTTAAAGCAAGAAAATAAGGATTTAAAATCCTTACTTGCCTCTTCATTTCGATTGCCTAATCCTTTAGATAAGGATGGTATGTTGCTTTATGAAAAGCAAATGCATTTGAGAGATGAGGCTAGAAGTCTCAAATTCTTGTAACTCATCTATGAATTGAATAATAAGATCTTTCCTTTTCAAATGCATTCCTTGAATTTATAGCAACCCTTGTGATCTTTTCAAGAGTTCTAATAAGGTAAATCATCAAAGTAAACTGTAATAATGGCAAATCCGAATTTTGATAAAACACATGGACATATAGGATTATTCTTAAATCCTTCTTTCAATAGATACTTGTTGATTCAATTATACCATATGCGTCCGGATTGCTTTAACCCATATAAAGATCTTTGAAACTTTATAAAGTACATACTCCTAAATGTACTTGGATTAAATGGTTCAAGTATCGTAATAATCTAATGATGCTTATAAATATGCAATGACCACATTCATTAACTGCATATCTAATCCTTTTGTAATAACCAAATCAATTAAAAATATGAATGTGATTGCATTCATACCAAGGAAATATGTTTCCTCATAATTGCTCGGATTTCTACTGGAAACCTTGTGCGACAAATTATACCGTATAATTTCATTTCGCATTACGCTTTCGTATAAATACTCACTTATATCTGACAAATATTACACCCTTTGGTGTTTGGACAACAGGTCCAAATGCATCTCGCTTCACTAGCGAGTTTAATTCAGTTTTAATAACTGCTTTTCATTTTGGCCAATCATTTCTACGTCGACATTCTTCGACGATTTTTGGCTCACTTTTTTCATTACTTCTGGTAATATCAAGTGTTATCATATATGTTGTCGACAACAGTTTTATTTCTATCCATAAATTTTTCAGTACTCATGAAATGTATTGAAATCTCATTGTTCCTCTCCAGGGGAAAACATTTCATGAAACACCTCTACAGGAGGTTTATACTCTTCAGGAGTTTTCTCTTCAGGAGTTATACTCTTCAGGAGTTACACTCTTCAGGAGGATTATATTTTATACAGAAAATACGGTCTCTTCATGAGCACCAATTTTTATTTTTCTTGTGCACCAATAGGTCTTCAACACTTCAGGTGTATCTTAAACTCATTTATTGCTGTTTTAACAACTCGTCCTTCAGGGACTTCAATTCTTGCTTAAGCATTAACAGCAGTAATATATGATTTTACAACACCTTTAGTGTCAGTAAATACATCATGTAATTGATTTGCAACACTTTGCAGATAAATAATCCTCTGAACTTCTGGTTCACATTTATTTGTAAGAGGATCAAATTTAAACAGGATTTTATTATCCCAAGTAATTTCTCGTCGTGCTTCAGGCACCGATATTTCATTATTTCAAAATATGATGAAATATTAATAAGCTTATATATAAAAACTTAGTATAAGTAAATCAAGTGCTTGGCCGTACAACAGGTACATGACTACTGTTTAGTCATATTACATCTATGACAAACATCTTCATCTTTTTATGAAGAATTATTCTGAGGGTCTTTACCCTTCTTTGAGTTTGATCACTTCTGGTGATACGATATATTTTTATCATCTTTAGTGTTGTCGCTTTTGGGACCAACACTTCTATAATTTTTCTACCACGTCTACGCCCTTAGTTCCCGTTCACTTCTGAGAATTGTGTAAATTCGATATCATTAATAGGACGTAACTGGTGTAACAAAAACTCATTATTTAGCTCAATCACTGGAAGACAAAACAAAAGTTCAGAATATTTGTTGAATTTTCACTCTCGATATTGCTACTGCAGGAGCACATTCGAGATATGAAAAATAATGTCTTCTTTTATATATCATTATCAGTGACATTTTCACTGTATAATTTTAATATTGAGCTGATTTTAAAGAGTGCAGAATATTCAATACTACTCTTAAAATCTTGCAACTTCAGGTGCAATAAATCATAATGATCTTTTTGAGAGGATTACATCTTCTGGTGCTTATATCACTCTCTTAATTCATTTCACATAGTAAGATAATTTTTCATCATGAGATACACAGCACGGTCCTTCAGGGACACATGGTTTTCTTCTATGATTGTATCTTTCAAGTTTATCATCATATCCAAATAGATCTCATCAAGGATCTGGATAAATAATATTTTTTAGAAATGTCAATAGTAATAAATTTCAATATTTGACATTATATTATAAAAATAAATCTGTGAATTTAAGAAATATATTTACATTATCATGAGAATAAAAATAAAATTTTATCAAGTAATATTCAGCAATATTACCTTTAATATTTATCTTAAGGACTGCAAATAATATATTGAAAAACTTACTTGAAGTAGAAGACCACTAGTTTTAGTATCGGTAGAACCTCGTGCTGATAACGTGTTATAAAACTAAAAAAAAAACTACTACTATTGCAAGAGAAATAAGAAATTTTCTCTGAAACTCTTAAGAACTGAAACTTTCTTTCTTTCTCTATATTTTCTTATGAATTTCATTACAACTGAAACCCCTAATTATAGGCTTTGAAATTACTATGCAAGTTACTATGCAAGTCACTATACAAATCACTATGCAGAATTTAATATAATAGTGATGGGGTCATTCACATAATTTTAGTGGTGAGACAGAGGGACGGCTGCCGACTCTTCATAACATATGTGTTTTTCTCCAAGTTATCTTATTTTCATTTGATTTTGTGTTAAGCTTTTGTCTTTCCTTATGTCATTGTAATTGAACGTCATGGATATGAAGGTTTTTTTGACATCAGGGTTTGGCTTTTCTCTTTTCTATATTTGTATTCCCTAGATGTCGATTCTAGTTGTAATTATGATTTTCTTCTGCCATAAATGAGGGTTATCAATAAATTTGATACCTTCATCTTATTAAAAATATATATATATATATACACATATACATAAAATAATATAGACACTGCATGTGTTGTCGTGATGATCATCGTCTAAATCTGATGATTTATTGCAGCTAATTCAGGTAAACGACATGCCATGCACTCACGCTGTCTAGTCCCGTGACAATTAGCCAATTTCGGTTCATTGATAACATTGATGCATGGTTGTTTTGCAGCCACAGTTACGTATTAAACACCAGAATGCTCATGCTAATTCGTGTGTTAATTGTGTGTGTGTGTATGTATATATATATACACAGACACATATATATATATATAATATATGAAGGAAACCTAAATAGTACACGATATGCAACTCATCTACATTTCACGTGCGGCAACTCCCATCGTAGGAGACAATGTGGGACATAAAAATGCATGGCTGAGTGATGTCTCTGTCTGGTACCATGACAGTTGATTCCTGAAAGCTCACTAAACCAATGAAATTTGTTTTGATAACAAGTTGTCATTCTTACCCTAATTAAAAACACAACATCCCATTAATATTCTCTCTCTCTCTCTCTCTCTCTCTCTCTAATACCTGCACGTGAAACCCCAATAATTTTCTCATGCACAGGTGGGTCCTAAAGCCAGCCCTTCCCCTTTTGTTCTCAAGCCAAACTCCAACACCAAGAATCAGTCCACTCACCACTTCTTCCCCCATTTCTTCTTTCTCTAGCCGCCCCTCTTATTGATCTTGCTCAACTTTCTTTTCTTTTCTTGTTTCTCTGTAAACATATTCGCTAGCTATCTTTCTGCACTACTTTCCGTTACGATCATGGTGGATGCGACCCCTCTTTTTCCATTTATGTTTTCTCTTATTCTTCTTTACCTCAGCATTGCAAACGGGCCGGTTCATTGTTATGGAGAGAAGAAGGCCTTCAACCTGCAAAGACTTCAATGGAATATTCAGTCAAGTGGCCGTACTGCACCAAGTTGCCTCTCCGGGAAATCAAGTGAGTTTTAGGTTTTGGCAAATTAGAGAATTAGAATTAAAACTGATCATAAAGTACTACTGCTTAGAATAATTATCTAGTGTCGGCCATTAATAATGACCATATCTTTCATAACTTTATTCTATTTATCTCCATTTTGGGATCAACAGTTATCATCGATTGCTTTTTCTTTATAACTTGACTGCTTTTATGCTTTAGGAACTTAGATGCTTTAATACAGTACTGGTCGGCATTGTCTTCGAAAAGAAAATTATGAACTCCCCCCTCGACAAGTTAATTATTTAGTAAACTGATCAGAGTTCGGTACTTTATAAAGTTTCACTGACGTCGCCTGAACGAAACAATTCGATCATCCTTTACATTCTAAAAGGCTGGTTTGAATTTGGAAATAAAATGAGTTGAAATGAGTTTAGTTTATTTTATTTTTTAATAATAATATTATTTTAAAATTAAAAAAAAAATGTATAAGAATTTATATTTTATCTGAAAAATTAAAAAAGTATAATGATAAAATAGAGATGAATTAAAATAAATTGAAAAGAGTTTTGAATCCAAACCAAACTTAAATTTGATTAAATTTAACAGTACTAGAGATCACGAAGAATAATCAAATTTCCCTAGCTATAACATGATCATCCCTTTTCTTTTTCTTCCATATTTTTTTTATATACAGTGATATTAGATAAAGTTTTAATTAAAATGTGTGATTAATTTAATTCACATCTTTCAAAAAATAAGATTTAGTATTAAAAAATAATAATTTTTTACATAATTCTAAATTTATCAACTTTTTTTTAAAAAAAAAAAATAGAAAACGTGAAACTTAGGTATATATCATCTCCATTTTCTTTTTATCTCTTCCTTGATCTCTCCGGCCTTCTTATCTGCACAAAACAAACCTAAAGTCAAATTTAGAATCACGCGTCCTTTTTTTTCTGTCTCGTATATAAGTCACAGGCTGATCACTAGCTCACAAACGAATACCGCCATTAAAATGTATTATAGATTGTTTGGCATTACTTCAGTTTTTCACTTAATATTTCAATTGCTTTGTGAAATTACAAAAAGGCTCATATCTCAATTACATACATTACAGCTAGTAGCCAATTGTCATTGCTTTAGGGGGGAAAAAACTCATGTCATTCCCCATCTGATCTCTCTTTTTCAAGATGTAGATTAGTGGTTATTAATCGAGTGGACGGAGCGCGCACCATGCACCATATACCATATATACTACAAAAAAAAAAAAAGATATTTATGATTAAGTATTTGCGATAAAAAATACATTTTGCACTAAAAATAGAATCATTTTAATTATAAATAATTATTTTATAAAAAATAATTGATCTAAGCAGTTTTTTTTATAGTAAGATGGGTGAGTATGCCGGGTGGTGTGGGTCATTAGTGACAGGCACTGATCAAACATATCGCTTTGTGACTCGATATATAATATTCATTAGGGGTGTCAAAACGTGTTAACGGGTCGTGTTCGTGTCGTGTCAGAACGTGTGCATAATACTTATAGGGTCAACACGAACACGACCCATTAAGGATTTCGTGTCAAAAACTTCAACCCTAACACGACCCGTTAAGATAACGGGTTGACACGACACGACCCGTCAAGACCCGTTAAGACCTTTGACACTATATGACACGATATGACACGACACGATACAACACGATTTGACCCGTTTCAACCCGCAAACCCGTTAGTGACCCATTTGAGTTTAACTTAATTGATTTTATATAAATATTAAAACTTAAATAATAGTTATAAACCATAAAAAATTAATTATAAATTGTAATTTTAAAATTACAATTCAATAAGTAGTACACTATAAAATATGATAAATACACAAATATGATCTACATATTATAAAATATTAAAATTATAATCTAAACATATTAAATAATAATGGGTTAACTTGTTAATGACTTTTTAATAAGTATTTAAATGGGATAGTAAAGTGTCTAAAAGTATAAAACTAAATTTAAATTAGGATTTTTTGAAATTTAGCTCAAGGGTATAAAAGTAAATTCAAATTTCTTATCGTGTCTTAACGGGTCTTAACGGGTCATAACGGGTTTGACCCGTTATGACCCGTTATCAAATCGTGTCTTAACGGGTTGACACGAATTGACCCGAAACCCGTTAAGGCTAAACACTAATCCGCTTTTATCGTATCGTATTCGTTTCGTGTTAACGTGTCGTGTCACAAATTGCCACCCCTAATATTCATCATATATTGGAGCTGGTCTTTTTGTTCTTGTGTATGCCTTTAATTGGAAGCTGACATAAAGCGATTTTAGAGAGTATTTGACCGACTAACTTTATTATGAGCGCCTCATTCATATTTCGCAAAGGTGGACTTCGAAAATTGGGATAGACTTATGCACGAGAGTACAAATAATTTTCATAACCCATAATTTTTTCGTTTAAAAAAAGTTGCAATTATTATACATATCTTGTGTTTTTTACTCTCTAATTCCGAGAAATAGGGAGGGTGAACGGTGCAACCATATTGGAAATGAAACACCGAGACTACTGCTCAGTATCAAAGTTCGTCGACTGGAGTAAGAAGCAGCAGAAACGCCTACTATTGGACAATTTTCACGTCCAGTTACTGCAGTCCCGGATAGGAAACATGGCATTCGGCACCGAAGATACGATGAAAGCTCGAATGCCATTAACTTCTGGTATAAAACTTCACACTTTAAACTACATCGTAACCATCGAATTGGGAGGCCGAAACATGACAGTAATTGTCGACACTGGAAGCGATTTGACGTGGGTTCAATGCCAGCCATGCAAATCATGTTATAATCAGAAAGAACCCATCTTCAACCCTTCTGCATCCCATTCATACCAATCAGTTTTGTGCAATACATCAACTTGTCGTTCTCTTCAATATGGGTCTTGGAATTCACCCTTATGTGGGACCAAACAACCGATCTGTAACTATGTCGTTAACTATGGAGATGGGTCCTACACAAGAGGCGAGTTAGCGCGGGAAAACCTTAGCCTTGGAAAAACTCCAATGAAAGATTTCTTGTTCGGCTGTGGTAGAGATAACAAAGGTCTTTTTGGGGGAGCTTCAGGCCTCATGGGTTTGGGAAGGAGTGAACTTTCAGTTATCTCTCAAAGCTCTGCCTTATTTGGGGGAGTTTTCTCCTATTGTCTCCCTTCAACTGAAACCGGGGCATCTGGTTCTTTGGTTATGGGTGGAGATTCTTCATTATTCCAGAATTCCACTCCCTTCTCTTACACCAAAATGGTTCAGAATTCTCAGCTTTCCAACTTTTATTTTCTCAACCTTACTGGCATAAGTGTTGGTGGGGTGGCTGTAAAAGCTCCAAGTTTTGCTAAGGGCGGAGTTTTGATCGATTCCGGGACTATTATTACAAGGCTTGCTCCGTCGGTTTATGAGGCTGTGAAAGC
The DNA here is from genome assembly GCA_036898215.1 of Platycarya strobilacea. Taxonomy (NCBI): domain Eukaryota; kingdom Viridiplantae; phylum Streptophyta; class Magnoliopsida; order Fagales; family Juglandaceae; genus Platycarya; species Platycarya strobilacea. The sequence goes on along the minus strand of CM072556.1, from coordinate 4,340,740 downwards.
AGAGTTTCTGAAACAGTTTTCTGGGTTTCCACCGGCACCGGGATTTTCTATTTTGGATACTTGCTTTAACCTCGGTGGATATGAGGCTGTGGATATTCCTACACTAGAATTACAGTTCGAGGGTAATGCTGAGCTGAATGTGGATGTAACTGGCATCTTTTATCTCGGAAAAACTGATGCGTCTCAGGTTTGTTTGGCCCTTGCCAGTCTCTCCAATGAAGATGAGATCGGTATTGTTGGGAATTATCAGCAGAAGAACCAAAGGATTATATACGATACTAAACTGTCTCAGCTGGGACTTGCAACAGAAACTTGCAGTTACAGATGAACAGAATTAAATATGTCAACACATGAGTTCTTCCAAGCAGAGAAGAGCCATCATGAGCATCATATATAACATATATATAAAATAGTTATGTTATTCGATGGAGAAAGGCGTGAACATCTAAATTCGTGGTTTTCAGACTGATATTCTTACTTATAATAATCATGTTACTTCCAAATGTGGAGAACAAGAAGAGTTTGAACTTTGACTGGTATATCCATAATTACTGTAGAATTTCTTTCAATATAAGCAACCTATTTTATGTTTTTTATTAGGGATCTAAAGCTAAAAATTTGGCCACTACCTAATTTCCACAAAGGAAAAGTCACTTGAAGTAGTTTTTACATAGTTTGATAGATGGATTATAAGACTACAACTACTAGTTACAAGAGATTGTTGTGTACTGCACTTGGATAGTCTGGACTAGCTGAATGAGGCTTTTCCGACTACATTATTATGATTTTTGGTTAAGAAAAACGAAAACATGAGAAAGTAGCAATCGAAAGATGGGTTGATTCGTTGGCAAATGATAGTCACTGGCTGGTGCATGTAGCTCACACACCACTCTCGAAAAGAATGTAAAAGCCAAATTTAAGAAATCAGAAGTCGCTAATTACAATGGTGCCATGCATGACGGCCATAGACTCCTCATAGCATGACAGCAAGCGAGGGTCATACGTAGTTTGAACCGCATGTGAAATGTACATGTCGCTCTTTTGGTCGGTTTTTTCTACCATTCGATAAATCAACGGCTAGATAATCTAGTGGTGGGGCACGGCACACGGCAGTCATAGGAGGCTGGTAGGTAGTAGATCATCACATCTTGGTGCTATGGATAGAAAACTAAAAAAAAAAAACTGATAGAGAGGTCCAACCATCGCCGGAAAAAGGAGAGGACTCTAGCCGGAGATGGGGAGGGTTATACTGATGGGAGAAGATACGGTGAAGAAAGATAAATAGCCTAGGAGAGAGATTTTAAAAAATATGCCTGGTTCCCCAACTCTTTTACCTGAATTTGAACGATAGAGGTTACAGAGCTTCATCAGAAAACTCTTTGTGCAGGTATTTCAAAGTATATTAGAAAGAATCATTTTTGTTTTTCTTCTGAATAAACTGAAAGAAGCTTTTTTTCTTAAAAAAATTTCAAAAGAGGTTACGTCAATGTGGTGCTACAATTATATTGGAGGATCAACGATTTTGTATAACAAAATGTTCTCTAAGAATTTTGAAAACTCGCAGAAAATAAACATGAACATCCTCGCCCATTGGAGTAATTTCTTGAATTTGTTGCAACTGTTGTTTCCAAAGATGCAAATGATTAGAGAAACAGAATCTGATTTAAGCTGATTCCAAAGCTAAGCTGAAGTGACACTGAGATCGGCTTTATGATCTGAGCTCTGCCTCACAGTCCACCAAAATTACCATATGCAAGGATGCGTAGCACTTTCCAATAGTGGTGCCTTTGGTAGCTTTTACCAAAAAGAAAAATGACTTCAAAAGACATACAAGGTCTGAAGAAGTGTAGAATCCTGATCGAATTACATCTCTGTCATCTAAGTCCACAGTATGATGAAAATAAATCAGTCCATACGATTTCCAAGTCACAGAATGGCCCCCTCTTCAACAACTTTTTCTAGAGAAATGAGTCAGTATTTTCAAGGAACTGTCGGCAGGAATCTCCGATCACATGGCTCGGAAAATCTTTTCCAGGTTGTGGGTAATAAGCAGTATTTCCAATGCAGTTAGCATAATTTCCTATAACATGCTTGCTTTCCTTCAAGCTTCATTTTATTACATCCTAATTCAGGTCAAGTGCTATTAATAAGAGAGACCATTTCAACAGTCTCGGGTTCAAAGACACCGGTACCTCTTTTTGTCCTCGTCATCTCAGTTGAAAGAATAGACAAGTTGGGATCACTTTTGGGTATTAGAAATAGGAACCCAATTGGAACTATTCGCAACAAGCTCCGAATCAATATAGTCAACCAAAGGTTGTCAAACTGTGTCCTTGTAACCTTCAAAATGTGGAGTAAGAGGCCCCCTGCTGAAGACGACGAAAGCAACCCAACATGATCAATTGACATAAGCAAAGCAAAGAAAGTGCCTTCTATACCAGCAGGACAAAGCTTGGAACTAAGTACTAGTAGAGGCATCCACTTAATTCGCCCAATCATATGAGAAATGGCCGCATCAATTACCGCAAAGAAGTAATCTGGTACACCGATTTTCAAGTTTATGCGTAAAACCAACACCAAATCTAGTAATCCAGATGCACCATATAGCAGTTGAACCCAGAAAAGTATGCCACGAAAAGGTTTGTCTCTTAAAAAGTTTTGGTAGATAAGAACCCCTAAGAGTGAGCCAACTGCACCAATAGCGGATATGGAACCAACAACCTCCTGCTTGAAGCATATGAATAATGAGTTTTCATTTGTTAGACTATCATAAATCAGTAAACAACAAGTGTTTAACATTACCAAAACAGAAAAGTCTGCAATTTGAAGGGTTTTTTTTTCCTGAAAATATCGATTTAGAAACTATATTCTGAAAAGCCAGCAATACAACAAGAAGTGCAGGATACATATGGCAATAAAAATAACCGAGATAGAACATACTGCTCTGAATAGAACACAAGACCGACCTCTGCGCTGATATTCTCCATAATAGATAGAGAAGATGCTAATTGAAACTGCGTGCAATGTCATGATCATATATGGAACAAAATTTTATGGCAGGAAGATGGATAGTTTTTTAACTTCTTAAGACAATTTATCTAAATGCTTAAAGAATAGGCGAAGGACAACGGAACCTGTGAGAAAGATGGGCCTCCCTTGGATTCTGTATACCAATAAAACATTCCTTCATGGATATTCAGGGCCAAGGCAAGTGATAAGTACATGTATAAACATGGCCTCCACACCTCCCGAAATTTTAATGTTGTCCACATAGTCTTACCAGCATCCACTAACTTCTCACTCACCTAAATTACAAGGTTGACGTGAGTTTAGAAGAAAACATGACAGGGGATACCTAGAAGTGTAAGGTAACCTTTTTTTTTGATAAGTGAACCTTACCCTCTTGTACCCAGAGTTATGAACACGGGATTCCCTCAGCAGCATTCCAACCAGAACAACCAGTCCAGATGGAATGCTCAGCAACCCAAAAACACCCTGTCAAGAAAGAGGAACCAATTTTACCTGAGAAGGTATTGTGAAATATAATAGAAATGTTTTTATTGAATCTCTAAAGAAATCTACTCCTATGGTATTGGATGATCAAATTGACCATATAGAATTTACGTCCTAAAAGATTTTCTTATAATATATGCTACTTTCTAAGATGCATTTGTGAAAATACAACATGTATTGTGCCTTATATTATTAAGCATTTTGACTGGAACTTGTTAAGCCTGGAATTATCTAGATATCTCCCGTGCCAAATATCTGATTAATAAGAATTGAATAACTAAATGTTATTGCATTGCTTAGCTGCAAAGAAGAATAAGAAGAAGAAGAAGATCCAAGCATGGACAAGGATCTGAGACAGTCACAAGTTTAAAGGTGCCAGAGAAATGAAATGGTCAAAGTAATAAAGCAAAAGAAGTAGGACAGAAGCTTACCTTAGGCCCAACTAGGTGAACAAAAAAGCCACCGAGGGAAAATCCTATCAGTGCTCCAATGGAAGAGCTCAGTCCACACAAGCTTTGCATGTCACCAGCAAGGGAGGGATGACTTATACTATTCTGTGTCACACAAGCATCAATGGTAACATCTGCTATAGCTATTCCAGCACTGCCTGCTATTAGAGAAAACATTGCAAATGCAAGATGCAATTTCTTGTGTAGTGATAGCACAAGCATGGAGCTGATGCCAATAAAACCTGAAATTCATTGTGGGAGAAACAATCCAGTAAACAGAAGCATCCAGCCTAGCACAACCATGGAGAATAAAGCAAAAGACAGAAAATATCCAAGTCAGAAATGTGAAAGCACACAACATGATTACTTGATTTGGAAACTAAGAGCAAAATGCTATGGACATGATCGAGGATCATACTTTCTGAATCTCTCTATTTCCTTCAAACTTGATGCAGCAAATTTTTATCATGCGCACTCAAATAGTTTCTTTCATTTGATATTTAGCTGGGTGGCTTCAAAATACTTGCACTAGAAACCATTTCACTGGAACACAGGATTGATTCTTCCACCTAATTTTGTATTAAAAAATATGCACATCCATTTTAACATTCCTGGATTTATGCAGAAGAATTTGACTGTTGTCAGTGGACAAAAGGCTATGAATTTTCTGGCATATCATAAGGAATTCCAGTAGCTACATCTACAAAAATAAATACATTTTATCCTATTATCATATACAGCAGATTTGGCAGCAAACACAATGGTTTTCTCCTCTGCAATAAAAAATGTTTTCCTATAAATTAGCTTCATCAAACTATATCTTTATTCCTTGTATTGCATCTCCTCTTTCCCATTGTATAGGACAAACTTCATACCAAATTCCCCAAAGAAGGAAAATAGATAAAAGTAAACAAGGTTTCATTTCTGACAATTGGAGCTACTACATTACTGACCCTGATGGGGCCCAATGTCAAACAGCATGGATAGGATAGAAAAAGAATGAAAGAAAGAGAAAAATCCAAACTACACCAACAAGTAGTTTATTGGATAATGTTTCTTTTCAAGCCTTCTAAGTTCCCATCAATGGAGAGAAGTTAGATGGCATAACAGAGGATGAACCAAACAAGCCAAGAATAGAAAGCTAACGAAAGATACACCGGCATTCATATATATCTATTAGGAAACACAGACATTTCTAAAACTTGAAATATAAAGATATAGAGAGGATTAGACATGTGTTCAACGGAAAAGGAAGCCAGTATCATCTGAGTGAACAAGGTGTTGAAATGTGCTTCTTCTTGTTTAATGCACTTGTAATGAAGACCTAGATATTAATTACCAAAATGAAGACAAATATGTAAGATTAGTTCATTCTCGGGATTCTTAAACAGATAAAGGAAACTAGATAAGTTTCTTCCTTCCTCCCATAAAATACAAAGAAACAAGATTAAGACACTTAAAAAAAGGTTTTCAGTATGACATTTGTAGCACGGATAAGTAAAAACAAAAAAACGAGTAAAAAAAACCTATCAAAACGCATGGAGGATAAGTAAAAAATGGAAAGCATGATGGAATCACATCTAGATTAGGCAGTTCGAAAGACTTACAGGTACAGGCTTACAGCTTATAAACAAGGCAACATGAGTGACATGAAACTTGCAATTTAATACAACAAAAACACTAATAACTGCCATTTAAATACTTTAAAAAAAGAAAGAAACAAAACAAAAAGAAGAATCAGCCATTACCAGACCAGCTATAAGAGCTACATATCAGAAACATGCGAGCTATCAAGAAGACCAAAACTAAGCAAAACCATACATGGGTAAGGAACATTTACCTGCGGAAACAAAATACGGCCGTCTCCGGTACCCTAGAATTGGAACGGTATCAGTGAAGAGACCCCAGAGAGGCTTAATAACCCAAGGAATTTGAATCATCCCAAAATACACCTGAGCTTCGGAGGGTTGCATTTTCTGCTCATCCTTCATGTAATACTGCGTACTAATTCTACTTAGTCCCACACCCAGACCCTGACTGATTCCATACACAATGACCACGCCCAGCACAAAGCTCCAATGCAACTCTTCACAAAGCATCTTTAACCAATCTATAGAACTGGTTAGCAATCCCCATAACCCCATTTTTTTGGGGTTTTTCTCCTGTCTCTGAGCAACAACATTAACATTTTCCTTTGGGTCTTCCATTAGCAATATTTCCCGAGCAAAATTTGGAAACACGAAAAAGTGATTAGTTATCTTAGCGTTTTAAGATCTGGGATGGGTCAAATTCCAAAGTTGGATGCGGTATTGACTTGGGAAAGCAAAATGGACTTGTCTTAGCTTGCGCCAGCATAATTCTTCGTTTCTTTATTGTGTGAGAGATGCATCTTTCTTTGAAGCAATCAAAATTTATACGTCTGATCTGGTTTCATGTTTTCGCCTTTCGGGATGTATAAAACTGATTTTTATTTTTATTTTTTATTTAGATAATTTTAAAATATTATTAATATCGGATAATGTGGCAATATGCAAATCTGATTCGATAAATATTTTATATATACGAAATATTTGTAATTATGAAATATATAAATGGTGTATAATCTTTTTATAATATTGAATTAATATGATATTTACATATAAAAAATTAATTTTTTAATAATAAATTCTAATCTTCTTAAAAATAATTGTCTAGCACTTACACCATTCACAACTCTACCTAACATTACTCTCTATTTATAAACTAGTAAAATAATAAATATTCAGACCAATAAACTTTAAAGAAAATGATAAATATACATTATTTTATATAATATTTTGCACAAGACAAATGATAATATGAGAGTATTTTGATAAAATGGTATTAATTTTGTTATCTAAATGACTAATACAAGAGGGGAAGTGAATTGAATTATATTAAAAAATTAACATTTATAAACTAAATACACAATATAAAATATAAATAAAATACAAAATAACAGGAAATATAAAAAAATAAGGGCAAGAAGAAGCAAATTCAGTATTTTAACGAGATTCAGCTCCACTGCCTACGTTCTCGCTTCAAGCTACTCATTGAGGATCTGAAATTCACTATTCAATCTCTTTCAAGAAGAGATAGAAACCTATTACACCTTTGACCAACACCGCCACAAAAAATTCATGTAGAACACCCTTTACGCTTACAATCACCTCATACTTAGTGATTCAACTATTCCCTGTATAGAATATCTTCTATATACATAAGGGTTATAAGCACCATCTTACAAATACAAGAGCTGATAGTGGGTAGATTATCAGAATACACTTCTCAATTAGTAAAAAAAGAACAATACAACGTAACTTATATCTCTCTCAAAATGAATAAGAATTAAGGCACACAACTTAGCAATTGATGTGTAAGCTCTTATTCTTATTTTTGCAAAACTCAGGTGAGCTACTTATAGGCAAATGAGTTTTCATATTCAAATTTAAAAATGTTCACATGTCAAATAAGAGTACTATTCACTTTTTAAAAAATTCAAATAAAAACATTTCTTTTTTACATTTGTCAAATACAACTCCATTCATTTTTCAAAAAAATCAAACCTAATTTTTTACTTTTTATACATAACAAAATGAGTATGATTTATTTTTCAAACTAAATCATTTTCTTTTTGCATATGTAAAAAAAACACACAACCACCCTTCAAGATTCTCAAACAAAACATACACATGTCAAAAATGATAATCAATCATCTTACAAATTTAAGTCTTTATACATATGTAAAAAATAATAATAATAATAATATTTGAAATTAAATATTTTAATAAAGTTATGCAAATGTAAAAAATACAATTTGATGTTTTATGATAAAATATTGATTTTGAACCTTAATTCAATTTCAAAATTTAAAAGATGTACAAAATTATTGTATAAGTTTCATTTGTAAATTTGTTCTTCTTCTTACTCATGTTTAATTTCTTGATATGCTTAACTCTCTTCATGCGTAGATAACTTGAGTCTGAATCTTGAATTTATTTGTTATCATCAAAATCTATACGTAGATACGAGACTTAAAATCTTGAATTCAACAATCTCCTTATTTTTTATGATGACAAATACTTAGTAAAAATTTACGACCTACAATAATATTTAAGCTCTCCCTGAAAATATACGTTAGCTTTTCAAGTAAAATATAAATATGATTTTAGCATATATAATAGGGTAATATAATACTAGTATAAGACTTCTCCTTTTGGCATCATTAAAAATGAATCGCAATTAGTTTCAGTAAGATTTATTCCCGCAATAACCAATAACCAAATAAAATAATGTGTTAGTAGAAACTATAGAAAGTTGAATAATTAGAGCCACTCGTATCCGACAAAAGCTGCAAAAGCTGGGGCCTAATTTTATCGTCTCAGTGTAGAAGAAGACTCAAATTCGCTTGATATTGTTGATAAATCAAATATTGTAAAGATTTGAAGTTGAATAATTGGAGCCACATGTGTTCTGACAAAAGCTATAAAGGCTAAGGCCTAATTTTATCGTCTCTGTGCAGAAGAAGACTCAAATACGTTTGATGTTATTGACAAATTAGATGTTGTAGAGATTTGAAATTGAATAATTGGAATCACCCGTGTTCTAACAAAAGCTGCAAAGGCTGAGGCAGCTCTATCGTCTCCGTGCAGAGATTTGAAATCCGCTTGATATTATTGATAAATGATATATCACCGAGATTTGAAAGTTTTGTGTTGCTGTTTAAATAATCATTTTCACTCATCGTAAAAGAAAATTTTCTTCTAAACGATAGAATGGTGGAGAAAATTTCTTCTGGTGATTTTTCGGATTTGAATCAAGAACCGTCTCAATCAATCATCTCACTCGTCTCATCCAGCATCTCTTGTAAGTTTGACTACGTAAGATTTGAAAAGATAACAGTGTGCCTTGTTCTTATTTCCGTCTCTATAAGAGCAGTCCTTAGGTTTATCTAATTCACATCAAATCTTTTTCGCATCTTTATAATTCGCTTGCATTCTCATTTTACAAATTTTTAATAGCTTGTCAATTTCTCTTCAGTATTTCTTGTGATCAATCTATTTCTGCATCTGTTGTAGGTGTCATAAAGTAATAAGAGATTGGTTTGGCTAATAAATCAGATCATGACGCCATGTATGAGCTTGTGGGTCTCGAAACTCGATACTCATCATCCATTGTTATTTTTTTTCGCTCGATTGCAATCCAAAACTCGTGAAATTAAGAAGTATAGCGAAACGGTTTTTATACTTTAACGACTTGTTTATGAGTCAAACAGAAAAATAATAGAGTTAAAATAATAGAATAAGAATTTATAATCCTTATTTGCCTCTTCATTTTGACTGCCTAATTCTTTAGACGAGAATAATATGTTGATCTATGAAGAACAAATATAGTTGAAATATGAGGGTAGAAGTCTCAAGTTTTTGTATGTCATTTGAGATAATGGAATAAAAATATTCAACAGATATTCATTGTATACATCAGTCATAATTCTCTTCTAATCATGTATAATCTATCTTCTGGTATAGGTTTTGTGAAAATATCCACCAATTAATCGTGTGTACTTGTAAATTCTAATACAATATCACTCTTCTGTACATGATCTCTAAGAAAATGATATTTAATTTCAATATGATTAGTTCTAAAATGTTGTATAGGGTTCTTTGAAAGATTTATAATACTAATATTATCACATCAAATAGGAATATGATTGTACATAAGTTTAAAATTCTCAAGTTATTGTTTCATATAAAGAACTTGAGTACAACAACTACCTGCAGCAACATACTATGTCTCAGCAGTAGATAATGCAATAGAATTTTGCTTTTTACTAAACCATGAAACAAGTACATGACTTAAAAATGACACGTTCCACTAGTACTTTTTCGATCAATTTTATAACCAGCATAATCTGCATCTGAATAACTAATAAGATCGAAAGAAGTGTGCTTAAGATACCATAACCCTAAGTCAATGGTATCAGCAAGATATCTAAAAATATACTTGACTGCAATCAAATGAAATTGTTTTGAAGATGATTGAAAACGTGCACATAAACATACATTGAACATAATATCAGGTCTACTAGCTGTCAAATATAATAAACTAATAATCATACCTTGATATACCTTTGAGCCAACTGGCTTACCACTTTCATCTTTATCAAGTTTGGTGATTGAACTCATTAGTATTTCAATTTCCTTTGCATCATCTATCTCAAACTTTTTGAATAACTCTTTAATATATTTTGACTGATTAATGAATATTCCACTTTTTGTTTGCTTAATTTGCAATCCAAGAAAAAAATTAAGTTCTCTCATCATACTCATTTCAAATTCTTCCTGCATACTCTTAGCAAATTCTTGGCACATATTTTCATTAGTAAGACCATATATTATATCATCTACATAAATTTAAACTAGAAGAATATCATCCTGTTCATATTTGATAAAAATAATTATATCAATTTTTCCTCTTGAAAAACCTCTTTCAATAAAAAAATCACTAAACTTTGCATACCAAGTTCTAAGAGTTTGTTTGAATCTATATAATACTTTTGTGAGTTTAAAAATATGATTAGGAGATATATGATTTTCAAAATTTGGAGGTTATTCAACATATACCTCTTCATTTATATAACCATTTAAGAAAGCACTTTTAATATTCATTTGAAAATGTTTAAAATCTTTATAACATGCATATGCAAGTAACATTCGAATAATTTTTAATTTTGCGACAGGTGCATACGTCTCATCATACTCGACTCCTTCCTCATGGTTGAAACATTGGGTTATAAGTTGAGTTTTGTTTCTAGTAATAATTCCACATTCATTTTTCTAATTACGAAAAACTCATTTTATTCCAATAACAGTATGATTTTTGGGTTTAGGAATAAGTGTCAAATATCATTTTTTTGAAACTGATTTAGCTCTTCTTACATAACTAAAATCTATGATTCATCAAGCAGTATTTCATCAATATTTTTGGGTTCAATATGAGATAGAAAATCAGTATGATTACAAATATTTTTAAGAGATGATCAAGTACTTAAATCTCGTGAAAGTTTTCCTAGAATTTGTTCTACTAGATGATCTTTCACATGTTTTTACTGTTTGATTGCATTTTGTACTAAGTCTTGATGATCTTTCATAATGTCTCCTTGTTGGACTTCTTCCATTATATTCTCTTTGTTGAAATTGAGACTATTTGTGTTATTTGTATCTTATGATTCTTCATCAATAGATTTCTTGGAGAGTGGAGGGTTAGATTCATCAAATACTATATGGATAGATTCTTGTAGAGTCAAAGTTTTTTTTATTGAATACTCTATAAGTTTTACTATTTATTGAATACCCAAAAAAGATACATTCATTAGATTTTGCATCAAATTTTTCTAAATTATCTCTGTCATTGAGAATAAAACATTTGTATCCAAATACATGAAAGTAACTAATGTTGGACTTTTTATCATTCCAAAACCCATAAGGGGTTTTATCTAATTTAAACCTTAACATAATTTTATTTATAACATAACATGCAGTACTTACATCTTTGACTCAAAAATAACTAGGTAAATTATTCTCATTAAGTATTATTCTTGCCATTTTTTGAAAAAATCTATTCTTCCTCTCTACTACCATATTTTGTTGAGGAGTTCGAGGAGTAGAGAAATTATACACAAAATCATTTTCATTATAAAAAAATTCAATATCTTTATTGACGAATTATTTCCCCCTGTCACTTCGGATATTTGAAATAGTATAACCCTTTTTATTTTAAATTCTCTTGCATAGTTTGGTAAAGATATTATGTATTTTATCTTTATGAGTAAGAAAGATGACCCAAGTATATCTAGAAAAATCATCAACAATAACAAATGTATAATATTTTTCTCCCAGACTTGCAACTCTGTTTGGTCAAAAAAAATCCATGTGTATTAGTTGCAATAATCTAGTGGTGGAAATATATTTCTTGATTTTGAAAAAATTTTTTGTTTGTTTACTAAACTGACATGTATCACAGATTTAATCTTTAAAATATTTAACTTTTGGCAAACTTCTTACAAGATCATTTTTTGAAAATTTAGAAATAAATTTCATGTTTGCATAACCTAACATTTTATGTCAAAACCAATTATTTTTATGTTGAGCTGATAAACAAATAGCATCTTACAAGGTAATTTCTTCAAATTCGATTATATAAACATTATTGTTTATCAGAGTAATAAAATAAACATTGCAATCATGATTATTCAAAATAATACACTTATCATTTTTTAAAGTAACAGTAAATCTTTTATCACATAATTGACTTGTACTCAAAAGATTATATTTTAGACCATTAACAAGTAAAACATTTTCAATTATGAAAGAAAACTTTTTACCAACTTTACTTATTCTCATAATCTTCACTTTTGAATTGTTTCCAAATGTCATGCGTTCTTCTTCTTTAGAAGAAAGCTTAATGAACTTAATTTTGTCTTCTGTCATGTGTCTTGAGCATCCGCTGTCTAAAAATCATTTACTTTTACCTATGAAGGACTTCATGCATATCTACAAAAACAATTAAAATAAATTTTCTGGGTACTCAAGTTATTTGGGTCCTTTATTTATTAGTATTAGAAAAAATAAGATTTTTTGGTACCTATATGACCCTAATAGTTATTATATGTTTTCTTTTAATTGGACAAGTATGATAGTTATGACCATTTCTATGGCAAGAATTACAAATAACATGTGATGTATTTGAAAATTTTGGGTGATTGTAATAATATTTTTCTTTAGAAAATTTATTTTTATGAAAACAAATTTGAAAATTTGATTTTGATTTAGTCGGTTTATCGAAAATTTTTTTATAGGGTTTGAGTTTTTCTTTTGGCATGTATCACAATCCTATCTTATCAAAAATACATTTTTGACTACCAATAAGTCTTTCAAAATTTCTTTTTTCATTTGTAAAGTTTAACAATTTTTTTTAAATCAGTTACTTTCTTTTTCAACTCATCATTTTTATATTTTGAAACTATATATATATATTTTTTTAAAATCAATTTCATTTGTTAAAGAAGAAATTTTCTTTTTCAAAACGGTACACTTTATACCCAATTTTTCAAATTCCTCATATACATTTTCTAAAAAAATTTGCAATTCTTCATAAGAAAGATTTTCAATATTTTCAAAATTTGTTATCTCAAAATTATCTTTAACTATGAGACAAAGATTTACAGATTCTGCGTTGCTTGCATCACTGTCTAAACTACTTGAATCATGATCCTATGTAGTTTTCATTAATTCTTGCCTTTGTATCGATTTTTTTTAGCAGTGGACAATCTGCTTTGATATATCCAAACTTTTTACATTTATAACAAATTAATAAATCATTTTTATCTATATTTTTGTTGGAAAACTTTTTGAAATATTTTTTTAGAGGAGCTTTATTTTTCTTTAAAAATTTCTTAAATATTCTTGTGATTATTGCAATTTCTTCATTTTTGTAATCGTTTTCCTCGTCTTTATCGCTTTCATTTTCATGGAGAAAAACTTTGAGTGCTAAACTTTTCTTTGCTTTCCTTCTTCTTCTCCTCTTTTCAATGTGTACTCATGAGTAATAAGTGATTCGATGAGTTCATTTATTTCAAGTTTTTTAATATCTTTAGTTTTAAAAATCGCCGTCACTTTTGATTCTCAACGTTTTGGTAGACAGTTGAGAATTTTTCTCATTATCTTCAAGGTATAATAAACTTTTCTAAAAACTGTCAACCTATTTATAATATTAGTAAAACGAGTATACATAGAGGAAACAGATTCATCATTAATTATTTTAAACATTTCATATTCATGCGTAAAAATATAAAATTTTGATTATTTGACTTGTAAAGTTCCTTCATAATTTACTTCCAGTTATCCCAGATTTATTTTGTTGTCCTGCAAGTCATTGTTCTGTTAAATTCATTGCCATTGAGAGCATTATACAAAATATTTATAACCATTACATTCAATGTATAAAGTCTATCATCTTCACGATCAAACTCTTATTTTTCATTGTTGACCTCTACTCCATTAACAATTTTTGTTGGAATATAAGGTTCATTTACAATACATTTTCAGATTTCTCGACCTTGAGACTGAAGAAATATTTTCATTTTAATTTTCTAAAAAGTATAATTGTCTCCACAAAATAGCAGACGCCGACTACTAGATTGACTTTCAGCGAATGTAGCTGCAATGTTAGTTATATGATCTTAATTCAACATATAATTAATCTTATAATATAGTCATTGCTCTGATACCAATTATTGTCCAGATAACTAACACAAGATGGGGGTGAATTAAATTGTATTAAAAAAAAATAACACTTATAAACCAAATACACAATATAAAATATAAATAAAATACGAAACAACAGGAAATATAAAGAATAAGAGCAAAAAGAAGCAAACTCAGTATTTTAATGAGATTCAGTCCGACTGCCTACGCTCTCGCCTCAAACTACCTCTTGAAAATCCCAAATTTACTATTCAATCTCTTTCAGGTAGAGATAGAAACCTATTATACCTTTGAGCAACACCACTACAAAGAATCCGTGTAGAATACCCTCTATAATTGCAATCACCTAACACTTGGTGATTCAACTATTCTCTGTGGAGAACACCTTCTACACACATAAAGATTATACGTATCCTTTTATAAATATAAGAGCTGATAGTGAGTAGATTATCAAAGTACATTCCTCAATGAGTGAAATAAGAATAATAAAGTACAACTTATATCTCTCTCAAAATGAATAACGATTAACGCACAAAATTTAAAGAAGAGAGAATGAGAGTTTTGAAAAGATGATGCAAAACTTAGCAATTGATGTGTAAGCTCTTGTTCTCATTTTTGTAAAATTCAAGCGAGCTATTTATAGGCAAATGAGTCTTTATATTCAAATTTGAAAATGTTCACATGTTATATACGAGTATTATTCATTTTTCAAAAAATTCAAATAAAAACATCTCTTTTTATATTTGTCAAAGACAATTCCATTTATTTTTTAAAAAAATCAAATTTAATCTTTTACTTTTCATACATGACAAAATGAGTATGATTTATTTTTCAAACCAAATCATATTATTTTTGCATGTAAAAAAAAACACACAATCACTCTTCAACATTTTCAAATAAAAGCATCTATCATTTACATTTATAAAAAAAACATACAACCACCTTTCAAGATTTTTAAACAAAACATGCACATGTCAAAGATGACAATCAATCATCTTACGAATTCAAATCTTTATCCATATGTGAATAATAATAATTTTTGAAATTAAATTGTTGAATCCAATATTTCAAGTTTCGTATCTAAGTGTAGATTTTGATGATAACAAATAAATTCAAGTCTCAAACTCAAATTATCTACGCAATAGAGTGAAGCGCATATCAAGCATAAAAGAACAAGTCTACAAATGAAACTCATAAATTATTTTTGTACATCTCTTGATAAAATTTGAAATTAGATTAAAACTCAAAAATTAATCTTTTCTTATAAAGTATTAAATTGCATTTTTTTTTATACATGACATAAGTAAGATATATGCATGATATCAAAAATGCTTTAATTTGAAAAATTATATTTTGCATGTGCATGACATATGCAATGATCTCATTAAAAGATTTATTTTCAAAAATTATATTTTACATGTACATGACATATGCAATGACTTCATTCAAAAATTTGAATTTTGAAAATTGAATGACATATGCAATGACTTCATCAAAATTTAAAATTTGAATTTGAAAGATGATTGAGTGGGACTCACTTGTGTTTTGCAAAAATTACAACAATAAAAGCTTACACATCTATTATTAAGTTTTGCATCATTCTTTCAAAACTCTCATTCTCTCTTTTCTAAAATTTTGAGTCTTAATTCTTATTTTTTTTAGAGAGATATAGGTTGAGTTGTATTATTTATATCTCACTCATTGAGGAGTGTATTTTGATAGTCTACCCACTATCAACTCTTGTATTTGTAAGAGGGTGTGTATAACTCTTGTGTGTGTAGAAAGTGTTCTAGACGAGAAATAGTTAAATGAACAAGTGTGAGGTGATTGGAAGTGTAGAGGGTATTCTACACAGATTCTTTGGAGCGGTGCTGCTCAAAAGTGTAATAAGTTTCTATCTCCACCTAAAAGAGATTGACTAGTGAATTCGAGATTCTCAAGGGGTAACTTGAGGCGAGAACGTAGGCAGTGGGGCTAAACCTCGTAAAAATACTGAATTTGTTTTTTCTTACTCTACTCTTTATATTTCTTACTGCTTTATATTCAATTTATATTTTATATTGTGTATTTGATTTATAAGTGTTAATTTTTATAATATAACCCAATTCACCCCCCTTCTTGTGTTAGTCATTTGAATAACAATTGGTATCAGAGTAAAAGCCCTATTATAAGATTAATAATTTATTGAATTAAGATTATATGACTAATATTACAGTTACATTTGCTGAAAGTCAATCCAATAGTCGGCCTCCGCTATTTTATGGAGACAGCTATACTTTCTGGAAAGTTAAAATGAGAATATTCCTTCAGTTTCAGAGTCGTGAAATCTAGAAATGTATTGTAAATGGGTCTTATATTCCAACAAAAATTGTTGATGGAGTAAATGTCAAAAAGGAAGAGGAAGAGTTTGATCGCGATGACGATAGACTTTATACTGTGAATGTAATGGTTATGAATTTTCTATATAATGCTCTCAATGGTAATGAATTTAACAGAATAATGACTTGCAGGATAGCAAAAAAAATTTGGGACAACTTGGAAGTAATCTATGAAAGAACTTCACAAGTCAAAGAATCAAAAATTTATGTTCTTACGCATGAATATGAAATGTTCAAAATGAATGATGATAAATCTATCTCTTCTATGTATATTCGTTTTACTAATATTATAAATAGTTTGACATCTATTGGTAAAGTTTATTCCAGTTTGGAGATAGTAAGGAAAATTCTCAACTCTTTGCAAAAACGTTGAAAATCAAAAGTAACGGCGATTCTTGAAATTAGAGATCTTAAAAAACTTGAAATAAATGAACTCATCGGGTCACTTATAACCATGAGTACACATTGAAAAGAAAAGAAGAAGAAGGAAATCAAAAGAAGAGCTTGGCATTCAAAGCCGTTTCTCAAGAAAGTGAAGGCGATGAAAATGAAGAAAGTGATGATGAAGAAATTGCAATGATCACTAGAAGATTGAAAATATTCTTGAAAAATAAACCTCCTCCAAGGAAACCTTTTAAAAAATTTTCCAACAAAGATACAGGTAAAAATGATTTATTAATTTGTTATAAATGTAAAAAGTCTAGACATATCAAAGCAGATTGTCCACTGCTAAAGAAAGATCGATACAAAGGTAAGAAAGTAATGAAAGTTACATGGGATGATGATTCAAGTAGCTCAGACAGCGACACAAGCAATGAACAATCTACAAATTTTTGTCTCATGGCTAAAGATGATATTGAGGTAACAAATCTTGAAAATCTCTCTTATAAAAAATTACAAAATGTTTTGGAAGAGATATATGCGGAATTTGAAAATTTAAGTATTAAGTATACCGTTTTGAAAAAAAAAATCTTCTTTATTAAATGAAATTGATGATTTAAGAAAAGAAAATATAGTTTCAAAAGATGAAAATGATGAACTGAAAAAGAAAGTAGCTGATTTAGAAAAAAAATGTTGAAAATTTCACAAATGGAAAAAGAAATTTCGAAAAACTTCTTGGTAATCAAATATTTGTTTTTGATAAGGTAGGCTTGAGATACATGCCAAAAGAAAAACTCAAACCCTATAAAAATTTCTTTGATAAACCCATTAAATCAAAACCAGATTCTCAAAATTCTTTTCCTAAAAAGAGATTTGTCAAAGAAAGACATTATTACAATCACTCAATTTATTCAAGTATATTACATGTTATTTGTAATTTTTGTAATAGAAATGGTCATAACTATTATGCTTGTCCTATTAGAAGAAAACATACAATGACTATTAGGGTCATATGGGTACTAAAGAATCTTATTTCTTCTAATACTAATAAATAAAGGACCCAAAGAACATGAGTACAAGAAAAATCATTTTAATTGTTTTTGTAGGTATGCATGAAGTCTTCCGTAAGTAAAATAAGATGGTTTTTAGATAGCGGATGCTCAAGATACATGACAGGAGATAAAACTAAATTCATTGATCTCATTCCTAAAGAAGAAGGACACGTGACATTTGGAGACAATTCAAAAGGGAAGATCGTGGAAATAGGTAAATTGGTAATAAGACTTCTCTCATAATTGAAGATGTTCTACTTGTTGAAGGTCTAAAACACAATCTTTTAAATATAAGTCAATTATGTGATAAAGGATTTACAGTTACCTTCAAAAAAGATAAGTGCATTATTTTGAATAATCATAATTGCAATGTTTGTTTTATTACTCTTAGAAATAAGAATGTTTATACAATTGAATTTAAAGAAATTACCTCACAAGATACTATTTGTTTATCAGTTCAACATGAAAATAGTTGGTTATAGCATAGAAGGTTAAGTCATGCAAATATGGAACTTATTTCCAAACTTTTAAAAAATGATCTTCTGAGAGGTTTGCCAAAAGCAAACTTTTTTTAAAGACAAAAATTATGATGTATGCCAGTTTGGTAAATAAACAAAAATTTCTTTCAAAATCAAGAAACATATTTCCACTACTAGACCTTTGCAACTAATACACATGGATTTTTTTGGACCAAACAGAATTGCGAGTCTGGGAGGAAAATATTATACATTTGTTATTGTTGATGATTTCTCTAGATATACTTGAGTCATCTTTCTCGCTCATAAAGATGAGGTACATAATGTTTTTACCAAGTTATGCAAGAGAATTCAAAATGAAAAGGGCTATACTATTTCAAATATCCGAAGTGATATGGGAAAGAGTTTATCAATAAAAATATTGAGTTTTTTTATGATGAAAATGGTTTTCTGCATAATTTCTCTGCTCTCGAACTCCTTAACAAAATGGGGTAGTAGAGAGGAAGAATAGATCTATTCAAGAAATGACACGAACAATACTTAATGAAAATAGTTTACCTAGTTATTTTTTAGCCGAAACGGTAAGTACTACATGTTATGTTATAAATAGAGTTATGTTAAAGTTTAAATTAGATAAAACCCCTTATGAGCTTTGGAATGAGAAAAAGTCCAACATTAGTTACTTTCATGTAATTAGATGCAAATGTTTTATACTCAATGACAGAGATAATTAGGAAAGTTTGATGCAAAATTTGATGAATGTATCTTTTTTGGGTATTCAACAAATAGTAAAACTTATAGAGTATTCAATAAAAAGACTTTGACTGTACAAGAATCTATGCATGTAGTATTTGATGAATCTAATCCTCTATTTTTCAAGAAATCTATTGATGAAGAATCAGAAGGTACAAATAACAAAAATAGTCTCAATCTCAACAAAAAGAATACAATAGAAGAAATCCAACATGGAGACATCAGGAAAGATTATCAAGACTTAGTACAAGATGCAACTAAACAGTGAAAACATGTGAAAGATCATCCAGTAGAACAAATTCTAAGAGAACCTTCACGAGGTGTAAGTACCCAATCATCTCTTAGAAATATTTGTAATCACACTGCTTTTCTATCTCAAATTGAACCCAAAAATATTGATAAAGTACTTATTGATAAATCATGATTTCTAACTATGTAAGAAGAGTTAAATCAATTTGAAAGAAATAATGTATGGACACTTGTTCCTAAACCTAAAAATCATGCTGTTATTGGAATAAAATGGGTTTTTAGAAATAAAAAGGATGAGTCCGGAATCATCACTAGAAACAAGGCTCGACTTGTAGCTCAATGTTTCAATCAAGAGGAAAGAATCGATTATGATGAAACATATGCACCTGTCACAAGATTAGAAGCTATTCGAATGTTACTTGCATATGCATGTTATAAAGATTTCAATTTTTTTCAAATGGATGTTAAAAGTGTTTTATTAAATGGTTTTATAAATGAAGAGGTATATGTTGAGAAATCTCCAGGTTTTGAAAATCATATTTCTCCTAATCATGTTTTTAAGCTCGTAAAAGTATTATATGGACTCAAATAAACACCTAGAACTTGGTATGAGAGGCTTAGTGGTTTCTTGATTGAAAAAGATTTTTCAAGAGGAAAGATCGATATAATTTTTTTCATCAAATATGAACATGATGATACTCTTCTAGTTCAAATTTATGTTGATGATATAATATTTGGTACTACTAATGAAAATATGTGCCAAGATTTTGCTAAGAGCATGCAGGAATAATTTGAAATGAATATGATGGGAGAACTTAATTTCTTTCTTGAATTGCAAATCAAGCAAGTAAAAAATGGAATATTCATTAATCAGTCAAAATATATTAAAGAGTTACTCAAAAAGTTTGAGATAGAAGGTGCGAAAGTAATTTGAACACTAATGAGTCCAACCACTAAATTTGATAAAGATGAAAACGGTAAACCAATTGACTCAAAGGTATATCGAGATATGATTGATAATTTATTATATTTGACAGCTAGTAGACCTGATATTATGTTCAATGTATGCTTATGTGCACGTTTTCAATCATTTCCAAAGCAATCTTATTTAATTGCAGTCAAGTGTATTTTAGATATCTTGTCGGTACCATTGACCTAGAGTTATGATATTTTAAGCACACTTCTTTCGATCTTATCAGTTATTCAGATGCGGATTATGCTGGTTGTAAAGTTGATCGAAAAAGTATTAGTGGAACATGTCATTTTCTAGGTCATGTACTTGTTTTATGGTTTAGTAAAAAATAAAATTATGTTGCATTATCTACTGTTGAGGCAGAATATGTTGTTGCGGGCAGTTGTTGTGCTCAAGTTCTTTACATGAAGCAACAACTTGAAAATTTTAAATTTAAGTACAATCACATTCCAATCAAATGTGATAATATAAGTGCTATAAATCTTTCAAAGAATCTAATACAACATTCTCGGACCAAACATATTTAAATTAGATATCATTTTCTTAGAGATCATGTGCAGAAGGGCGATATTGTATTAGAATTCACTAGTACACATGATCAGTTGGCAGACATTTTCACAAAACCCCTATCAGAAGATAGACTATGCATGATTATAAGAGAAATAGGAATAATGCATGCCATGAATATCTGCTAGATACTTTTATTCATTTATCTAAGTGATCTATAGAAACTTGAGACGTTTAGCCTTATCATTCAAATGCATTTGCTTCTCATAAATCATCATGTCATCCTTATTTAAAGGATTAGACAATCGAAATGAAGAGGCAAGTAATGATTTTAAATCCTTATTATGTTGTTTTAACTCTACTACTTTTTTGTTAGACTCTTGAACAAGTCGTTGAAGACATCGATCTTCTCATTAAGCTTCTCTATCTCGCGAGTTTTGGATTGCAACCGAGTAGAAAAAGCAACAATAGAAGATGAGTATCGAGTCTCAAGACTCACAAGCTCGTAAATGGCATCATGATCTGATTTATTAGCCAAATTAGTATTTTTCTGCTTCATAACACTTACGACAAATGCAAAAATAGATTGATCACGAGAAGTACTGAAAAAAAATTGATGAGCCATTAAAATTTTGTAAAGTGAGAATGAAGATAAACTACAGGAAATGAGAAGAAGATTGCGGATTAGATAAAGTTAATGATTGCTTTTATAAAGATAGAAATAAGTAGAAGACAAACTATCATCTCTTCAAATCTTATTTAGTCAAACTTATAAGATATGTCAGATGCATATTGTCAAAAGTTACCGAACTAAGCCAGCGAGATTAATTACGATTGTCTCTATTTCTCTCGTGAAACGCTGCCATTATCTGCTGATGTCGACTCTGTGCTTGAACTCTCACTCGTTCTGATTCCTTTATTCGAAGCTTCAGAACACGAACTAATTCCGTCAAATTTTTATTTTCTTGCTTTAACCTCTTATTTTTTTCTACCTTTATTTGCAAGTTTTTGATGTAGAACAGATATTTGATTGTTAAGTCGATCAACCTCATTTGTCCTCGCTAGTAATTTTCGAGACATGGTTGTAACAGAGGCAACATATTGAGCACTGAGAGTTCTTGATGCTGTAACAATTTTAGAATCAGTCATACCAGAAAAATGCATATCTACTTCTATCATGGTGTTGACAACCTTATGAGATAAAATGACTTGTTGAGACGGTTCCTAATTCAAATCCGGAATATTAGACGAAATTTTTTTCGCAATTCTATCGTTTTGAATAAACAGAAACTAGATCAATGAGTGGTGTGAAAGTTTATTTGAGTATCCAACAAGTGAAAATGGTCTTTTAAACAGCAACTTTCAGATCTCGATAATATTTAATTTTTAAACATCACGTGAATTTGAATCTACTTTCGCACCGACTGCTAGAGTTAGGCCTCCAACCTTTGCAGGTTTTGTCGGACACCTGTGACTCCGCACCGAATTGCCAGAATTTAAATCTTCTTCCGTATCGAGACAATAAAGTTCGACTCCAGTCTTTGCAGTTTTTGTTGGGCACGGGTGGTTCCCGCACCGTTTTATTTGGTTATTGCTTATTGCGAAAAAAAAAATCTTACTGAAACTAATTGCGGTTCCTTTTTAATGATGCCAAAATGGAGAGAAGTTTTAGATGTAAATATTTAGATTTTTAACTCTGTTATATATGCTGGAATTATGTTTATTTATTACTTGAAAAACTAACGCATATTCTCAGGGAGAGCTTAAGCATTACTGCAAGTTTCAAAATTTCACTAAGTATTTGTCATCATAAAAAATGGAGAGATTGTTGAATCCAAGGTTTCAAATTTCGTATCTACGTATAGATTTTGATGATAACAAATAAATTTAAGTCTCAAACTCAAATTATCTACGCAATGGAGCGAAGCGCACATCAAGTATAAAAGAACAAGTCTGCAAATGAAACTCATAGATTATTTTTATACATCTCTTGATATAATTCGAAATTAGATTAAGGCTCAAAAATTAATTTTTTCCTCATAAAGCATTAAATTACATTTTTTTTATACATGACATAAGCATGATATATGCATGACATAAAAAATGCTTTAATTTGGAAAATTATATTTTGCATGTAAATGACATATGCAATGATCTCATTAAAAGTTTTATTTTCAAAAATTATATTTTACATGTGCATGACATATGCAATGACTTCATCAAAATTTGAATTTTGAATTTGAAAGATGATTGAGTGTGACTCATTTGCCTATAAATAGCTCACTTGTGTTTTACAAAAATTACAACAACAAGAGCTTAAACATCTATTGTTAAGTTTTGCATCATTTTTTCAAAATTCTCATTCTCTCTTTTCTAAAGTTTTGAACCTTAATTCTTATTTTTTTTTAGAGAGATATAGGTTGAGCTGTATTGTTTCTATATCACTTATTGAGGAGTATATTTTGATAGTCTACCCACTATCAACTCTTGTATTTGTAAGAGGGTGCGTATAACATTTGTGTGTGTAGAAGGTGTTTTATATGGGGAATAGTTAAATCACCAAGTGTGAGGTGATTGGAAGTGTAGAGGGTATTCTACACGGATCTTTTGGAGCGGTGCTGTTCAAAAATGTAATAGGTTTTTATCTTCACTTAAAAGAGATTGAATAGTGAATTCGGGATCCTCAAGGGGTAGCTTCAGACAAGGATGTAGGCAGTGGGGCTGAATTTCGTAAAAATACTGAGTTTGTTTTTTCTTACCCTACTCTTTACATTTCTTACTATTTTATATTCTGTTTATATTTTATATTGTGTATTTGATTTATAAGTGTTAATTTTTATAATATAACCCAATTCACCCCCCCCTCTTGTGTTAGTCATCTGGGCAACATAAATATTTTAATAAAGTTATGTAAATGTAAAAAATGCAATTTGATACTATATGAGAAAATATTGATTTTTAACCTTAATTCAATTTCAAGTTTTAAGAGATGTACAAAATTACTCTATAAACTTCATTTGTAGATTTATTTTTCTTCTTATTCATATTTGATTTTTTGATATGCTTAGCTCTCTTTATGCATAAACAACATGAACTTGAGTTTTGAATTTATTTGTTATCATCAAAATCTATACGTAGATACGAGACTTGAAATCTTAGATGCAACAAATTTTATAAAATAATTTATAAAAATATCATCATTTTATCACTTATATTATGTAAAATATTATATAAAATAATGTATATATCATTCCTCAACTTATAAACCCGAAGATTTTGTACTAAGAGTAAATTAAAAAAAACTCTGTTATATATCTTTGGTAAACTAAGCCCAGACCCATTAGTATTTTTATTTAATGGATGTTCTTAGTGTCTGCCAATAATGGGCTTCACACAATAACCCACCTTCAACTTTTATAAATACAAGCCCATAGCTCCCAAAATACATGTTCATTGGATCATTCAGTTTTAATTTTATTTTTCTTTGTTTCCAAACTTTTAAGATTTTTTTCTCAAGACTCAATAGGTGCTTAATTTGTTCAACCTATCTTAAGTTCATTAAATATAAAATGGTTCATTATTCGTATCTATTTTCTCTGAATTTAGAAACTCTTCTAGTAAAACAATTATAAGAAATTCTAATTTCAATATATATGTGGATTTGGGACAAAATCATTAAAAAGACTTCGAAGCGTATATATTATTATGCCAATAACACAAACAATGAAATAAAACATGAAAATTACAACTTTGAAAACCAAGGTACATACTACAAGAAAAACGAACTTTTGTGATTGATTTTTAATTATGGCAAAAAGATTGTTTATAGTTAATTTTGACTGTAGATAATTATTTCACTAGAATTAATTAACTGCAAATAAATAATTTTCTTGTAGTGACCATCAATGGTCCAACCATCAAAAGTTAAGCTTTATTGCTTTTGGTTCTCCCCTGATCACCAGCCACTATAATTATTTGGTTTCTCTTACTAGTACTAGTGAAAGACTAGTAAAACCACCAAACGGCAAATTAAACACCATGCTTTTGGCCGGGTATGTAAAAGCTGGATGCATGACTAGCTCGAGCATTTAAAGACTCAATGATGCCGAATTTACAAATCAAGTATAAATTCAAGTACATTCTTTGAGAGGTTTGTAAAAACATTTAGAATGCGATCAAGAAATCAAAGGAAAATGACACATATAAATTAGTACTTGCAAGATAAAAATCAAATTGAGGTACTTAAATATTGTCTTATTGAAAGATAATATATATGATCATATATATATATATATATATCTCTTATAAATGAATGTCTAGCTCCGTCTGTATTTACATGTAAATAAACTAGGAAATATAGCCGGCCCAACACTTTCTACCCACTTTTGACTTTCCAAAGAAGAAGCTGATAAGAATTTCAACCCAAAAAAAACAACCGAAGGATATTAAAATATTGTTTTGTTTTTTAAATGACCAAGGAAATTCTCAATCTTCTCTTTACTCTATATATCCTTCTTTTCCACCCATATATTATTCACGTGACCCTCATCTTTAAGGACCAAGATGTTCGCAATCGAAAATTGGTGAAGCAATTGAGTTCAAGCCTCCAAAAATAATGTCATCGCTTTCAGCATAGTTTCCAGAGTCTTGACAGTCAAAATATGTTTGAATATCATCCGGAAAGCTTCGACGCGGTGGATCTGACTCTTGCGACGACGTCGTTGGAGGACTACTAGTAGTAGTAGTACTGTCCACCACCGATGTCATCGCCAGCATTTCTTTAAACTTGGACGATTGAAATAGTAGCCCTAGTGCTGAAGTTGCAGAGCCACCAGCACCAGTTGCAGTACTACTCGACCTGGCTTGATTGGAGACTAAGTTTAAGCCATCGGCCTCTAAATTAGTGTTTGGTACTTCAGAATCACTTTGGTTAATGCTGGGGCTATTTTGATTACCAGGACGTAGACACTTGATGTACCGACTGAGATCAAAGTTAGTGACAGCGTTAAGTCCACGGTACTCTATAGCTGCCTTATCATATGCTGTCGCTGCTTCTTCTTGTGTAGCTGCATTAATGCGTACGTGTACAAGAATAAATAATTAAATAAATAATAGTAAAAAGAGAATACCCTAGCTAGCCACAAAAAAAAATTATACAAAACAATCTTTCTTAAGAGGGGTCAATTTTTCTATCATACTATATGTTTATGTAAAATGTAAAAAACATTATACAATCATAAAGCATATATAAAATTAAATTTAAAAATTTGTTAAATAACGTAACAACACACTTAATGTTTATTTGATAGAGTAATATTCATCTATTATTATTTTTGTAAATATGAAATATTTAGAAATTATTATCTTCATAGAAATTATTCAATGATCTTTTAAAATGTCAATTTTCATTCTAATATATAAGTTTGTTGATCAAATCTAATATAAAATCTATCTATTTTAGTGTCACATTAAACATAGAAACTACAAATGAGATCTTAAATTTCTTACTCGATGAAATTTAGAGGATACATCATATATATCTACAGTTTTTTATATAAATTATTAATAAATGATTTTTCTGATATTTTCATTTTGAATTTAATATTAAGAAATTCAATCGTGTATAATAAAAAATTGGAATAATTGTTAATAGTTTATTGTTTAATTTAATTTTAGTGTGACCACATCCTAGAAAATAGATCATATATGGAAATTATACACAATCTAAGAGTTATAGAGAAAAGAAAATTAGAGAGACACATTTTTATGTATATTGAAATTTTATAAAAGTTTAGAAAGCACAAAGAAATAAGAAAATTACAAATCTTCTTTTTAGGGGGGGGGGGGAATTTCTATATATATAGAATTATAAATAAGATTTTGGAACTATTTTGAATATTGAAAAGAATTTAGGGGGCTATTTAAAATTTTTTAAAAATTTTGAGGGGTCCATGTCTGATTCCGCCATTGATGGTTTAATGTGATTTGTCAAATTATAAAGTTATTTTTATTATAAAATAGATCTAACGGATGAGCTGAAAATAAATAATTATTTTGTATGAGATTATTTTTCTATAATTCCTTTGTAGACGTCACAGTACTCATGTAAAAAGGTAGAGAGAAGGGTATCATGTTTTGGATGCAAAATTTGGTGGAGAGTTGGAGAAAATGATATATCTATATATATATATATATATAATGTTCTAAACAACATTGAATAACTCTTAAATAGCTCGAGTACATGAGCAGTTGAGGTTTGGTGATCTACATCTCAACCAACTCGATTTGATTGCATGTATACAGATTCACCATTTTATTTTATCCACTATATATATATATACCTAGTAGTTTGACCCCATATTAGTTAATTTATATATAAACTTATGATCTATCTATTGTTGGGAAACAATATGTTCACTTTCCTTTTCTCTTTTCTCTTTTCTTTTTTTTTTTAAATATTTATTTATTTGTTCTGTCTCTGAAAGTACTAGATCTATCTCCTATTAATTAATTAGGTAACTCATGTATTCTTTTGTTGTTAATGTTTGTCCAACATTAATTTTTAGTGACGTCGCACAATTAGTTAGTGTTGACATGTGGTAAAGAAACTACTTAATGATTCTCTAAGTGCACTCATGCATGGAAGGGTATACACCAAGGTTTTCGAAGGAATTGACGACCCAACTGTGAATAACCTGCTGGCGATCGAATGTACTGACCAATGTACTATTTGTCTGCATTGGTTAATATTTTTCAAATCTTAAACTTTTTCTCCATTTTTCTTGGCCAAATTAATCATAGATGGCATGATCTTATTTGACCTTTTCCAATTCACAAAGTTTCATATCCTTCTAATTAATCTTTAAAGAAAATTAAAAATGTCATTATAAGAAAAATAGATATTTTTAAATTTTAATTATAATTAAAAAAAACTATTTATAATAAAAATAAATTGTTTTTATCGTAAATATTTCTTTTAATTATAATTAAAATATCATAAATATATATATATATATATATTTTAGTGCGGTGGGAGAGAAAATGGTTTCTGTCATTACGTACCATAAGTTCCAAGATAGAGATATTTGTTGCCGAATACTCTGCCAATGCGAGCTTCCCACCTTCCATTGTGATGGTGTCTGCACATGATTTGGAAATAAAACGGCCTCATTTCTTTTATTTTCTTTTCGAAGATGACATGAGCTGATCATAAGATAAGTTCAAAACAAAATTTGAAAATTAAAAATTGTAAAATATTATTATTATATTTTTTATTTTTTATTTGAAATAATTCAACTATTTATATTATTTTATATAAAAATTTAACAAAATTTTTGTAAAAGTCAACGAACCTGTTAATCATGACCATAACACAGAGCAGAGCACGCACGCACGCACGGATGCATGCAGAAGGAGGAGTACTAATTATATGATGATCTCATAAGGACCGTACCGAATGATAAAAAATTAAGGAGAAATTAATTTTATAATTATTAATTAATTACCTTGCCACGCCTCTGTACTTTGAGACCCCACGGGAAAACCCACTACTTTTTCTGTACATGCATCGGATAACAATGCGGAACAAAGAAAATCAATTGATCATCAACACAATTTTCAACTAATTATTAATTAATTAACGAGTACATATATTCATGCATTTCATGAGATCTGCAGAAATTTGTGAATTATTACCTTCTCAAAATACAAATGTACTCTTCTTTTGATTGCCCCTCCATTTCTTTGAGTTCTACTTGATAGGTTGATAGCTATAATTAATTAATTAACATATATATATAGAAAAGTCAGAGAAATTAATGAAAGTGATGATAATTATGGGAACAGATCATTGAGAAATGGCAAGGAGTACCGGGAAATTGAGGATGGTTTCATGTCCCCAGAACTTCAATGCTGCCAGGTCATAAGCGCGTGCAGCTGCTTCTTCCCCATCATATGCCCCTTCAAAAAAATATAGAAACCCAACATCTCAATTATTTACATTTTAAAAACAGGAACGGTAATTGATTCTCTCCAGCTTTCCGTCTGCTTATTTAAGATTTTTTTAAAAAATAATCCTTCTTACAATCTATATCTATGGATAATTTGAAGATTTGTAAATAAAATAAAATAAGGAATATTTTTATTTTAGATTTTTAAAATAAATTTTTTAGATTTTTAAAATTTTGGATAATTTGTAAATAAGGAATATATTAATTAATTTTATTCTACAATTAATTTTTTTTTGTCTGTTTATTACTTGAATTCATGAAAATAAATTCATAATAATAGAATGTATGTAGAAATTTTTTATTTTTTATTTTTATTTTTTAGTAATATGACATTTCCTTCTAAAAGTTATCTGAGGATGAAAGGATTAATGAAGAAATATTTAAAACGAAAATGCGCTTAAAAAACAGAAGAAAATACCAAACCTACCTAGGTAGACTGCATTTAAGTCGGAAACCAAGCCATCGCCACCATCAAACCAGGAACAGAGAATTTACAAGAGAAATAGATTGTTAAGAGTACTGTGTAATGCAAATATGAATAATGGGAATTTTGTTTTGTTTTTTCGAAAAATAAAAATATCAAAAGAAGAAGAAGAAGAAGAACCTTGTCTTCCTTTCTTGTTCTGCGATTCGTTCCAGCAATTCTTATCCCACAGATGAGCTTCATAACGACCAGTCCAACGATGCCTAAATCATTCAGGCAACGTCGATCGATAAAAAAACAGAAGAAAAAGTGCAACAAAAAAGCCTATAAATATGTGTGTGTAGACAATAGACATGATCATTATATAATTTCGAAGAGAGAATCAAAACACTGTTTTCAGAAACTCGCGCTTGGATCGATGCAATATCCAACCTGGTGACGCCTCTGTAGATGGAGCTTCGCTGTGGAGGAGAGTCTCGTGGGACAATTTTGCGCTTCCGCTTCACCTTGGTTGCGGGGGCGCTGTTAATGCTAGGGTTACTCGACGCAGCGTTCGCAGTGTTAATCTTGACTGAGCTTTTCGCCATAGAATTAATTAACCTACTTCAGTACAAGAGAGAACGTCGCAATGGTAGAGAGAGAGAGAGAGAGAGAGAGAGATCATGTAGGTCAATATCCAAATATAAGAAGGGTTTGGGAGTAGTTGCTAGCCGGCTGGGTGAGTACTGAGGAGGAGACGAAGGGTTTTTTATGGCCGTCTCGCTATATATATCTAAGAGAGTACCTCATGTGTAGAGTCTTCCTCTTTGTCCTCATCACAGCTTGTTCTTTCGCGTTACATGTCCTGATCAGTGCATTGCGCAAGAAATAACATTATAAGATAGATTTTTTGATACATTTTGGGGGAGGATGGTTTCTAACTCCAGATCAAATCCATTTTAGAGGTTGAAGGATTATAAGATCGATCTATCTCCTAATTAATTTCCCCCCTAGCTATATTGCTATGCATAATAGTTTAATTATTTTCCTTAATTATTCCGGCCTAGCTCTTTATTATAACCTAACATGCACCGTTTTGTTCTCTTTCTCTTGTTTGGTGTGTCATTGTCTTGATATTTTTACTTTTATAATGTGATCATGTGAGATCACTATAAAAAAAATATATATATATATATTCGTAATGAATTATTTACTGTAAAGATGATTATTTATTGTGAAAATAAATTCATTTTATCAAAAAATAGTTATTTTGGTAAGAAATAACTGGTCACGAATAACCAAATTTCTTTTAGTGGATTTAAGAGTTTGGCTAACTAACTAGCTAGCTAGATTGAAAGCTTTCTTAATATCCAATCTCTTGATTAATTTATTTATTAATTTTGCTGCATGTTTTTTAAGTCTTCTAGTCTAAATAATTTCGTGAGGACATATGATTTAGACATTAATAATTTATTTGGATTTATAGATTTTATTAGTCCAGCCTCCACTAATGTAAAATCATTCATGCATATATATATATATATATATATATGGCCCAGTATAGTTTTGACTTTTGAGGAAAGAATTTATGAGTTTTAAACGTAAATTGTCTCAAACAAAGGATTAAAAATTATATGTGATGATCTATATATATATATATAATAAATAATAAAACTTTTGAATTGATGATCGATCAGCTCGTACACAATTTTTTTCATGCTTCTGAATAAATAGGAACTTCCCTGGATCAGTTTTGTTTACTTTTATTAGATCAAATTAATTTTGGTAATCGAACAGTTGCATGCTTAAATTAAATAGCTAGTTTGAAAACATGCATGCTCTTGGCCGGATGGATTGAGAGATCATATGACACATGTTATATATATTTCAATATATATATAATTAATAAATAAATAAATAATTGAAAATTACTAGCTAGTGATCTCAGCTTCAAGCAGCATATATATTTTGTATATATATAAATTAAGTACTCGTAGTACTATTGGTGGCAGATTTTCTATGGATCGAATGATTACATGTGGATGGATATATGTAGTTTCAATCTTAAATGTGGAGTAGTACATGGTTGTTGGTTATGGGTCAAAATAGTTTTGGGTAGGTTCGGTTCTAACGATATATTGAATAAAGCAATGTTAGGGATCTTATTTTGAGATTTTTATTTTTGAATTTTTATTTAGGAATTTTTACTTTAGATATATATATATATATTAGATAATTTTTATAAAAATAATTTAAAACAATGTTGTGATTTTTTTATATTTTTAAAACGTAGTTTAAGATATTAAAAAAATCATGTAAATAAAATATACATCTTAAAACACTTAAATTTTAAATTTTTTATATGATTTTTTAACATCTTAAAACATTTTTTAAAAATATAAAAAAAAACACAATATTGTTTTAAAACATTTATATAAAAATCATGTAAAATAAAAAACTAAAAAAAAAAATCTTAAATTAGAATTCTCAAGTAAAAATCCAAAAATAGAGATGCCTAACATTTTTCATATTGAATAACGCGTCCTGACGGAATATCCAATTTAATTAATTTAATTTGATATGCCTCCGCGCGCGCGTAAAAATCAAATGAAGTCCATTAATGATCAAGAAAATCTATTTATAAGTTTTATTTTTTTACAAATCCAACTCAACGTATCGCTAATATAAAATATTTTTCAATATATCATCTTTACAAAAAAATATATATATATTAATATGTTAATTTATTTAAATAACTATAATAGCTCTCACTATTAATACTAGTGGTAGCACATAGCAGGCGGCCGTAAAACCATGCATTACTAGGTGAGCCCTTAGATCACTCTACGCTTAATTCCACCTAATTAGTCACTTAGGCTTTCATCTTGATTAAGTATGGCTTATTTAATACGATCAAGAGATTAGTAATAATATTTATCTTTCTAATGAGTTGTATAAGATTACATATTCATCTAAATAACTTGTGATCATTTGGAAAATAGTTTATATACTTATAGAGTTTGCAAGTATTGCACACTTATTTAGATAAACAATTTTTTACCCACATAAAAAAAAAAACAAAAACAAAACTTTTAATAACGGGTCTTGGCGTCTTGCTCTGTTAAAAAGAAATACACAATCTATAATTTAATCATGATTGTATCGACTAATATTATTCTTAGCCATCCAAACAATTCATAATTAATAAATATAAGGAGTCAATCTCGCTACAAGAAAAATAGATAAAAATAATTAATTCGTTGAATTTAAAATGACTGTTTTTGTAAAAAATAATTTTTTATGATATTTTTTTTACTTTTTACGAAAAAATTGTAAAAAATTTATTTTCTTTTTGTAGTGTCTTTGTGTTGGCCAACTTGGATGGAGGAAAGTGAGTAGATTTGGGAGGAGAATTAAAATAGTGAAAAAAGTAGGTGGGGGGAGCTCCCAACTCCTAACGCCTAATTGGTAGTCGGTGGCATTCCCATAAGAGGAGGGGTCCTTTCTAATTGACTAAAATCAAATAACTTTTTGAAACGTTTAACCTTTGTAGAAAATGGGTGGTTTCGATCCCAACAACTCCCCTACAAAAAAGGGTGGGGGGATTAGTCAATCATTTTTATACAGCCAAGTTACAAAGAAGACGTTGCAGAGTGCTACGGGATTAGCTTATGATGGAGAATGTATATATTATTGAATATTTGAGAATGTATATACGAAGTGATATGTTATCGTAACGTTGTTGGTATGAAAAAATATTTTTAATGACATGCCAATTTTATGATAGATAGAAAAATTATATATCTATACTTTAAGATTATTTAATAAATAATAAAAAAAAAAAAATCATTTCTCATATAAGCCTACTTGAATTACAAAGAAAATTAGTAAATAACCCATGAACAAAACTCAAATAATAAGACTGGGCCAAAACATGCTGGCAAATCTGTCCTCTGAAATCTCTGTGATAGGACTATTGGGCTTTTAGTTTATGGTATTCAAGTCCACCAAGTTTTGAAACGCCCTCTCAGGATACTTAACTATAATTAGGGATGTAATCAGTTCAGTTTGATATAATTTAGGATAAAATTTAAAACCAAATTAGTATTATCGGTTTTCTATTTTTTAAAACCGATTACACACCAGTTATCTTCCAAAAGCGATAGCACCGATTTTATTGGTTCTGGTCCGATTTTCTAATTTTAAATAAGTCTATATTAGCTTATTAGACTATTAATATATATATTAATATTGTTTATAATGATTAAAATAATTATATATTAGTATTTATTATAATAAGTTTAATTTTTTATAATTATATCATTGATATTTATAACTAATATTATTAGTTTTAGCTTTTAAAAAAATTGTATTAATATTATTATATCATTATTTCATGCGTAATTAGTTAGTATAATAATTTATATATAGATTTAAAGTATAGTATTATACTATTAGTATTAGGTCATAAAATATAAATTGTAACTAATTTTATATTATATACTAATGTATAACATATTATGCATAATTAAAAAAATATTTTATATTGTGTATCATAATAAAAAAAATTAAATTAAAAAATATATATTATATTGAACCAGTCCGGTTTGATCCGATCTGATTTTAAAAAGTTTATAACCGAAACTGAATCGATATCTACCGATTTTAACGTTATGAAAACCGATTCCACCAGTTCGATTCGATCCGTTCCAATTTACCAGTTTTTTTTTCACCCCTAATTGTAATTGAGTGAGGCATCATTTTAGATTTTGAAATAAAATGAGATAAAATATTACATAAAATATTATTTTTAAATAAAATATAAAAATTACATAAAAATTAAATTAATTATTCTATAGGTACTTCTACCATCACAAAACCAACCAGAATTCCAAACTAGAAATCCTGCTTGTGGAATTTTTTTTTTTTGCCTTTTAATATTATCTATTTTTTTTAACTCTGAAGTTAAAAAATAAATAAATAAATCACAACATTATTATTAAACACATGTAATCATTAAATTAAATAAAAAATAAAAACCTAAAACGAGATTTGAAATCAAGACGAGGGGAATCCCAGTCTTGGCTTTTAGCATTGTTCTTTTCATATTTTGTGTAAAAATTAAAAAAAAAGTCGTAATGATAAAATTAGATGAGATGAAACGTTTTCGAAATCCAAACCTAGCAACTTGCTCGGAAGTTTGTCCGTATTAGCTTTACCAATTAGGTCTTCTTTGCCCAAGTTCATGTTTCATCCTCAGGAGTTTGTTTGCAACTTGCTCAGAATTAATATACATAGCAACAACTAACGATAGGGGGTGCTCTCATTTATGTAGATAAGAATAATATATATATATATATAGATAGATATATTAGCTCGACTTTCTTCAGTATCCAATGGTATCAAAACGCCCCCCATTCATCCGGCTTATCATCTACATAAAATGATGAAGTTTGTTGTTTTCTTTCTTGGGTGGGAATGAGAAGCAGAGCTAACAATAAAAAGTTGGAATGTAAGTTTGCGCTCAGAGGTTGAACGGCAAAAAGGTAGTAGCAGCATATAAAAATCATCACACCATGCAACAAAGCTTAGAATCCATAGAAGCCAAACATATGCAAAATGCTTGGAAACCCGTCAAAGGATATCTGCATATCAAAGGCACCAGATCTCGTGTTATCTCTCTTTCATAACTTGCTATCAATTAAATGTTTAGTCCTACATATCAAAATATAATGCTCATCTTTCCTTTAAATCAATAGAATTTTGCAGAAATTATTCTTGCATAATACCTGTAATCCATCACGTACTTTGACTTCCCCACTCTTCCAAGCTGCAGGATTGATTGTTTTCCATTCTCCTAAGTGAACCATAAACAAGTTAGTATCCCAAGTACATGGCTCATTTCGACGCCTCCCAGCCCAATCTTCTCTCCACACTTATAAATTAAGCATCTTGATCACATTTTTCCACATGTTTGTCCCAGATAAACCATAAATCAAGGAAGTTAATGATACCTCTAAAGTCAGCTGGAAATTCTTTACAGAGCTCTGGATTCTAAGTCCAGCTCTTCCCCTGTCTCTATAGTCTAACTCATTTTGCTTTGAAATCTGAAGAAGCAAAAGAAACCAATCAAAAAATCGATAATTAATATACTTCCTGAAACTTAACAGAGGAATACACTTTCTGTATTCTTACTTTGTTGTAATGCGGAACTCTTGAGAATAGCTGATGAACTTTGTCCACTTTCCCCTCCCAATCCTTTGGCAGTCCATGAATGTGTTGTACCTACCAGAAACAAAATTCTTGGATTATGATACGCATATTACTAGACTTAAAAGATGAAATCCCAGCATGCATTTTCATGCT
Organism: Platycarya strobilacea; assembly: GCA_036898215.1. NCBI lineage: Eukaryota > Viridiplantae > Streptophyta > Magnoliopsida > Fagales > Juglandaceae > Platycarya > Platycarya strobilacea. The sequence continues at coordinate 4,304,948 of CM072556.1, read as the reverse complement.
ATAATAGGGTAAGTACCTTAGAATCTTAGAAACCGTTTAGCTCACCTGAGTTGTGTTCTTAAGCTGCATGGATTGATGCTTGGGTATGCATACCATCATACTTCTGTAACTACCCATACAGGTGGCTATTGTAGGTATGAATCTGCCAAGCAAAGCAATCCTATGTAATGAGAAGAAGACACACACACACACACACACATATATATATATAGAGAGAGAGAGAGGACTTGGCTAACCTGACAACAGCAAGAAGTGATTTAGACTGACTTGTTAGAGCATTGAGCCGTCTTCCCTGCAATTAAAATCATTGCTGAACAAATTCATGATAGAATCTTTCCATAAATCAATCAAAAAACTGAGTCCACAATCTTACATGTAATGTAATTCATTACACTATAAAAAGCTCCAAGAAATGACCTGATCCCAAATATGGTATTTAGAACCCATGAGGTTGGATGTGATGGCCCCAATAAAACTATCATCCATACTAGACAATATTCCTTTTGTATTCTGAGCTATGGTGAATGCGGACTTCCCATTATTCCTCTTGTGGTGGGCAACAGCTAGTTTCCGATTTTGTCGTCCCTGACCTTCCTGGTTTTATAATTCCAGATAAAAAGAATCAAGAGATAAACCTTGCTCCTCAAGAGAAACCATGAACAACCCAGATACAGGCAATCAAACAGGGGGCCACGCTAAGAGAGGAATTATAGAGTATAGTGGGTGTAATTGAGAGTTGCATGAAAAAGATGAAACAAAAGCAATTATATTTTATACCACAAATTACATATTGTATCGTGATGCAGAAAGATGCTGAAGATGGCTTGCAAAAGTTATTAGATGTCAGTACCCTACCTAAACCAGAAACTCATCGTCCTTCTCCGTTATTACATCCAAGGTACAATACTTTCATAAGAATTGCAAAATTCTCGCAGACTTTTATGAGTAAGACAGAAAGTAAAAAGTACAAAAAAACAACATTGAGTTACAAATATGATTCCTTGGCCTTGCCCTGCAGAAACAACCGTTAGCAATATCCCCATGGGTTTCGACTTCCCTTGCTAATGAGATAAAATCCAGACTTTTATACAATTAGGATTAATATACAACCAAAGAGAGAGGGGGATCTCACATTCGTATAAAGAGCGTATAGAGTACCCCCATGTAGTCCCTCCGGCGATGCTTCTTTCACAATTACACAAGTACACCTTCCTACATCCGGAGGTAATGGCCTACACAACAAAGACCTGAACAAGCGTACACAAAACTGAGATTAAAAAGACTTCAAAACAGGATTTTTGGGTCAAAATCCCAAAACGGTAAACAGAAAACCAACCTATTAGGCAGTGTAGACCAAGAAGAAGCCGGGGCAGCTTCAGAATCGGAGTAGTCCCAAATATTCAAAGAACTGGAGGTTTCCGATTCGGCAGGTTCCCAAATTTTCGACCCAAAAGTCTTCTCAGGCTCATTCATTTGCATGCAAAACTGAAGCGAGGATGGCTTCAATACCCTGCTGTTTGTCGAGAGAGACTTCATGGCGGTGAACCGCTTGGGCGTACGAATCCCGTTTGTGGGCACGACATTTTCTTTGTCAGTACCAAATAAGGCAGGCTTCTCGTTTTGTTTCCTGTTGGGCACGTCGTTCTCTTTGTTGTCTGTAAATATGCGTGGGGTTGAGCAGACGCCCCCACCGCCTTCACTGCTGCTGCGGCTGTGCCTGAGGTCAGTCAGGGGGTTGACGTAGAGGGAGTTATACGAGGATTGCCGTGGCATTGAGGATCTCTTGCAACTAGTCATCGGATTTTGAGGGAGGCAAGATTCGTTAATCCTTTGGATGTTTTTGGATTTGAATGCTGGACGTTGTGTCTGGTTTTGGGAAAGACTTCTTGAAACCAGTCACATCTAGCACGGAGATTGATATCTATTTGAAATGTGTTGCTTCGGGAAAGATTTGGCTTACACTTTTTGTGTGGAGTAGATTTTGTCTTTGAAGAGATCAGTGGCTCTGATTTTGCCACGTCGGTTTATTGAGTGGGTCCTTAATTGCTTGTGAGGGTGGGTAGAAACGGTATATTGAGTGGACCCCAATAACTTTGGGGTGAGATTGTTGCAACTGTGATGAGGATGTTTTTGAATTTAAATGGTCATTGGGAAATGTGAGCGTTTTGTTTTTGAATGGTGGGAACTATAATCTCTTGAGTGCTTGTTTGCTTGCCTGCTTGGTAGGACTAACGGTAACTATTCAAACTCTTTGACTTTTTTTCTTCACCTGAGTGAATCGAGGTGGTTTTACCATACAGGAGGTTTACCGAGGGATTAAAAAAAGAGCGAACCTAAAGTTCAGTCTGATCGAACCTCTTTTATTATAACTCTTGTCATTCTTGAGAGAGAAAATATTGAGAGCATCCAACACTCATTGCACACACTCACATAAACAGTACATATGTACTGTTCATATGCACTGTTCATGTGAGTGTGTGCAATGAGTGTTGGATGCTCCCTAGCATTAGTCTTCTTGAGGTGGGTGACACCTCCTTTTGGGAGATGTTGAGTGTGCTCGGACTGCACTCGACGTAAATATAATAAAATAATAAAATAATAAAATAAAATATATATAATAAAAAAATATAATAAAAAATATAATAAATATAAATTTTTAAGAGAAATTCGACCTCATCTAGTTTCTATCGTCGCCCACGACAATGAGCGACATCGCCCATCCTATCGAGACTAGAGGAAGCCAACAATCCCACCCCTACAATAGCGAGCCCTCCAATTTAGTAGGTGGACTGCATTTACACTGGAGTGCAGCCCAACCGCACACCAACGTCACTCTTAAAAACAAAAAAAGTTTTCCATCATATTATGTTTTCATTTTTTTTTTTTTTTGAGTCTGCTATACTAGAGCCGCTTTGTATTTTCAACTTCACGCAACTTATTTTATTTTAATACCCAAAGCAGGAAAAAGTGGCAGGCCAGAGGTATTAAATTATAAATGGTAGAGTGGGAGCGATTCCTCTGCAAACTCATGAACAATAAAAAGAATCTTTTCTTCTTTTGGTTTCAAGCTTGAATTGCCAATAAATCTTCAAGCAAAACCAAGAAAAACACTATGTTCTTGAACAACAAATTGAACAAATCCCAAAAATCTTACAAGATATTTTGGAGAGAGATTGCAGACAAAGTACAAAAAAAAAAAAAAATCGATGAGTGGGATATAAATTTCATCTTCTTCATGAGTCCATCTTCTTCGCCCACGACCCCTAGATGTAAACAATGTTAATCTCCAAAACTGCAAATTCGGCTTTACCATTCCCAAGCTTACCAGATTCTTGAATTCTTTTTTCTCCAAAACCCATATTGACGTAAACGATGTAATTATTTGGAATTCTTTCCTCAGTTTTTTTCAAGAACTAAAGGGAAGCAGAAAATAAACCATCCAACAAAAAATCAAAATTCTATACAGCTATTTAGCATAAGACAATTTTCTTTTCTAGGAAAAGCCCAACTACACGAATCGCTGTAACCAGAAATTATTTTCCCCTTTTTCCCAAAATTCTCTTAAATATTATCAACAACCACGCGCCATTTCAATCCCGAGAAGAAAATTACTTACATAAAGGTAGGATTTGGAGAAGAATCAAGGAAACCCAGGTGCTGGATGTTGCTATGTTGAGCTTTAGGTTTTCTTCACTTATAAGAGAATGATGAAAGAGAATAGGCGTGGGTGGTTCTGCTTGAATTGAACCGGTGTAAGTGACAAATCGTGATATGGCAACCGGACCAGATTTGCCATGTCATAGTGTGTGGAGTGGATGGAAGAACTGATTTAAAAGTAGATTAATTCTTTTTGTTAAGGATATGTATAGACTTATGTATAGTGTATAGACTTATACACAGATTTTATTATGGTATTTGGTGTATAGGTTATGTATAGATTTTTTTTTTTTTTTTTTAATTGAGTGGGAAGGTTTTATTTGCACGAGACAGACGAAAAACAATCTACAAAGCCTATGGAATCAAACTTTCGTAGTTAAATTATTTTTTACAATTTCAAAAAAAGTCCACATTGCCGTATTCAATGGTGAAATCCAACTTTTCACATATACTTACGAATTTTGCTATGCATAAACCAGTGTATTAAGTATTGACACGTCACTCATCATTACAACTAAAAAAAAAAAAAAAAACATCAATACTTTTTGTATAATTGATGTAGAAATCTTCCACATCAACAGTATGTTGAATGCGTAAAAAATGAAACTTATAAACAGATTTTCTCAATATAATGTAATAAAGTTCAACTATTGTATTTGCCTCATTAAATTATGAAAGGTAAATATCTGCAAGTGCTGCCTCTACAAGACAGAATTATTAATCACGTGAAAAAACTAATTTGCAAGCTCCAGTTTTTGTACATCAAACACACCACTATGGAAGCAACATCAATTGTTTTGAAAAATAATTAGCATTTTAATTGTTCTTTAATGTAAAATTAATCTCATAATAAGAGGCGTGTTAATGCACCAATTTTGTGTGTAGCAACACTCCTCGAAGCCTTGAGGATGTGAGGGGAACAACACTCCACTCCAATGGAGGGGAACACAAACAAGCCCTCCTGGAGTGGTTCTGTGGCTACCGTGTCAAAGTGGCCACAACCCACAACCGGCAAGACTGACCAACCCCTTTTGACACCTTGATGGTGGGCAGCCATTCTATTTTTTAATTTTTGTAGATTAAAGCTTTTCGGTAGGGATGAACCCTCTTTTATTTTTAAGCAAGAAGTTGACATATCAATTATTATTGAAATGTGAATAAGCCTGATTCGTTGAAGTTAAATTCAAAAGTAATAGTACCTTAAAAAAAGATTTAAAACAACTATCCAGCTTCTTAGCTGCACCCAACTCCCGAGACACTGATAAGTTACTACACCAGCCACAAGGCTAGAATTATGCCCAGCTGTATCAAATCTTCCTTCGAGAACTTACAACCTGCAGCTAGAAATAGATTTATAGAGAAATGTGAGGGAGGAAGGACTATAATGGTCGAGATTTTAAGCTTTAACGGCACAAGAGGAACATTTAGGTTGTGTTTGAGTAGTTAGTTAATCTCTTATATTTTGTGAGTAGAGGTGAAAAAATAATGAAAAAATAATTATTAAATATTAAATAGTAATAAAAAATAATAAAAAGTATGTGAAAAATAATAATAAAATAATAAATACCAGTGAAGTATTCTCATTCTCAAAACACTCTAGTACCCAAACTGGCCCTAATATCAAAGTAGCTATAAAGAAAAAAAGGCAGTACTACTTACCCCACTCTTATTGATCTTGATCCCATCCCGTTTTAATTTTTTTTTTTCGTTTTTTTACATGATTTTTTAAGTAAATTTTTTTAAATGATTTTTTTAACATCTTAAAATATTTTTAAAAATTTTTTAAAAAAAATACAGCATTATTTAAAAACACTTATTTAAAAATCATGTAAAAAAAAACTTTAAAAAAAACTTAAAACAGGATGGGATCAGGATCAATAGCAGCGGAGGTAATAGCATTTTCCATTAAAAATATAATAATAAGACTAAAGGATTACCATTGATAGGGCATTTTTTTTTTCATTCCAATATCTTGTTGGCAATGGGAAAGATGGGAGCTATATCCACAGGAACCTGAGATACAAAGAGAAAATGAAATAATAGAAGGACAAAAATGACAAATTACATGGTGGTGTGTGATGTGGGGATAATAAGTAGCATTTCTCATAGTAAAAGAAACCCTGGATACATTTCGACTAACGAAAATACTGACAGTGAGAAAGTAACAGATTGCCGTGGCTCGTACCTGAATGTCCTCTAATTTCTGCAAAGCAATCTTTAATGGTTGTGTCATTGTACTATATTTCTGAAGAAGCACATCTGCAGCTTCTTTGTCACCTTTTGCCTGTATGGTGAGTATCTCCCTACTCAGGCCTTCCACCGCATCCTCAACCTTTTGAAAATAGAACAAACTTTATGGCCCAGAAGAAAAGGGAAGAAGAACCATGGAAGAGGAATTATGGAATACTTATACCTTAGAAAAATCAACAGAGAACGTCTCATTGGGATGCAAAATAAAGGCTCCTTTGTCATATAGCCAGTTAAACTGCAATGCTTGTCCTTTCCTGAATATATATATATATAATATATATTGCAAATACATAAGATGCTTGGTGACAACAGTTAAAATAGTGGATGATCATAGGATAAATAGCTAGCTTACCCATGAGCTTCCTGTAAGCCAAAACGTACTGAACGGAAGCATCCAGCAAGGAAGGAAACGTACATGGACTTCAACAAACTCTTGGGAAGCCAATCCTGGTATCACCACATAGATATAAGTAAGAACATCAATCTAAAGCTTCCACCATCAAAATAGAGCTTTGGAACTTAAATCCACAAAAGACCCATCTTTTTATTTGTAAGCAACACACCCACCCTGTAGTGCCATTTAGATGAAAGGGCTATTGACGAAAATACCAATATGATTTTAAATTTCCTTCTGACCAATTAGAAGCCAATTATGACTATAGGCTATAGAACAGCTGCAGCCTTTTATATTAAACTTAAATTCTTTTTTAAATTTACCTGTAAAGATAAATAAATTTACTTCTGATTCAATCCCAGGTATATTGTATAATGATAAGGGAATTAATGATACAAAGTGCGTGGATTGTCTAAAGCATGTGAAAAGCATCGTATTAATGAGACTCATAAAAAAAATAATTGTGGATTGCATAACTAATTAATGACCTGGTGAATTAGGAACCGTAGTGCCCAAAGGCCAACTATATCAGCTTTTGCTTCTTCCAAAGCTGAGTGAAGTTCTTGAAGTTCCTGTATCAAAGGATAATATAGAAAGCATGAAGAATCATATATAATACTATATTTAATAAAATGAAAAAAAAAAAGGAAATGATATTACATCCAAACTCAAATATTCAAACTTTTGTAAGCTTTTAAAACTCATAATAGGTGATTTGGCCCAACAAGTACATAAACAGGTTCCAAGTCCTAAACACAACTAATATGAGTTACTTAACGCATCCTCTAACATCTATGCCCAAACAACACCAAAATTAAGGCAAACAGGCCCAATAACCAACAAAATCCAAAATAAAGGCAATATCTGGAGTTCAAGAACAACCAAACCAAACACTGATAATAAAGTTAGAGCATACAACCTACAAGCTTAAGCTAGTACATCAAGAGGCCCAACAAGTACACAAACCCATAGCAAGTTGCAAACAAAGAGGAACTCCTCAACACTTCTGCCACACATGACCAAATTATTTTCCCCTTCACCCAATAAACATAGAGATGCAGCTAATACATCTTCTTCTTTCATAGGTGATAAATCTAATTGAAAAGTGCAGTAAGGGTTGTGATCATGGTACATGTGATGTAGACACAATAAACGGCCTAAAGCAGCTAATATGCTTCGTGCAGAAATATGTATCATGTTGACCTGGTGTTATGCTGTAGCAATTTAAAAAGTTCTATTTATCTTATATTAGTTGCAATTTTTGGTCTATATAGTCAAATGGCCATTTTTCTTTTATTCGTAAAGAATAATTTCATTGATGAGAGAAGTGACAGTCCAATGCACGGGTATATAGCTATTAAATGAACAGAAACTTAGCTTTCAATTAGAAGTTCTACTTCAATATGCGAGTAGATGAGTTACTATGTGAACAAGTTCTAATACTAAATTTAATCGGGTATGAATTTAAAAAAGAAAAAAGAAAAGAAGCGAAACCACAAAAAAGAAAGAAACATATCAAGTAAAAAAATTAACTGACCAATCTGACAGTAGACTTTTCACCATTTGGAAGTGTTATGGTATGGGGCCCAATCCCATGGCAACACTCATGGCATATTGTGTGAGTGAAGAAGGATTCAAAATCTACAAGTCCTTGCTGTTCCTTTGTAATGCAAACATGAGCTATTGGTTGAAGAATATGCTTAAACCTGGTGAGTACAGGCATGTCAAATTAAAAAAAAATTATCAACATGAAATGCCCAGATTTCAGGAAAGCAAGCGATGATGGAAATCAATGAATCAAAATAAGTGTAAATAGTGGGCTGGAAAAAAGCATAATGATCATTGAAATTCCAAGGAAGGAATTGTACTTAGCCTCCGAAACATTCTTAAGCATGACCATTGCTGTTCCTCGATCTTTAACTATACGCTCATCATTTGGCAAATTGAAAGCAACGGTTTGAGGGCCCTTTACATCCTGAGGTAAAATTTAATCTCATCAGCATTCTTTTTTATTAAATAATATTATAGTTAGATCAGAACAATTAAGCGTGGATTAAAAAAACAAAAATTTAACACAATAAAAAGAACTATAGTTGGAAAACAAACATATTTAAGTTGTCAATACCAGTTAACATAGAGCAAATCATAGCTCTCCAAGCAGTAAGTTAATTACGTTGTTGGTTTTAACCATAGCTAAGTTTTCAACACACAAATAAGACTTCTACCATGATTGCAAGCACACCTAACTAATATATTAATTCCAGGTCCTGTCACTCAATCTCATGGTGCACTATCACCAACTACAAGAATTTTAAAAGTTAAAACTGTTTAATGCCAAAATAAGCCAGGTAGTCCTCAAGTGTACAAAAATACACAAAAACCAAACCACCCTAGAGATGTCTAAGCAAATTAAGCTCAAACCATAAGTTCATATAGTTGGGCCCCAGCCAAATGCAGATCATCTTAGAAACTTCCCTAGAGGGTTGACAACTGGGTAAAACCATCATTATCTCAGGAACTGATCAAAGGTCAGCACTCACTAAGGAATGAGCAAAATGCACTCAAAAAGGAAAACAGCCTATGGACTCTCATTGACAAGAAAAAGTACAAGTCATCCTAGGTCCATAGCAGGACAGCATCCATACAAGCTACAAATCATGATATAAACTAGTTACCGAAATTCAAACTTGTAGGTATTGGGTCAGGCATAGACACAACTACACAAATTTTAAAGGCATCCTATGACTATGGTGTGAAAAATGGGGAAAAAATAAGGCTGGGATGGCAGATTAAGTGTTATATCAGCATATTTCTGTCCAACGGATACATTGAACTATACAGTAAAACCACATAGATATAAGAATATATGCTAAACTAATATTTCTAACATCTGCAACTTTATCTTCGTTGATTTGCTTTTTGTCTCTGACTAAGGACAGATTAGGACACCTCCTTACATGAAGCTTTGTGGTAAGAGTTTAGGATAACAAAGGTAATTATTTTAGGGTTTATAAACTACTTGTGGTCTGAAGTGGCAGTATTTAATTGCAAAGAATTCCTGCACAAGTGTAGACTAACAGAGGTAAAACATGTTATGTTAAGCTACCGTGCAACACCGAGCTGACCCTAACCAGAAGTTCAGAACTTTGAGACCCCTACACATTCCAAGCACTTATTGCGAATGGAGATAGCTAAATTAGATCAGAGGAAAGACAAAAAAAAAAAAAAAGGAAAACTTTTTTAAAAGAAAATTAGATTAATTTCAATTAATGCATACTCTGGGCCAATTCTCATTATGTGACACTACTAAAGATGGATAGAAACCATAATGTTAGGACAGAGTTTGTAATTAAGTGGGTTGTCAGGATACCAATATTACCGGATCATCATTTATGATCTTCATTATTATTTGTTGATAAATGAGCTTTCTAAGCTTCCCGTAATGCACTGCAGATATCTTACAATTAGTTATATTTGAATCACCATGCTTGATTCATGGCATACAGAAGTATAAATTGGATTAGACTAGAACCATCATGGAAGATACCTTTCAGTTTTCACACATTTTACAAACTCACCCCTGCATTATAAAGAAGGTGAATGACACGAATAGGAGCAGCAGTCACATCTTCAGATTTGTACACACTATCCATTGGCAGATTTTGTTCAAGAATCTGTATAATAAAATCCTTTTTAATAATGGAAAAGTAAAATTAGAGAGAAAAATGAAAGCTATTACAGCAGAGGGTGAAATGGTAGGCCACTGATTCATCAGCCAAATGGTACATATGCTTATCTGAAATGAGAAGTTCGGTTCAACCCATAGTTGGTGGGGTTTATGAGGCATGAGTTCTTCAACCAATTGCTAAGATGAAAAAAAAAATGAATGGGAACAGAAGAGGATAAGAATACCTTCAAATTATCACCAAAGAGTTTAAGCTGAGCAGTTGCTTTGTCATCCCGAACTCCAATAAATGCTTCAAATGTAGCCTGCATTTAAATGCAATGAAACTATTAAGTTATATGTGCTAATTGAGTATGGTGAACAAGAATAGGAGTGATCAACGATAAATTCCGGCTTCAGAAAAAAGATAAACAAGGTCTAATGCTTTCTACAAAGCTCAATTTTGTTCTAAGACTCCTGCCATGTATCTTTCAGAAAACATAACATTATCCTCAGTTCAGCAATCATTTCACCAACAGAATACCAGTAATATCTATTTCAAGCATTACTAGTTTTAAGCGGGCATACAAGTCAACCGGCAAGGTACATATGACATGGCAATAGTAATTCCAATCTTCATCCAAAAGTAGCCAAAGAAAATCCCCAACAAGATAACAATAGTGATCTCCCTTAAAGGATTGTACTACTCAATTTCATAACACTTCAATATGATTACATGTTACTGTGGCTAATTTTGATTTTAGGCTCCGATAGGATCTGTTACTCGTAAATATCAAGCAAAGGCAGAAAAATAAAGTCATCTCTTGTATCCTATCCTTCAAGCTTTGCTTAACTTTGAAGTGATTACATCTCTTGTATAGGCTAGACACAATGAAGATTATTTTTTATATAGGATAAGATTTTGTTGAATCATAAAGGGAGTTACTCCAGTACACTAGTAGCATTCAAGAGAGACATCTAACTAGCTAAAGGGTGTTAATCAACCCACAAAGCCCATGAGGCTAGAATACATAAACTCACTGTACATCCATAGTGATAGACTTAGGCCCCGTTTGGATACAGAAACGGTTTCATCTCATCTCATCATTATAACTTTTCCAAATTCTCGTACAAAATATAATAAACAATTCAACTTTTTCAAATCTCAAAAAAATAATAATATTAAAAAATAATATTCTAACAATATTTTATTTAACTTCCAACTTTCATATAAAACCATCTTATCTCATCTTATCTTACTATCCAAATGGGGTCTTAGTGCTTAAAGGATATGAGGCACATGCAGAATAGTGTTATGAATGAAAAGAAACTCAATCTTACACTACAAGTAAAGCTGATGAACAAGCTATGCATAAAAATAATACCTTGTACCCAAAAAGTGTATCTTCATATGTCTCATAGGGTCCAATAGTAACATCCAGTTTGGAATCCTACACCAAAGGGACCAAATCGACATTAGCTGTGAAACCAAAAGACTATTACAAATAGTTGTTAAAAATTTCGAAACCATAGCAACAGCTAAAAACTGGTTGATATTTGATGAAAAGCTACAATGAGTCTTCCACAATTGTGTCTTTTGTGTTTTCTGTGTTATCATATTCTTCTTTCCTATATCAGCATGTAAATTTTACAATTTTAATATAGCGTTGCATGTAAAAGTTCAATCAATGCCTTGACTAGACTCTTATAACTTGGTAGTTGGTAATAAAAAATACATCACATTAAACTTTCCCTTCAAGCTAGCCTATATGCTTCTTTATTTATAGTTTGATGTCCTGGAAATGCAATGGCTTCAAAATATGTACGACCATAAAACTTGATGAAACAAGTGATGGAAATCAAGAAAGATTGTGAACTAGAAATGCAAACCCCTAAAAAAATTGGGAAAAAGTAGTTCATAATCAGAGTTCAGCATACTACAAACTTCATTCTCTTTACAAGGGGGACTAATATTTCTATCAGCCAACTTGATGGATCCATGTGAACATTTATCCTGGGCTTCAATACTGTTCTTAAATATGTATCGAAGGACATTGTCTTCAATGGGACTTGACCAGCATAAATATCATACAGCGAACTTTTTGACTTTGATGAAGATTACAATACACGGCCATTGAATTTCAGCCAAAAATGTCAAATTTAATTAGGTTTATCAAAAACAAATCTGCAGAAAGAAACAATTCCTTAGACGGTATTTGCTCCTAACAACAGCCATCATTAGTAAGATAACGCTAAGGCGAGTTTTTTAAAATCCATTAATCGGCCATCTCACAAGTATTTTATTGGAAACGGGAGTGTAAGCAAAGGCATGCCATAAAACTGGCTAAACGTGTCAGCACCTTCTTTGTTTGTCTAGGACAACGTTCATTCTCAAATCATACACTGACCCCCCCTTCCCTTTTTTTTCTCCTTTTTCAATTTGTTAAGCATATGATGGAGGATTAGTGGTTTCTAACATGCAACATCAAGTTTACATAAGAGGCATATCATTTTTCAGGTTCTGGGAACTCCTGTTTCATTTGTAGTCGTGGCGTTTGTGTCCATTTCTGTTCAAATTTCTAGATTTACCTGAAGTTTTGGACCTGCATTTTAGAATGTTGTTATTATATGATAAAATGGACATACATTATTATAAGAATGTGTGTATGTGGAGGAAGAGAGAGAAGGGGGGGAGGTTATTAAGGAAAGTTCATGAAATCTTTTACTTTCTTTCTAGGTAAAAGACGCAAATAAGAGGATCATAATGTTAATTCTTCAAGCTGCTATGTTGAAATCAGGTTTTACATACTAGGAAACTGGCACAAAGTTGTTTAGAAAGAATCCACAAATAGATGTCACTCTCCTTATGCGTACAACTTTGCTTTGGGCATGCATTATTATGAACTGAATTATAAAGGAGAACTATATTCCAAATACTAACCAACTCCATCCAGGCTATATCTGACTCATAATAATCATTTGAACACAAAGCATTGGCTTTGCTGTGCAGCAGTCTCTTCAAACTACACAAGACAAGAAAGACTCAGCACGTATTTGTGAGTAGAATAAAGATCAGCATATACTTAAACAACAAACTATCAACAGAAATCTGAAAACAAAATTACCTAGATGAGCTAGTAATATCCCCAGCTTTTTGCAGTAATTCGGAGGCTTTTTTGAGGTAGGGATTATACTCTTGAGGGAAAGGAACAATGTACAGATCATGGGTGGAACCAACCAAATGTTGTGTTATGTTGGATGTATCATGAGACAAAGAAGATTCCAGACCAAATTCACTATGCCTTTTGATAATATTGTAAAAGCCAGTTGCATCCTGTTGTTGCTCTGCTGTTAGACTGCTCTTCCATAATTCAAATTCCTGTAAAAGAGAAACTAATCGTGTTTATGTATGTAAACAATTACTTTTTTATGCATATGAAGAACTTCCAGAAAATACCATTTTGTCCATGTCTGGAGGATAGAAGTTTGCACCAGGTGGTTTCAGCAGGGGGAATGCAGCTCTATATTCAAGGCCCTTCCACTGACTAACTCGCCTTGTGGCCTCAGGAAGCAACTTAATGGCTGAATCGGCAGTTGTTAAAAATGCCTCATTCTCATCAAGGCAAGACCTGTTGATAAGGAACAATATTAGAGATTTTTCTCCTAAAAAATGTACTTATCAAAAAAATTGGACAAAATCTTCATCAAGAGATTTTTACAAATTTCACAACTGAAAGAATCAGTTGGACTGCAGTATGTGTGACACAATAAGTGTCAACGTTGTGTAGCTCCTCATTCTCATCACTTTTTACCCCTTAGCTGCAGGGTCCTTTTCGATTCTTTATGAGATCGCGTTGCTTATCATTTATGTATGTGGATACATTTGTACATTTGCAATAGTCTTGAGTCATGATTAAATGCACATAACACTTAGCTAAGGGTACAAATTTGATGAGCCAACTTTTTATGAATTAAAGTCAAGAAGTGTCCAGAAAATTGAAAAAAAGAAAAAAGAAGAGGGAGCTAGGTCTCTGTACTTTTGCAAGTCGGGTTCAGAAGAAGAAATATATAAATATATAAATACATATATGGAGAGAGAGAGAGAGAGAGAGAGAGTAGAAACCCAATGCAAAGGCTAAAAATGTTTTGTGACGGTGTCTAATATTTTTTGATAAGTACCTCTTTGGGTCATTTTTTTAGCAGAAATACAGAGGAGATCAAGGAGACTGGTCCAAATCTCAATATTTTGGCAATGAAGATACAAGCCAAATAATTTGTTTTTGGCAGGCAAGGAAACTGCTTCCTTCTGGTCGGAGGCCTAAAAATGGCTTTAGTCAGTCAGGTCACAGAAAGTAAGCCCAGTCCTGCAGTTTTCTAAGGCCGGGTCTGGCTTTGAAGAGAAGATTGCACTAATGAGTCAGTGAAATAGGAACTAGGATATGAGTAAAATAAAGCTCAAAGGATCCAATCTCCCCTAACAAAGGGATATCTCTCAAAGTCAGGGAATGATTAATCTTTTTGTCTTTCTGAAGAAAACCAAACTTAATTGATAAATTTACCAATAACATTCATTTTTTTAATACGCATTCTGTAACAAACATTTTTAACATGACTTTCTGCATGTTTCAAGAGGTGTGAGTCTGTGTGTATGTGCATGTGCAAGATTTTGTTCCAACACCAGAGACAAAGCTACAGTGTGCCACTCTGAGAAAGACTCACCATGGACTCTTATTAATCACATAATACATCCATTTTAACTTGTCTAACTCTGATGCATCAGCATGCTCCTTTAACCAATCTCTTAAAGCTGGATTGCTATACCAGACCTGAATAAAAAAATAAGGAGAATAAAATAAATTTTAGGAAAAGGAGCCAATTTGGTAATCTAACAGGACTAAAACAATTTTTTTATATATGTAACAGTACAAAACAATTAAGTGAAATATCGTCGATTATAGCAACCTCAATTAAGTCCATATGGATGGTCCAAAACAAAACAGCTATTTGATTGTTTAAAGAAAACACAAGTACGCAATATAAAGATCCTTCTGCAGCCTTTCAGAAGTAGAAACTATCCTTTTCATTTGCAGTGAGTATTTTTGTTATCGGTAAACAAAAGTTCAGTGAGCATAAAATAGACAAAGGCCCAATTATACGGGACATATAGAAGAGCATCGCCTATGCATGCTAGTTTGGCAATGCAAGGAAGTCATGAAAAGACATGCCATTAAAAGCAATTACAATAGACCAATGCAGTGAGTATTAAACCCAACAAACATAATTGATAAGAGAAGTATTTGGTGAACCATACTACAGTGGTTGATATGCTGACCATATGTTTGGACTATGAAACAACAACTATAGTAGTCACCTTCTTTTTTCAATGGAGGGATACATTAAAAAAAAAAGAGCTTTTAATTATGTTTTATTGTTTTGTAATTTACATATGCTGCCCTAAAAACTTCTTCTTTTTGGTTATTACATTAAAAAAAAGGCTTAACGTACTATCTAAATCAAGAAAATGAACTCTCTTTATAAATCCCATCATATGAAGAGCAGATACCAGTTGCTAACGGTGCCAGACAACAGGAAAATCACGTTCATGAATATCTTTTTCATGAGTAGTCATGAATACGAAGTATCTAAATGCACTTAGATATATCAGAAGCATAAATAAATTTGCGTGTGTTTTCTATACAACCTGTTCATAAAATATTGTGTCCATAACTTTTGCGGCATTGACAAGTAAAACCAAAGCTTCCCTGTCAGCATCCGTAAGCCCAGTCAACTGCATCAAGTTAAATAGACAAAAATATATAATAGCATTAGGGAATTCATTTCGAATTCATAAGATGCATAAGGCAGAAAACAACTGCAAAATGAAAAAAGACCAACAGCTTAGTAAACTAAATTTTGAAATAAGATCCAATTAACAGTACACTAAATCAACAAAAAAAAAATGAAAAATGTTATTTTTCCTCTTAATTTGTAATCTCTACTATAACTTCTAAATTACTTCCATGTAGTTTTCAACACATACTAAGGAAATAAAGAGAAGTGATAAGTCTAAAGAAAAAAGTAAAAAATTGACTAGGCACAATGAACATATAAAGAATTATCTTCTCCAAAATACGTAGGATGCATAAGCAATAAAAGAACGCGATGGCAGACAAAATAACTTGAAGATCCATTTAAGTGTGACTATGTGCTTAAAATAGCTAATGCCAACTATTATGGAGCATGTTCTGATTAAATAAAAAACATGATACCGCACCATCTAATATGAAAGGAATAAAAACCCTAAACAAATATCATCCAATAATAGAAGGCAGAAAATAGATGTAAATAAATGCCAAAAGGTTGAGAACCTCTGCTTCAAGTGAAACAGGAGCATAACGATGGAGTTGCTTCTGTAGAGCCAAACTGCGTGCCACAGTGCTTTCTTTGTACCTTCAACAAAATATTTATTTTGAAAGTTTCAACACCGTGGAGATCAGATGGCAAAGTTCACCCATGTTTAACTCTCTTTTACAGGGTACAAAATCCAAAGCTACCCAGTGAAAATTTTTACATTGAATTCAACATTGAAAGTACTTTTTATTACGCTCAAAAAAGTAGTTGAATGTTTCGTTTTATAGATAATTCGTTGACTTCTTAAGGATATCCTAGAAAAGTAACTAGATGCATCATACAACCTTGGACATTAATGGTAAATTGGTTCCCTGATCAATTAATTTCTTACACACCGGGAAAAAAAAAACCAATGGCAAAATATTCATATGAGGCAGCCATGATTAGGGACTAGATCTCTGTTGAACATACCTCCGTTCAATTATATGAAAAAGCTCGCCATATTGTCCATTTACATCATAAGGGACATATTCCGGATCTTCATTAGCAAGTACGCTTCTATATTCCTCATAAGAAATGTATTTAACAGCAGAGACTTCTGATTCCTATTAAGTAAAGAACAAGCAAGACACAATCAGATTCTCAAGTCATCTAATAGGGGATTAATCCATGAGATGAAAGAAAGCTGTATTTGCTGGCCAAAAATGCAATAGTGGAAAATTCATACAACATATTTAGCTTAAAAGTAGAGGACTAGAAATCAAATTTAAAACGGAAAATAGCATCACCCAATATAGCTAACTGAAAATTAATTTATATCTATCAAACAAAAATGCTTAATTTAAGAGGAATGAATTGTTCAAGTTGAAATATAGTGTCTTCTCCCCTTTCTTGAACTCCATTCTATTACACTGAATTTAAACAAACATGGTTGGGTTTGTGAAGCAACAATGTTGACTATGAGATTCCAAGGAAAATGTAAGGAACAATCCAAAATGCCAAACTGAAAATCACATTAATCCCGTGGCGCACGCAGCCCATGAATCAAGAATTTTCCTTTTCTCGTAACATGCTAGGTAATTTGCCTAAGGGGTAGTTAATGTCGCCGATTTAGGTTCTAATTTCCCCTAAGAATGCAAGACTAAGTCCAATCTAAAGCACAATCCACCTCATTCCTTAAAAATGGCAGTAGGCTCCTCGCTGACGCCAAAAAGGAAAAAGAACAGGGCAGGTTGTCTTCAATGATTCTCACTGAAGACATGGACACAGAGAGAGAGAGAGAGAGAGATGGATGGCTTCAAAGCATCTATGTAAGGAACAAAGAAAAATATATATCAATTTAATGGAAGCTCATCTGACAATAATCAATAACCTTCTCACCTGAAGAGTAAAGGCCCCCAGAGGGATTGGATCCAAAGTTGTAACCAGGTAAACATCATTAAATTCATTGTTTATGAATTTTCCGTCGTTGATGACACTGCATTTTCAAAAACGTTAACCTAACAATATTTCATTCAAAGCATATATTAGCGAGTTAATTACAAGATGTAACACACACAGGAAACATATTTTTTTTTTATAAGTACACACAGGAAATATATATCTATAAGTTCCTTCATACATACCTATACAAAGCATGATAATTCTTTTAATTGAAAACTTGATATAAGGCCCATGCACGCACATATCCATATATGAAGGAAACTGTACAAGGCTGTCTATAAAGCCAGTGCATATCAGTTACATATCCATGTTCAAGTCTGTTCGATATTCTAAACATGTTTAAGATTGTACAGCAAGTTTTCTTTCAACCGGGACAACACCAGCATTAGAGAAGACTAGAAATAGAAATGAGTGATCACAGAGGAGCCACCCAAGGAAAAAGAATTAAAAAAAAAAGACAGATAACAGATGTTCCCATCAGCAGAAAAGGTGATGCTCAAGATATATGTAACAAAGCAAACTTGAGATAACTACTCTTGCAGCAGAAGTAGTTGTAACAGGCCACATGAATGGGCAATTACAGATTTAGCACTGGAGAGTTCTCTGCAAGACATACTTATAATGTATAAATATCTTACACCAACAAGAAGCTTTTCATCTTTTGATTCCTAAAATCTTTGCATAATTATTAAACTTTCAATATATCATCCCTGAAAATAAACCCTTTTAACAGTCTGTTTTAAGCAAAATATAGGACTTGTTAAGCCATGAAAGCCTGAACGAACCCGTTCATGATATTATTAAAAACAAGTGTTTCTATCTCAAAATGAAAAGCCTAACTGGCAATAAGCATCATGTATAACAGAATAGAATATATTTTTAAATCTGAAACACAAAGGAGCTCAAATGGCAGCACTGGAGGAAGGGGTTTTGATCTACTAACCATTCCTGAAGAAAAACGAATATCATTTCAAATGCATCCTTAGGAAGGATTACACCAAGCTCTTCTTGAAGCTCCCTCCTAAAAGCATAAACTACTTGTTTTAGCGATAAGCATTATACATCTGGAAGTAAATTTAATTCAAGCAGTAAAGTACTTGTACAACAAAACCAAAAAAAATCACTCTACCAATCATAGTGGCATTATTTGAAAAATAAAAACAAGGGATCTAAGTAAAAGAAGGAATATAAAATGCTTTTTTTAGTTAAATGTATTCTATGGGTAGATTTGCCACAAATCTTGGGAGTAGGTGGGGAGGAAGAAAAGAAGCATAGATTTTCACAAATAAATGCTAGAATAGAAACCCTTCTATGCTTGCTTGAACATAATGCAAACTTCACTGGTCAGACTATGCAAAGTGAGGTGATGGTACCTTGTTTTCAAAAAACATGTTTTCTAGTTCATATTAAAAGATGTTTTTAACAGTTTCACCCCTTTCTCCTACAGCCACTTCATACTAAAAAGAGAGCAAATGTTTCTATCTCCATTGCTACAACAGCCTGATGCAGAAAATGCCTGATTAAGAAATGAATGCTCTAGAGGTTTATAACTGTTATTTTAATTAGGTAAGTATCATTCTTATAAGGAAGTCATGGGATATGGAGGACATGTTTTTCTCATCATTGCTGATATAACAAAGAATATAAAGAAAATGAGATCTTCTCCAAATGAATAATATATCTTTGCACAAAATAGCATCACGGAAAAGCTCATCTAGAAAAATAAGTACTGTTAATTTTTTACCAAGCTGTCACAAGCGATGAATCACCAGCAGATATGTGGCCAGCACTGGAGATATCCCACAACCCAGGCCAGGAATCTTTGCAGTCAGCACGACGCTGGAGAAGAAGTTCCTGAGTATTTTCGGCAAAAATGCACACATGAACAGCTCGATGGTAATCTCCATCTCGATGAATATCACCCCTATGAATAGAAAATTGTCAAAGAAAAAACAAGAGTCAAAATTTCACAGGTTTCTAACATTTATAGGTAAAGAAAAGTCAAAAGGACACAAAGAAGTAATATTTCCCATATTTTGTAGATAGATATGAGCCATGAGTACTTTAACAAACCTAAATTTTCAAAACACAAAAAGGCTTTTGAAATTTCTTATATGAAACTGATAGGATAAATATTGACTAACTTATAACAAGGGTTTTTCACCTTAATACATGTCACTCAAACTAGTCTAGCAAAAAATACTAGCAGAAATTATGTAACCTTCTTGGAAGATGATAAAACATTACGAAACACAAAATTAACTTGACAAACTTTAACTTGAGAAGTATCATTACATGCATGAGTTCAAGTATGCAGAAACATATACAGGCTTTGCAAATCAGTGCAGAGCTTACAATTATGCAAGAGCAATATAATGAAATGGAACGTACTCCAACTAATGTGGAATTGGACAACTAAAATCCGGATTGAGTCAATCAACTCATGTACATTTACTGGCACAATACGATACAATCTCGCATATTCCTGCGATGCTGATAACTCAAATAATAAGATTGCTCTCTGCCATAATGAAGAAGTTATTTAATATGTTCACACCAGCGCGACCATATCCCAAAAGCTTGTTTGTTCTCATCCAAGAACTCTTCATAAAAAAAATAAAGCAGCTGAAAATCGCATAATTCGCATTGTTTTGCAGGTTGAAGTGAAATTTACAACGCATAACACAAGGCGAACTGATAACAGATACGGAGAGAGAGAGAGAGAGATGCCTGGGTTTGGAAATGCCAGTTTTGAGACCGGACTTGGTGAGGACGTCGAGGTACTCTTCCTGAAGATGATGAGCTTCCTGAGCCATCTGCTTCTGACCGTTAACTACCTTGTGCGGAAACCTTATGTTATAGGCGAATTCTGATTCCCAATCGGCACTCCGACGCAATTCGATCTTGATCCTTGAAAGTCCCAATCAGTAGATTCGGTACTCCGAGTCTCCGACGCAACTCGTCAAGTCATCTTGAACCTTAAAACTTTTGGCAATTTCAATTTTACCCCCTGGAATCCATATAGACCTCAAACTTAAAAAAAAAAAAAAAAAATCAATTTCACCATTTCCCGCGTGCAACTTGAAACGGCCTTGCGCAAGACGCAAGTTGCTGTTGATAAATTTAATTTATAACAACGGGAAGTGAAATGATCAGAATGTTTTTGGCATTCAGGCCATGGTCGAGACTCAGAGATTGACAACTATTTTCAATCCCCTTTTACTGCTTCTTTACGGCAGGGCAATTTGGACTTCTGCTTTGCAAAGCAGAGATGATAATGAGTTAAATGCTGATCTACTTGTACCATTCTTATTGAATTATCTAAAACCAAATTTTAAGAATTATAAATTTATATATATATCAAAAAAATTTAATTATATTTGATAAAAATAAGAGAAAAAAAAGTAGAAAAATAAAATAAAAATACTTTTTATCTTTAAAAATAAATAATAAAACTAAAATTTTGTACAAGATTTATACTTTTTAAATTTTAATTTTAGACAATCTAATAAAAATACTTAAATAAACATCACTACTATTATATAGAGATTAAACAAACTTTATTTCAAAACAACCCCATTATAGTTCCTAGCCCGGATGGAATACCCTCTCCATTTTATCAAAAATATTGGAATATCATTGGAAGAGAAGTCACTCAAGCGGTTCTTCAAGTTTTCAACTGTGCTGAAATGGTTAGTACCATGAATCACACATTTATCTCTTTAATTTTCAAGAAATCCAAACTTGAAAAGGTAGCAGATTATAGATCCATTGCTTTATGTAATGTTGTTTACAAATTAATATCAAAAGTCTTGACAAACCAATTGAAAGTAGTGTTGCCAAGAATTATATCCATGACTCAATTTGGTTTTGTATCAAAAATATTAATTACTGATAATATCTTAGTAGCCCATGAAGTGATCCACTTCCTAAAGCTAAAAAGACAAGACATAAATGGTTATATGTCATTAAAACTTTATATGAGCAAGGCTTGGAATAAAGTTGAATGACATTTTCTGAATAATAAAGAAAATTAATTATGATGTGTGTTAAATTCGTCTCCTTTTTTAGTTTTGGTAAATGTTATTCTCAAAAGTCACATGATTCAATCAAGGGAGTTAAGACAAAGGAATCCTCTTTTCCCTTATATTTTTCTCATTACTACGAAAGGTCTCATCTCTCTTTTGAAGTAAGCTCATTCTAATAGAAGGATTGAGGGTATTTAGATATGCAAAGGTTCTCCAAAACTTAATCATCTACATTTTGCGAACGATAGCCTTATATTTTGTAGATCAACCATGGAGGCAAATCTCAACATTCAGCATATTCTTCATGTGTATGAGCAAGCATCTGGACAGCAAGTGAACAAAACAAAAAAGGACAATGATTTTCGGCAAAAATGTGAGTCATGTACAACAAAGAGAAATTTTATCCTTTTAGGGAGTTTGTCAAGTTCAAAACTATGAGAAATATTTTAGTTTACCACCCATGATTGGTAGGAATAAAAACCAGACTTTTACTGAAATTAAATCTAAGGTATGAAAGAAACTCAAGAGATGGAAAGAGAATCTATTATCCCAAGGGAGTAAGGAGGTACTTATAAAGGTTGTTACACTTGTTATCCTCACTTTTATCCTGAGTTGTTTCAAACTACTTGTCAACTTATGTTTAGACCTTAAAAATATGTTGGTAAAGTTCTGGTGAGGGCAAAAACAAGAGGAAAAGAAGATAAGGTGGGTGAGTTAGAAAAATGTGTGTGCTGCCAAGATTCAATGGGGGCTTGGTTTTAAAGATTTGTAGACTTTTAACAATGCTTTACTTGCAAAACAATGGTGGTGAATCATAAATGATAAGATTTCTCTATTACACAAACTTTACAAGGCAAGACACTTTCCAACTTGTGATTTTAAAGATGATAAACTCGGCTCAAAACCTTCCTATGCATAGACAGGTATTTGGGAGGTTAAGGCACTCTTGATGAAAGGTTGTAAATGACGAGTTGGAAATTGACAATCCATTAATATTTGGACTGACTCTTGGATGCCAAATTTGCTAGAAAATAAAAAACAAGAAGGAACACTAATAGTGACAATCCTGTAAATGTTTGTCCCATAAGTTGGTGATGGCAAGAAGAAGAATGTAAGTGAATAATTTATGCATTAATGGCCTCTATTTATAAGCAACCATGTACCTATTCGAAAGAATCACAACTATTGATATATTAATGATTACTAAGTGATACAATTCTTAGTAAGTGATACAAAGTAATCAAAGTGTTATGTTCTTTGACACTTCACAAGAGATACAATAATTTGAATTAATCAAAAGGTTGTGTCTCTACATCCTTAATTACCATCACCCCTCATGGAAACCACCACCATAGAGAGGATGTAATTTTAAGAAGTACATTATTTGGTAATCATACCCCATAAAATAATAAAATCAAGTTGCCATCTCAAAACCTCATGATCTGAATTGCTCTTTGGATGTGGACACAATGGACTCCCTTATAGACCCTTCCACTCATTGGTGGAAAATTGGTCTGGTTAAATGTACTCTGCCTCCGATTGAAGCAACTGAAATGTTGCATTTAAATTTGCCACCTTACCCAAGAGAAGATATTCTAGTATGGAATTTTGACAGGAATGGGGTCTCTTCTGTTAAAAGTGCCTACAAATTTTTTATTCTTTAGAGTCTGATGTCTCGGTTGGAGAATGCTTTACTGTCCAATCTTACCATTATTTATGGAAAACTTTATGGAAACTCTACTTACCTGCTAGAGTTAAAAGTGTTCTCTTGGCGGGCTCTCAAAAATGGTCTTTCAACTCTTGTTAATTTGCAAGGTTGTTTCTGATGCTACCTGTAAGTTCTGCAATGCTGATTCAAAGAATTCCAGTCATGCCTTGGTGTTTTGCAATCAGTTCAAGCCATACTGGAGCAAGTATTTCAGTTTTTTAAATTTGGAGGGTCAACATGAAGATTTCTTTTTACTGGCTCACAAGGTTTATTTAAGGTCGTCTCAATAAATTAGGAGGCTGTAGGTAAAAATTTTGATTGAAGTTTTTTTCTTTAATTTAATTAATTAATATTAATTTTTATATTACATTTTTATTTGAAAATAATACCTATCATTTGCTAAATAAAATTATTAATTAAGATTTATACTATTTTTTCAACTAATAATCAACTTAATTTTTATTAAGAAAATTCAATTTAGATAAGATTTTATCAAATCTATTTTTATAAGACGTGCTCTTGAATTTTAGGAATCGTTTGGAAATATAATTATTTTTATATATTTTTAGATATTTTCAAATTCAACTTTTTATTTCACTCAAAATCTAATAAAATATCTTAACTCAAATTATTTTATTATCTTATAAAACTAATAATAATATATATAATATCTATTTGATATTTTTATTCTTTAATTGAGTTAATTAATTTTTTTATTTTTATTTTTTTCTTTTTAAAAAAATTTTATTTTAGACTTATTTTTGAGAGGTCTTTTCTCCTAAAGGGCCTAGACGATTGCCTAAATTGCCTAGGGTGGAGCCGGCACTGAGTTTGTCAGTCCGGTATGCAAAGAGAACTAGAGACTTTTTTCTTATTGGCCTGGGCATTTTGGTTTAGGTGTAATCAAATTATGTATGAGGATACCATTTAATGCATCGGTGTTGAACATGCCTTCTCTCTTTAATTACAAGGAACAAGAGGCCTCCTCTTAAGTCTTCTGTCCTAACATTAATGCTGCACCAATTCAGATGGCAACCTCACCCTCCAACTATGTTGAAACTCAACACTAATGGAGCAACTTTTGCTGACCTTTGTTCCTCAGGTATTGGAGTTATTTTAAGGGACTCTCTTGGGCATGTTCTACTCTGTGTCAGTGGGAAAGAAATTGTAGTCTTGTTGGCCATTCTTCGAGGTTTGTAATTGTGTTTTCCTCTTGGCATTTCAGAGCTTATAGTGGAATCAGATTCCCTGTTAAGTGTAAAGGCAATTCAGTGCATAGAAGAACCTACATCTATACAGGGTAATTTGATTTATTCAATCTAGGATTTAAGCCGGCAGTTTCCCAAAATTTCTTTTGAGCACATTAATCGTTTATCTAATAAAGCTGCTGATGGACTTGCAAAGCTTGCCCGATTTCAAAGGACTTTGGCTGTCTATGGTGACAAAGTTCCTGATTCAATTTCTCAAAGATAGTAGAGTCTGAAGTTTGTGTAATTGTGGTTACTGGTTTTTTGGGTTACGTTGTCTGGAACTTATACTTTCATGTATCTGTATTCCAGTAATCTTAATGAATGAAAGTTATGTTTCTCATAAATAAATAAAAAATAATAATAATAATAATAATTTATTTATTTTAAAATGATTAAATAGAAAATTACTACATACAGTCATAAGAGAAATATATGGATCACGCAATCTCATTATTGAAAAAGATATAGATATATATATATATATATATGAAACTTACATAAATAAATTATTTTTTTAATTGTAAGATATATGCACTCTGTCGCTTTTATCATTTTTAACACTGTTCCTATAAAAAGATTTTTAACATTATAAATTTATATAAATATTATATTTTATATATTTTTTTTTTATGCAATATCTGACTTTTAATTAATTTTACGAGAGGATCTTAATTTAAAAAATCTATCTCCTATGCAGAGTGAGATATTAGACCTACAATACAATTTTGTAGATCCTGATCAGTACTCAATGTCATCAAGACAATTTTGCCTCATTAATTTTTTATTCTTTGATTCAAAACGTCTCCCTTAAAGTTTAGGAAAGTAAATTAAAGAATAATATATATGCATATGAGTATATATAAAAACATATATAATTAAGATTTTCTTCGATTTTCTAAACAAATTGGATACCGATCTAATAATTTTGGAGAGATACACGCATACATCGGGTGCCTTAAGTGATATTTTATTAACATGATTTTTTAAAATTGTTAGCAATATTAATATATATAAATATACACATGTATATCCAACATTAAATACATTTAATATGTATCAGATGCCAAAGGCCTCCAACATTTAAAATAGATCAAGCCTGGAGTTTCGAAACTCCCTCCCCCAAATATATCAATATATATATATATATATATATTATATTATTATATCAGATAATTCAATAAGCTAGCCAACTGAGATTATCTATATATGATTCTTGTAACTCATCATTTGTTACGTGACCAACTTATATTAATTGTCGCCTATGATGGCAAGTTGGTAACAAAGGCGGTTGGCTGTCTGTATTAAGCCTTAAGCCACCTTAATTATCCGAACGACCGAGGAATTTTCAAGTATCAACATGACTACTTTCTGAAGTTTGCTGTCTATTTGTAATTGTGGATAAAGCAATGCCAATGAAGAACTAAAACAAAAAATTAAAAATTAAAAAAAAAAACCTTCAATTTTATTTGGATAGTTTCTTTTTATTTTATCTCATCATATTCATTATAAGAAAAACGAATATTCTTAATAGATTAATTGACCACAAATAACCAGTTTTCTTGTAGTGATTATTATATATATTTTTTAAATTTTTATATAAAATATAATAAATAATTTAATCTTTTTAAATTTTAAAATAATAATATTATTATTAAAAATAATATTTTATTCAATTCTTATTTAGGATTATATCATCTCATTTCACAATCAACTTTAAAAAAAAATCTCTGAAATTTAAGAAAAAAAAAAGGTCATTTTCGAGTAGTTTTGGGGAAGAAAAAGAAGGTGATTCACGTAACACCATCGTGTCCCACATTCTACAGCTCCCCAACTCCCTCGCCCCATAAAAAACCGCCAAACTTGACCATCACACCGCCCATGCCCACTACTTGATCAACACAACTGCCTTTCTTTATTATCAACTATAAAAACCAAGAACTAATTCCTTCTCTCATCTCTCAGATTCTTTTTTCTGCTTAATTAATTTGATCATCATCATCACTCTCTTTTCGTTCCTAGTCATCATGGCCGCTTCCAAGCAATCAAAGTCGACCAGACCTCATGCACCGATCATGGCCTCAATATCTCATGCAGCGGATGCAGCCTCCTGGTACTGTGCCTTTGTTCTGGTGGCGCTTATATTGGTAAGCACTTTTAGGGACACCACTCACGTGTACGAGGCTGTGAAGGGCACCCACCTGTTGGAACGACCCTGCGACGAAATATACGTGGTCGGAGAGGGCGAAACGCTTCACACCATCAGTGATAAGTGTGGTGACCCCTTTATAGTTGAGCAGAACCCTCATATTCATGACCCAGATGACGTCTTCCCCGGTCTTGTTATTAGAATTACTCCTTCCAAGCCTAGGAAGTTTTTAAGGTAGTTAATTTAGTTTTAATTAATCGTGTTTAATTTCTTGTAATTAGTAAGTCCTTTATTATGTATGTGTGATTCTGTAGTAGTACTTTTCTTCCCAAGCAAGAGGATAGAAAGAAAGTCCCTCCTCGGCCTCCTTCTCTACCACTTGTCTCTGTCTTCTTATAGGTCAAATAGAAACTAGAAATTTCTGATCGATCATGAGAGGTTTGATCATGTGCAAACATGATGGATAAAATATGAGTAGTACTTATTATATATATCATTGCATGGGATATATATATATATTTATATATATATATATATATATTAAGCTTGTTCTTAAATTTTTTGTGTTTCTATTTCCATGTATTTCAGCATCATGAATACGTGTTAATTTGAATTCCGGTGAGTTCTAAGAGAAGGAAATTTGTATTGACAATCATTGTAACTACAAAAAAATTATTTATTTGCGAACATTTATTAGTAGTAAATAATCTATTTTAATTGTTAATAATTTATTTTAATCATTAATAATCTTTTTCATCACAAATATTCAATTACTATTACTCATTTTTTTTGTAAGGTGTTTTTTTTTTATCAAAATAGTTTACAACATCAAATTAGTACGTCCCGCGTAGTACCGCTCGATGTATAGATGGTTCTGCCAAATCTTAAGATCAAGGCTGTCCTTCGTAAATTAAACTAGTCTCTTATTTCATCAGATCCTGTGATCCTGTAATATGATCATTAATTGAGCTAGCAATCAGACCTCCTGATCATGATGATCCAGATCACGATCAAAGAGAAGTACCCGGTACGTAGTACTTTGCTTTAGTCTGGGATATGTTCTAATTTAATTTGTCTGTCTCTTCTGTTTTTACTTTTTTTTGTTCCAAGATCAGTACGTACTTGAATTTCATTAAAAGGCCGCAGATCATCGAAGTGCTATGATGATCATATGGCCGTTTTGCTTTTGGTTTTTTAAGAAAGAGCTTCATATTTCATAATTTTATTATTAATAGAACCAATCAATAATTTTATCATTAATAGAACCATTCATGATTCAATATTGGCGAACTAATAGACCGGCCAGTACGTTGTTACAATTGATGATGATCATAACTTCTGATTAATTATTATAAGTACATGATGAGATATTTTGATGATTTGGTCGTTCATCGGCCTAATCATTCTTGAACTTATAATATTTAAATTAAGGAAAATGATCTTATTAAGCATAATTGAGATCATGATCCGGTAATTCTAATATTATGCATGCATGTGTACGTCTCTTGTTTTAAAGTATATATTAATTAATTATGACTTATGACATGAGCTTACTAATAAAAGGATCGTTCTTGTGATCCGTGCTTTCTTAATTTCTCAATATTGCCAAAACTCAATATTTTTATATTTTTTTTTTTATTTATTGAAAAGAGATAACTTCTACAAATATATCAACTAATACATGACTTGTGAAACTCAATATAATAAGGAAGGACTACATCATGTCCCTCCTCCATCCAAACAACTTTAGAATCTAAAGAAAGAGCAAATTATACCATGTCGTTTTGCCGAAACTCAATATTGGTGAACAATCCAAATGTCTCATAAAGTTATCGGCGCACTATTGTTTTCCGGCAACATTAATTACCTAAGATCTTTCTATATGTCGATGCTAGCTAGCTAGCTGGATAGATAGAGAGCCATGCATGCAGGTAATTTGCATGAAATTCAAGATTAATCCACGGTCGGTCGTGATGAATAAAAACAATATAAGACCCGGCCTGGATGTCGGATATTGATTTCGTAGTACTAGTGGATCGACGAAAACTAATCTTTTAAAATTAATCTCTCTTGTTTTTTCCCCCCACCGAGTCGTACCACTTGGAGAAAAAACCCGACACGTGTAGTAGTGCACTTGCTTGTGAGTGAGTTAATCTGTTCATGATCACACCACTTTAATTACTTAATGATTAACTTCCGACTACTTAAGCAAGCGATTAATTTTTAATTTGACTCATCTATCTGCACTAACACGGCCCATCTACCTCTAACCAGTGACATCCCGACCCTACCATAAAAATGGTAGTTATTTGATGGTCTTTCTATACTTAAGCAACCAAAAGTACTACACCGCCATTATTGTTGCTTTTGCTTTGAAATTTGTAGTACCGTCAACGAAGTCATAATTATTAATTACCAATCTTTCTTGCTTTTTCTTTTTCTATTTTTTAGTAAGATGTAGATGTTTACATTTTGGGTAATGCTATTCGCACCCTACGGGAGGAATAGCCTCCTACCCCCTTATCGTACGGATACGGGTGGGGTTTCCACCTTTGGACCCTGCCCTATGTTGGGGGGCGAGGCCAGACTCCTTATCCAGACCTGCTCTCCAGCCACTGTCCATTTCAATAACTAATTACGGTCTACTCCAGTGGGCATCAAAGTTATTTTTGAGTTCATCAATGATCAAAAACATATTTTTGAGCCCAAATTATAAATTTAAGTTTGTAAATATGATAATGATTTAAAATACTTCTAGTACATAATTTATATAAATTATAGTGTAGTAAGATAACTCTTTTATAATCCATGCTAAAATAATACAACAGTCTCACATTTGCTCAAGTGTGACACTTGTATTACCAAAACAATTTATAAAAAAAGTCACCATACTACACAACAACTTATACAAAGTATTACGTAAAAATTGTCCTCAATACATATTACTATTACCTATTCATATATAGTAAAAATAATAATATTTTTATAAATATATATTAAAATAATTATACTCAATAATAATTTTATGTGAGGCGGGAAAAGTGATATTGCCCTAAAAGGACCATACTGCCCCTACTGGTGTTTTGCCTTGTAGAGTAGGGTTGCCTGCCCCACCATGCATCTCTAAGGCTTGACGACCTCAATGGGTTCATGGGCTAAGTCCTCGTCAACTTGACCACAACCTTTGACTTTGATATGCCTCACAAGAGGTTAGATTCAATTGGATACAACCCATTTGAGTTTCCTTTCTCTCATCTCCTTAGTCTCAACTCCAAGTAACTATGAGTTTGGTATAGACATAAATGATGCATTCTCTATAGACATTGTTGGGATTATGACATTTGAAGTCATAACTTCTACTATAGGTGGCGCCCAAAATTATGTCGTGGACTTTGTCTATGAAGGTAACATGAATGAGTGTGGGGGACTAAGGATACCTAAGCTCCCTTTCTATGACCGTCTTAAGGGGTGAGACTCCGCCTACAGGCTATGAAAAAGTCTCTATTTCCTCCATTTCCCCTTCCTTCTTTAGGGGTGACGTAGATCCATCAACCTCTAGGGAGGGGTATGGATTGTCTAGGAATGGTGGAGTGAAAAAGAGAGATAGAGTCAAAGGGGGAGATGGAAGAGATGGTGGTCTCATCAATATCTTTGAGCTTGTCAACCTCACAAACTAGGGTGCATCCGTGCCTAAAGGAGAAGTTCCAACCGTCTCTTCTATACCTTTGATGCATTCTTTGGAGAGACCCTATATGTAGGGGCGACAAGCCACGATATGAGGGGTTGGGGGGCTTTCTCAATTGAGTTCCCCTTCCCAAGATGGAGCAGTGACGGAAATGGCTAAACACCTGATTTTTTTTCTTTAGTATGACATTGCTACTTAGTTGCATTTTCTTTTCATTTATGGCCCATACCATATTGTGTTATTGTGCTTTGTAGAGTGTGGATAACCTAACGGCTTGGGTTGTGGATGATGGCACCAACTTTAAGCCAGAAGTACATACTAGGCAAATGTTTGAATTTTTTGCTAAGAATGAAATGAGTCGACTATTGGCCTAGAAAACTGAGGTGGAGTCCTACCTAGAGCAATTTGATGGGCACATTCGCTCCTTAAAGAGCTACCTTGAGCTCCTTCACAATGAAGCATCTTAACTCACGGTGAGCTACTTCACACTAAATCCATTGACGATCATAACAACTCTGTCTTGCAATTGGCGAAATCTGAACAAGATTATGCTTGTGCCCAATTATCCTAAGTAATTGGAGAGTTGAACTTCTCTCAATAGTTGTTGGCTGCCGCCGAGCAATGATGCTTAGGGTTTACCTAGGCGTTGGCTTCTTCTTAGGAGGCTAGCAAACAACTTGCCCTTGAGTTTTCAGAAGTGAAGGCATCGTATGAGGAAACTCATAGGCAATTTGGCCTTTAGTTGTCAAAGATGAAGAGATCTTATGAAGATCTACGTGGTGTGCATATTTCCTACAAAAAGGATAAAGAAGAAGTAGATGCCAAGCAGGAAAAAATGAAACCAAAACATGCCACACCTAGACACAAAAGTGAAGGAACAGAAGAAGTGGTTGTTAGATATGGAATTAGAATTGGCTTCTTTGAGGGGTGAATTGGTTTGTTTGCTTCCACAACTAGCGGCCGCCAGGGCTGTTATGATTTGGGCCTTTTGATATGGATATGCGGTTGGTGTGGCCCACTTAAGATCTCACCTGCTGGCACATCCTTGGATTGACTTGAGGCGGCTGGACCTCGATGCCTTTAGACCTAATGAGATTTCATGCCAGTTCGTGAATGCTTTGGAGCGCAATACAATACGTAACACCTTCTTGTCCACACCTTCGCCTTTGAAGCCTCCAAGGACTCCACCTTTAGGAAGATTTTTTCTTTCTTTTATTTCCTTTTTTTAAACAATACTTTGGAAGAATGTAGTGATAACCTTCCGTTTGTGCTTTCCTCTTTTCAAGTTTCAAGAAAAACTTGCAACCTTTCAACATTCTCAATCTTGTTTCTTCCAATTTACATAACAATGACTCAACATGGTTCTCCTTATGTTCCCAGCTGAGCTATTGCTAAAGTCCTACCAAAAGTTTCCTCCAATTTTGCGAATAAATGCTATAATGGTTAAATTCTACCTTTCTTTGAGGGTTTTACTTGCTGCTCCACCCTTATCACATGGGACTTTACAAGGCTAAAGACTTTGTATCTCATTTTTAACACTGTGGTTCTCACTCTTCTTTTTTAGGATGCCATTGACGATGAATGTTTGTCGTATAGAGTTGCTCTTTCAATTTTAAAATAAGAGATAATCTCAAATACATTTATGATTTATAAACTTATCAAATACATCTGTGACTGCATTTAGCCAAAGATAATAGCCAATATGTCGTGGTTATGAGCCAAATTCAATAATTCACCAGCACGATGCCTTATTTTATACTTTTATTTAGAAATAAATTCTACAGAATTAATCCTTAAATTGACGTAATTTTATATAATTCGTTAGATCTATTTTACAATAAAAATAATTTCACAATCTGACAAATCATATAAAACCATATCAATTTGTGACATCTCTTTATAATTTACATTTCTCTTTCTTTCTTTTTTTTATCAGATTTTGGGGCATGGGACCTACATTGGGAATTGATAAAGTACACATGTCTTCTGCTCGAAGTTTTAACGTTAGTATAGAAAATAAATGACGTTGACTTATGCATCTGAAAAATCTTGATTAGGTCCGTTCATAGATTCACTAATAGATTATTTAATATAGTTTTGCTACATAAATTATTTATCTAATCAAGCACCAGATCAAAACAGCCTAGAAATATCGAAGCAAAATAAAAAACTCTCGCTTATTTTATAAGTAAACCATGTACAATTAAAATTATTTTTAAAGAATTATAGGTATACAATATCTTCCTTTAAAATATAGTTGTATAAAAATTATAAAAAGAATTCTAATATTTTAATAAATTGCAAATCTGGATTTATAACAATAAGCGTATCATTATCTTATTTATAAATAAGTTATAAAAAAAATTATACACGTAAAAACTAACTTACCTTAAATACAGTTAATTTTATTTTATTTCTTCTGAAAACCCTATCAAGCTCTCTTTCCTTTCTCTCAGGCCAACTGCCCCCCTTAAAAAACCTAGACTAGTGAAGGTGGGAGTTTTGGCTCCTCACTCCCTTCTCCTTTCCTCCATCATTTATTCTCAATTTTCTCTCTAGTTTTTTCTTTATTTTTTTGTGTTTTTTTTAAGTAAGGTGAAATGTAGATATGCTATTCTTCGGAGCCCAGCATTCACTACGCACTCCACAACAAGATTCTCAATACACCAATCCATCATATGGGCAAAAAATCTCGTCGAATAAAATAATGTGTGCGACATCCATGCACCACCGCAAGGGGAGCTTTATCGCCATCACACGCTGCAATTCTAATATCAAAGCTATCGATTTATTTAGATCAGATTATCCGCAGTATTTCTAGAGTGGTGTGTGCCCCTCATGCACTATCACAGTCTCTGTATTTGTATTTTTTTTTTATTTTCGATATGATTAAAAATGCAGATCTACAATTTTCTAAGTTGTAATTCACTATTTCTCTATATATCTTTTATGTTTTTTGTTATTTTCTTTGTTTTAGATTATAAATAATTTTATAAAAATACACTCAGTCTCTCGAACTTTTGTTCTTAAAAGTGTATCCTATATTCTATTTTAGACAAAGCATGCTATTGTTTAATTTTTGTCTTAGGATATATAATATAGGATTTGTGAAATCTATTTTAGGTTGACATAATACAAACTCTCAAACAGTTTCTCTCTAGAGAGTTACAAACAATAAATTAAATCATGTCAATCAAAAAAATTTAAAAAAAAAATTATATTTGAATAGTTTTAAAAGCAATAGTCGGTGGTACTTTTTCCAGAAGCCTTGCAGCAGAATTGTTCTTCGATCGATCGTGTTAAGAGTATTGCTATTTGAAACATTATTAGATGCCCTTTATAACTACACCGTGGAGCCGCAAAGGGTCGATACTCTATATCATTGCCTTTTATCAAATATAAATTTAATAATTTTAATATAATTTAAATTAAACTCATTAAAATCTATCAACTTAAATTTTAAATTATAATTTGTAAGCATCATCTTTCTTATTTAAAGAGTTGTTATTCACTTATCAAAATATTTTTTTATTTTCTTTTAATCAGTTTATTGAATGAATAAATTATAGATATATTTATTAATTTTATAAATTATATATTATATTATTATTTTGATAAATTTAATAATGAATCAAATTTGAAGTTATGAATATAGAGGTAAGCCTATCCATCCAGCCTGAGTAGAAACTCCACCTGATTGATTTTTTTTAATAATTTTAATATTTTTATTTAAGAGATTTATGAAAATTTTGATCCAAAATTCAGATAAACAAGTCTATGTGGAGATATTAGTTTTTCATTAAATTTATATTTTTCATTAAATTTTAAAACAAATTTCAATATAACCAATATCAATTTTAAAAAGCTTATTTTTATGGAACGTAAGGTGGTACTCTTAAGTTAAATAAAAAGAAAAACAAGATTGTATGTCCAACGTTGTTGAGATGGCCGAGTTGGTCTAAGGCGCCAGATTAAGGTTCTGGTCCGAAAGGGCGTGGGTTCAAATCCCACTCTCAACAAAAGTTGCCTCCTTTATTTCTTTTTCTTCTTTAATATCTTAGTACGAATTGATAGGATACAGTACTTTTAACCTAAAATTTATATCTTAAAATTTAATGTAATAAGTCTTATTATTAAATAAAAAATTATTTATTATTTGAGATGCATATGTTTAAAGTACTTTTTAAAATTAGTTATGATAGTTTTTTAAAATATATTATTATCTGCATGAATTTTTTAATAAAATTTCTAGTTAAGTGCTTTTTGAAAATATTGGTTTTTAATTTTTCTAACTGTTTAAAATCAAATATTATTTTTAAAAAAATATTTGTAACTATTTAAAAATGGGTGATGCTAGGGTGCGGTCGGGCTGCACCCCAGCGCCTTTGCAGCTTCCTTTAATTCTCTACAAAAACACAATAAAAAATATTTAAAAATATAATAAAAATAATAAAATTTAAAAAACACAAGAAAAAATACAATAAAATAAAGAAAACATAATAAAAAATATAATAAAAAACACAATAAAAAATAAAATGAAAATGAATTTTTAAAATAAATTCGGCCTCACCCAACCCTAGTCGTCGTCGCTGGTGGTGGGCGACACTGCCCAGCCCATCGGGACCGGAGGTAGCCGACGACCCTACCCCTACGACGACGAGTCTAAGCGACCTCCAGTGTGCCATCGGTGACCTTAAACCCGTTTCGGACCCAGACGAGTCGTCGACTCTCTTCAGTCTCGATAGTTTGGGTGGTGTCGCCCTCCGCCGTTAGGAACGGCAAGAACTGCAAACGGAGAGATTCGGTCGGACCGAACCCCATAATTTTTCTTTAAAAATACTTTTTATATCTTGAAATACAATCTTAACTCGTAACGTCATAGAGAGTTGAAAGTTAAAACTTCGCCTCGCCTATAAATGATAAAACGGATAGTAAAAGAGTGAATTACTCAATTGGCTTTTCACCCAGCGGCTCAGCCTGCTGGCTGTCGTAACTTGAAAACGTGCTCATAGTTCGTTCCAGTGGAATGGGACGGCATCGTTTATCATCTTTCCAATTTCATCCAGCCACGTATTGTAGTCAAAATCCAAATCCCATGATCTTGTTGGAACGTGTACCGATTATTGGGTGTTCTGCCTAGCGTGTTAGGTATAGGTTTTCAATATCTTAAAAATATTTTTGAAAAAAGGAATAAAAATATTTTTATGAATAGTAAAATGATCAAATTTGATTAAATATGACCAATTTTTTTATATTTATGCAAAATTATATTTTTTAAAAAATAATTTTAAATAGAGAAATTTTGGGATTCGGACCGAGCCCCCCAATAAGTGCAACCGCCGCCACTCCCGATGGAGGTGGGCTAAACGGACCCATTTCGAGTTTAAAGCTGTTGGAACTCACCACCGCAGGGGTGAGATTGCCAGTTCCGATCCTGATGGCATGGGTGGTGTCGCCCACTGCCACCGACAGCGGTTCCGTTCGGCAAATGACTGAATTTTCTTAAAATCATATTTATTTTATTTATTTTATTGTATTTTTTATGATGTTTTTATTTTTTTATTGTGTTTTTTTCAATTTTATTTTTCATTATTTTTTTATTGTATTTTTTTCATTTTATTATATTTTTTATTATATAAAAAAAAACACAATAAAATTTTTTTCTTTTTATTTTTTGAGGGCTGCATTTGACGCTGGAGACAGCCCAACAGGTCCCCAGCATCACCCTTTTAAATAATACAATGAGAACGCTTAAGTTAGTCTTTGGGTGCATGTACAAAAGCCATTACTGAAGGTTTTTCTTTCTGTCCAAGTTCAAAAGACTCTTCTTTACCTAGTTTGATTCGAAGTTTGAGATGTTTTAAATTTATTATTATATTTTTTTTACAAAATTTTATAAGAAATATAATAAATAATTCAATTTTTTAATTTTTAATCCAAATTATTTAAGTTTCAAAACAATAATAGTATTAAAAAATAATATTTTAGAAATATTTTATTTAACTTTCATAACTCATCTCATCTCATATCTTAATCCAAACAGACCTTAATGAGCTCGTATCTAGTGAAATTGTGTGATGCCTATCAAGTTTTTAGCATCTACTTGGGTTAATTAATTAATTAATTAAGCTTATTTGGTAATTTAAGAGGTTGAGAGTGCCTTACTTGTTTATCTCAATAATATTATACAGAAGTCTACACATCTTAAATATTAATAATTTTTAAGTACAAAATTAAAGAAAATAAAAATTTAAAATCACATTTTTAAGAGAATGTGTAGAATATGTAAACTTCTCTTTATAATTTTTCTTTTATTTTTGGTGATTCTTTTGCTAATCTTTCGATCAACTTTAATATATTAATATTTATTTTGGGAGCTTATAAAACCTCCAGTCCACCAAAATTATGACTAAATACACCATCTAATGATTAGTTTCTAATTTTTTTTATTCTTAATTTAATTATCCGATGTATTTTAGAAGTTCTTAACTTCTTCAAAACTTTATTATTTGAAAAACAAATCGTTTAAAATATGAGACTGAACATAACAAGATTCTAAAAAATATAAAACTTAAAATTAAAATTAATAAGATTCTGTTATGAATTATTAGAGGTGACCCTAGCCCCCAATAATTTTGTAAATGACCCTATCACCATTATTTTAAATCTTGCATAGTAACTTGTATAATGATTTTAACGCCTATAAATATGAGTTTACATCATTCTGAAATTCATCAAAAAATTTTATAGAACGAATAAAGTTTCAGTTCTTAAAAATTTCTTTTATATTTTTTATGTAATAGTAGTAGTTTCCTTTTTAGTTTTATAACACGTTATCAGCACGAAATTTTATCGATACTGAAACTAATGGTCTTCTATTTTAAATAAGTTTTTCAGTATATTATTTGCAGTCTTTGAGATGAATATTAAAGGTAATATTGTTGAATATTATTTGATAAAATTATGTTTTTATTCTGATGATTATGTGAATATATTTCTTAGATCTATAGATTTATTTTTGTGATTCATATATATAGAAAATGTCAAATCTTATAAAATTGAGATTTATTACTATTGACATTTTTAGAAAAAATTATTTATCCAGGATCTTTGATTAAATCCATTTGGATATGATGAACTTGGGAGATACAATCAAAGAAGAAAATCACGTGTCCCTGCAAGACTGTGCTATGTATCTCATAGTGAAAAATCTTTTTATTATGTGAAATGATTTAAGGGAGAATTATGAGCACCAGAAGATGTAATCATTCAAAATGATCGTTATGACTTATTGCACTTGAAGTTACAAGATTTTATAAGTGGTAATGAATATAATTCTGCACTCTTTAAAATCAACTCAATATTAAAATTATGCAGTGAGAAAGTCACTGATAATAATATTTAAAAAAAAACATATATTATTTTTCATATCTCGAATGTACTTTTGTAGCAGCAATATCGAGAGCGAACGTTCAACAAATATTCTGGACTTTTATTTTGTATTCTAGTGATTAAGGTAAATAATGAATTTTTGTTAATAAATCATCAGTTACGTCCTATTAGTGATATTGAATTTACACCATTCTCAAAATTGAATGGTGTATTATTTCAAAAGAACCAAAGGCATAGACGCGGTAGAAAAACTATAAAAGTGTTAGTTCCAAAAACGACAATACTAAATATGATAATAATATACCGTATCACCAGAAGTGATCTAACTTGGAAAAGGGTAAAGACTCTCAGAATAATTTTTCATAAAAAGATGAAGATGTTTGTCATAGATATGGTATGACTGAACATTGATCACGTACCTATTGTACAGCCAAACACTTGATTCACTTATACTAAACTTTTATATATAAAATTATTAATATTTCATCATGTTTTGAAATAATGAAATATCAGTGCGTGAAGCACGATAAGAAATTACTTGGGATCATTAAATCATGTTTAAATTTGATCCTCTTACAAATGAATGTAAACCAGAAGTTTAGAGGATTACATATGGGCAAAGTATTGAAAATCAATTACCTGATGTATTTACTTACACTAAAAGTGTTGTAAAATCATATATCACTACTGTTAATGCTTAAGCAAGAATTGAAATATCTGAATAACAAGTTATTAAAACAACAACAGATGAGTCTAAAACATATGTAAAGTGTTAAAAACTTATTGGTGCAAAAGAAAACAAATCGGTGCTCCTGAAAAGACCGTACCCATAAAATAAGTAATAAGATCTATTCAAACTTTCTGTACAGAAAAATAAAAGAGAAAACTTCCTGAAGAGGTAACTCTTAAAAAGTTCAAATCTCCAAAAGAGGTAACTCCTAAAGAAAAAACTCCTGAAAAGTACAAACCCCCAGAAGAAGTAACTCTTGAAGAGTACAAACCTCCTAAAGAAGAACATCTTGAAAATGAAACTCTTGAAAAGTACAAACCTCTTGAAGAGAAACCTTCTGAAGAGGTGTTTCATGAAATATTTTTTCCTGGAGAGAAACAATGAGATCTCAATACATTTCATAAGTACTGAAAAAAATATGGATAGAAATAAAATTATTGTCAACAACATGTTTTAATATAAAATGGCCCTTAACATTACTAGAAGTAATGAAAAAAGTGAATCAAGAATCATCGAAAAATGTTGGCGTTGAAATGATTGGCCAAAATGAAAAGCAGCTATTGAAACTGAATTAAATTTGCTAGCAAAACGAGATGTATTTGTACCTGTTATTCAAACAATAAAATGTGTAATGCCTATGAGATATAAGTGAGTATATATACGAAAGCATAATGAAAAATAAAATTGTGCTGTACAATTTGTTGCACAAGATTTCCTGCAGAAACCCAAGATTAATTATGAGGAAATATATTTACTTGTTATAAATGCAATCACATTCATATTTTTAATCGGTTTGGTTATTACAAAAAGATTAGATATGCAGTTAATGGATGTGGTTATTGTATATCTATAAGAATCATTAGATCATGACATATAATACTTGAAGTATCTAATCTAAATACATTTAGAAGTATATACTTTATAAAATTTCAAAGATCTTTATATGAGTTAAAACAATTCGAACGCATGTGGTATAATTGAATCAGTGAGTATCTATTGAAAGAATGATTTGAGAATAATCCTATATGCCTATGTGTTTTTATTATAACCTAGATTTATCATTATTGCAGTTTACATTAATGATTTACTTTATTAGAGTTCCTGAAGAGATCACAATGGGTGCTATAAGTTCAAGGAATGTATTTAAAAAATGAATATCTTATTATTCAAATGCTAGATGAGTTACAAAAATTTGAGACTTATAACCTCATCTCTCCAATGCAGTTGTTCTTCATAAAACAACATATCATCCTTATTTAAAAGATTAGGCAGTCGAAATGAAGAAGCAAACAAGAATTTTAAATCTTTATTCTCTTGTTAAGTCTACAATTTTTCCGTCAAACTCTTGAACGAGTCATTGAAATACGGAAACATTCTCGTTAAGTTCCTTAATTTCACGATTTTTAGATTGTAACCGGTTGAAAATTTTAATAATATAAGAGGAGTATCGAGTACCGAGAGTCACCGACTCATAAACGGTTTCATGATCTGACTTATTAATCAGATCATTCGCTTGCTACAACATGACATCCATGGAAGGTGCATGACCAACTTGTAACTGAGGTGAATGATACCTCATATGTTGATCGCGAGAAATATTAAAAGGAAACTGATGAGCCATTGAAAATTTGTAGAATAATAATGCAAACATAGATGAATTATAGATATGAGAAGAAAATTCGATGTAAACTAAATGAAACTAAAGATGGTTCTTATAGAGATGGAAATAAGAATAAGACAAACTATCATTTTTTCAAATCTCACTTAGTCAATATTACATTATATGCTGGATACATAATTTCAAAAACCAGCGAAATTAATTGCAGCACTCCCGATTTTCTTGTAAACGCTAAACCTCTGCCGTTAGCTACTGTTGTTAACTTTGTATTTGAGTTATCTCTCGTTCCAGCTCTTTTATTCGTGTTTTTAGGTCACGAGAATACTAGTCTACAAATTTCTTCAGCTCATTGTTTTCTTATCTTAATTTTTTATTTTTTCTATCTTTAGTTGCAAGTGTTTGATGCAACTCAGATTTTTGATTTTAAGATGATCAACCCCACTCGTTCTCGCCAGTAGCCTGAGAGATGGTTGTAAGAGAGGCAGCATATTGAGTACTGAGGGTTCTTGATGTTGCAACAATTTCATAATCAATTTTACTAGAAAGATATATCTCTGCTCCTATCATGGTGTTTACAGCCTCAGGAAAAAATATGAGTGGTTGAGGTATAAAAGGTTCGTGGTTCAAATCTGAGACATTAACAAAAAAATTTCTATCAGATATAATATCGTTCTGAATGAACAACAACTGAATCTATGAAGAATGTGAGATCTTTTTGCTTGAGTAAACCAATAGTAAAATTTGTTATATTTAAACATCAATCCAAAACCTTTAAATCTCTTCAATATTTCGTTTGTCAACAATGTCAAGCGAATTTGATTTTTCGTCGAATTGATATATGGATGGTTTCTAATGCCCCTTCCGCCATATATAAATAAATTCTCCATAATAATACCAAATGAGGGGGATACAATTTTATATGAGAATATTATCATGTTCTCTTTAATACATTATTTAGATGAAAATTATATTTGAATTCTTAACTCTATTATATATGCTGAAATCATATTTGCTTATTACTTAAAATACTAATGCATATTATCAGGAGGGGTTTAAGTATTACTGTAAGTTTCAGATTTCTATTAAGTCTTTCAACCAGATATTATCTTTCACATCTTCAAATCATTCAGAAATTATTGCAATTCATGAAACAAGTCGAGAGTGTATTTGACTGAAATCAGTAATTCAACATATGCAATAAAAATGTGGTATTCCTGTCATTAATGACAACCTAACAATTTTATATAAGATAATACAGCTTATATCAGAGGAGAATATATCAAAAATATGATTAAGTAATAATCTGACAGATTTATTCATAAAGATATTACCAACTGCGACATTTAAGAAGATTGTGCAGAACATTGGAATGCGAACACTCAAAGATCTATCGTCATATACTTTTCAGGGGGAGTAAATATCCTGAAAGCTTGTGCTGATTGTACTATTTTTCCTTCGCTGAGATTTTGTCCCACTAGGTTTTTCTTTGCAATGTTTTAATGAGACAATCTGAAAATACTTGGCGGTATATAAGAATACTGTACTTTTTTTCCTTCGCCATTAGTTTTTCTTCTCATTGAATTTTTCTTTGGTAAGATTTTAACGAGACAGATTTTTTATGGGTGGTCATTTAGGGAGTAATGTTATGAATTATTAGGGGCGGCCCCCGCCCCTCAATAATTTTGTGAATGACCCCACTACCATTATTTTAAGTATTACATAGTAATTTGTATAATAATTTTAACGCCTATAAATATGAATTTCAATCGTTCTGAAATTTATAAGAAAAATTTATAGAACGAATAAAGTTTCAGTTTTTAAGAATTTCATTTATATTTCTCTTGCAATAGTAATAATTTTTTATTTTATTTTATAACAAATTTAAAGTATTAATTGTGGTCCCTTTGGCACGCTAAAAAGACGAAAGTGGTAGTTTCTTTTTTTGTTCTAGTTATATTCGTACATTAAGATTGGGGGAGGTAAATAAATGGTCAAATGGAAAATATTATCTTGACTCCTTATTTTGATATTTTATGTATTTTTATTTTTAAAAAAAATTATTTCTTTACTTAATAATTAAAGAAGTAACTATTATCGTATTAGTTTTTTTTATATATTTTTTCAAAAAAGATTTAAAATGATAAAAAAATATAAATAAGAAAATAAATTTGTGCTGGACGACACAATAGTCAATGTTAGACGAGAACCTAGCTACTAAAGATAAAATAGTTGCGCGAATATATATATATATATATATTGTGTGTGTGTAATGAATATTTCATTATTTGTTATTTTGGGCACCCCTGCTTTCATACTTACGAAGAAAATGAAATAGGTCAAGTTGGCTTTAAAGATCTCGAATAATAATTGTTTTGGGCATATTCAGACCAAAATCAAAGAATTGATTAGTTACGTTTGGATATTAAAAGTGTTTGAAAGTGTTTGTGAATAGTAGTAAAAAGTAGTTGAAAAGTAATAATAAAATATTAAATAATAATGAATAATAATAAAAAATGTGAAAAGTAATAATAAAGTAGTGAATAATAGTGAAATGTGTTTGAGAAGGTTTGGAAGTGTTTGGTTTCCAAACCTAATCTCTTTCTTCCATCCAATGTCAACCCTGTGAGATCCCAGATTTACGTGTATTTTTACACGTTATATTATTTTCGATATTAATTATTTTAATTTATTTTAATAATATTATTAGTCGTATTCTATTTTTTTAAGATATTTATTTGAGCTATTAATTAGTTAATATTGAGTTGCGTTGCTTTTCTTATTTATTTTAATGTGAGTTAATTATTTTCATGATTGAGAATTTAATTACTTTATTTTATTATGTGAGTTTATTTGATCTACTTTCATTATATTAATTATTGTTTTATTTTAATATTGCGCTTGGGTCTAATTTATTTCTATTGGTGGGTTTTAAATCTCTTATTTTATTGATATTAAAATTATAGTATTTAAAGTCAGTTTTTATTTAATTTATTGTGTTTTTTCTAGTAGTCTTCTTTTTCTTCTTCTCTTCCTTTGCTTCTCAACCCGTGGCCCGCGTACCCCTCGCCTTCTCCCTCTCGCCGTTCCTTCTCTCATCAGCCCCAGGGCCGCCGCCGGCCACCCACCGATGACACCGCCCACACCGCCAGCCTCCCCACACGCCGGCGAGTTCAACGGCACCGGTGGTGTCACCTCCGACCACCTCACCGCCCCTACACGGCTCCCTACCCGAAATGTCCATTTTTGCTTCTTTTGTATTTTCCGGCCACCGCCAGCCACCTCTTGGCCTCTGACCACCACCACTAGACTCCCCACCCTCCGGCGAGCATAACCCACTGCCCAAAGTCACCCATTGCCGCCGGTTACCCCCTCCACTCGAAATGGGTCTTAAACGGGTTAAGCAACCCAGCGCCGCCGTCCGGACGCCGTGTATCTCACCTCCACCACCAAACCACTCCCCTTGCCCAGCCGGTCATCCCCCTAGCTCAGTTTCTCCATCCGTGACCCCACCTTCCCGGTACAACCCCAAACCCAAAAATGGGGTTTCACCACTTTTGATCCCGATCCGCCACCTTCCGGTGGTTGTGCCGCCACACCACCACCTCCATGAGATTCTCCATCCTTCAAAGAGTATCTCCCTAAATTTTGGTGTCAAACCGAGCATTTTAGCCTAACGTACATGTGACCGCTACAAACGCTGCAGATTGGCGTTGTTCAAGAATTTACGTTTTTACCTCTGTAAGTACTTTCCAAAAGAATTTTAAGATTTAAATATATTTTTGGCATCAACAATTATGCTGTTTGATTATTGTTGCTATGTGCTGGTTGATATTGGTATTTGTTGGTTGATTGGATTAATTAAATGTTGGATAATTGCTGCATGGTTGTCTGCATCGTGTATTTACGCGCATGTTCATGGAAATATTTGGAAAGTGGATTTTTGCATAATTTTTGATATTCATGTGTTGAGAATGAAAATTGGGATTTAAATTGAGTTTAATGGATTTTAATGATTTTGGGCTGAGTCATAACGGGGACGGCGATACGTAGCGCCCGTTGTGATCAGTGTATGAGTATGTGGATGACATAATGGGGACGGCGATATGTAACGCCCATTATGGTCATTGGGTGTGCATTTCATATCGGGGACGGCGATACGTAACGCCCGATATGAAATGAGTGTGTATGGATCGTAATGGGGACGGCGATACGTAACGTCCATTATGGTTTTGAGTGTGTGTGTAAATCATATCGGGGACAGCGAAACCTAACGCCTGGTATGATTGGTTTTGAAGATATTATTTTATGGAAAATGATGAGTGATTTTATTAAGATTTTATTGTGGATTAAATTGAGATTTTGACCAGTGTGGTTATTTCATTGACTTTGAGGAAGATGACTTTAAGCCTCATGCATATGGTAATTGTTCATGGTTGTTGTTGTGGCATTAATGTATTTGTTATCTTGGGTTTGGTTGAGTTGTACGTACCTACGATGCCATCTTGGCGTCGTAGTTTTTTTTTTATGCAGATTATGAAGAAGCTGAGTCTGAGGAGACGGCTCTACC
This sequence comes from Platycarya strobilacea, assembly GCA_036898215.1. Classification (NCBI taxonomy): domain Eukaryota; kingdom Viridiplantae; phylum Streptophyta; class Magnoliopsida; order Fagales; family Juglandaceae; genus Platycarya; species Platycarya strobilacea. The sequence goes on along the minus strand of CM072556.1, from coordinate 4,260,065 downwards.
GTTGAGGTGATAATAATATTAATTGTTATTTCGGGAAATTTATTTTCCCCTTTTTATAAATATGTATTTGTTTTAATTTGTATTTCGAATACTATATTAAATCTCCTATTGGAGATTTTATATTAAATTGGTTTGTAAAATATTTTAAAAAAATTATGGTACTTAGATAATAAGTTATTACCCGCTGCGACCTATATTTTATGTATGTCACGTGTGCACACACGTTTAACACTTGTCGTTAGGATGTATGACCCGTGTTGTTATCATCCCGACGCCTTGATTCCCGTACTATTTTTAAGGAGAATTTGGGGGCATCACAGGTGGTATCAGAGCAGTTCGGCTCTGGATAAATCCGCAAGTTACCTAGAGACAGTACTAGAAAAGTTAGTGATTTTAAAAAAATTTATTTGTTTTATGATTTGGTTATTTTATTTTATTCTACTAATTTGTTTGTTGTCTTAGTTTTTCGACTAATGTATATGATAAGATTATCGATATTTATTTCGTTATGTTGTGCTTTTTATTTTAATATTTATGTTGTTTATTTATTTTCATAATTAACTTAGCTGTGATTGATTGGTTTGTTGGTTTTGTTTTATTTTATTTTAATATTTGTTAAATATTGTAAATGAGTAGTAATTCAGATTTTTGTTAGTTGATTTTATTTGGTTAAGTTGTCGAGTATTTATTTAATTATTTATTTATTTTATATGTATGCCTTTCTTTTTGTTTAAGTTGGAATTTGGACATTTCAAATTAGATTATTATTTTAAATCAATCTTTTTATTGAATCTGATATTTTAAATAATTGTGTTATGGAATCCCTTATTTTAAAGTTTATTTCTTTTGTTGTGAGTTATTTTGTTTTCTTAAATTTTTATTCAATTATCATCAGGATTTGATTTTAATTTCAGTTCATATGTTTCCTACGAGATAGTTTTGGATTTGGTTTATTATTTGTTTATTTTAATTATGACTCTTGTATTTTAAATATTTCTAAAAAGTTGAAATTTATTTAAACAAAGATTTAAAGGAATCGCTGCCATGCTTCTTTTTAAGTTTATACTTTGAGATAAATTTAAATTGATTATTTTTTCACATTTCCGTTGTTTTATTTTTAGGGACATGCTTTGAAGTAAGTTTTAAAAATTATTATCTTTTCACATTTCCGTATGTTTTATTTTAAAAGTTTATCTATTTACTTTAACGAGTGGGTTTGTTTTGGCGACTTGTTTGTATTTATTTATTAATTGATTTATCGATTTAATTATTTTATTATGGTTCGTTTCTTTTAACAGGTTTTAAATTTTAGAGATTTCTACAATAATCTTTTTAAGAGTTGGGTTTTGTAGAGAATTTTAAAGTTTTATTTATGATTTTGTTTGCTGTTCTTATTTTAATTTAATCACCTTTCTTTATTTAATAAAAGTTTTTGGTGACTTTGTTTTTATTAAAGGAGGTGGGCTTGTTTTCTTGAATAGTTGGCTTTTACTTATTCGTTTATTAAATCTTTTCCCCCTTTTGTATTTTTATATAATAATTATGTAAATTACTTGAATTTTGTTTAGTATTTGGGTATACTATTATTTATAATTGCGAGATGGATTTGTTTGATAATTTGTTGGTATTTATGCAATTGCATTTCCTTGTCGGTATTGTATATGCTATTTATGTATATTTATTACCTAGGTCTCACTGAGTGTTTGAGTGTCTAAGTTCTAATTTCATTTCCGGGAGATCATTAGAATTATATTTTAGATGGACTTTTCATGTGAGTGGGAAATTGTTGGTCATTGATATATTGTTATGGAATTTGTTTTAGTACTGCTTATGGTAATAGGCGATTATTTGTTTTCTTGGTGAAATTTTAGATTTTGTTTGTGGATGCTTAGATATTGATGTATAATAAATGTGCGTGTAAATTTTGGAAATTATTTGTCTTTGGCTGGTGTTTAACTTGGGAGAATTTGTTTGTTAAGTGATAGAGTTGAATTGATGTGATGGAAATAAATTTAAGAGATATAAATTTTAGACTTTTGGGCGAATTGTTTGGAGTCGATAATTTAAGTATAATATTTAGGAGAATTTAATGGTTAGCAATATTTGTCGAGGTATCTTGAAAAATTAGTTGTGACTTGAGGTCATATAAGAATTAAAATATTTGAGGTTATTCCATCTCATAAGTAATGAAAGTTCGATTGACAAAATACGGATTTAAATAATTAATCTATGATGAGAGTGATGAGTTATAATGATGGAGAAGTATATTAGTGCTTTGGGAGTAAAAAAAAAAAATTAGGCTTTAATATTGGGTGGCATAACTTGAATTGTGAGATGATAAAGCATTAGGATTAGAAAGAGTGGTATAGGATTTCTTGCTAATAGATGTTAAGCCAATTTTTACTATGGTGATAATTTATGAGAACTTAAATTTTTATGAATTTAGCGAGTTATCAAACTGCGCGCAGAAGCGTGATGATTTGTAATATAGTTGAAAATTCAATTCTTATATAAATTTTGAGGAATTAGTGGTGACTTGAAATTTGGGATGATACTTGTAAGTGAGGGTTTATCTTTTAATTGGGTAAGTTATGTTTATTGACGATTAAGTTAAGAAGATAAACTTGATAGTTACTTTAGGGTGACACAAAGTGTGGTATGGAGTTAGTGAATATTAAAATTTTGGGAGATTGTACTGAGGTTCTTATACATGTGGGGTTCAGATTGATTAGCTACCTCAGGAGTTTTAGAGATGAAATATTATTTGGAGACTATACGTTTATGATGAAATAAAATCCATTTGTGTTTGAGGAAAATAGATGATTGTACTAATACTTGGAGTGAGTATTAAGTGATGTAGTAGGTGAGTTGAGTTTTATTAGTTGCAGCCGAGCGAATTTCGAGGACAAAATTCTTTTTAAGGGGGAAAGAATGTGAGATCCCAGATTTACGTGTATTAGTCGTATTAATTATTTTAATTTATTTTAATAATATTATTAGTCGTATTCTATTTATTTAAAATATTTATTTGCGCTATTAATTAGTTAATATTGAGTTGCGTTGCTTTTCTTATTTATTAATGTAAGTTAATTATTTTAATGATTGAGAATTTAATTCCTTTATTTTATTATATGAGTTTATTTGATCTACTTTCATTATATTAATTATTGTTTTATTTTAATATTGCCCTTGGGTCTAATTTATTTCTATTGGTGGGTTTTAAATCTTTTATTTTATTGATATTAAAATTATAGTATTTAAAGTCAATTTTTATTTAATTTATTGTACTTTTTCTAGTAGTCTACTTTTTTTTCCTTTTCTTTTTCTTTTCTTTTCTTTTCTTTTTCTTCTTTCTTTTTCTTTTTCTTCTTCTCTTCCTCTGCTTCCCAAACCTGTGGCCCGCGTACCCCTCGCCCTCTCCCTCTCGCCGTTCCTTCTCTCATCAGCCCCAGGGCCGCCGCCAGCCACCCACCGACGACACCGCCCACACCGCCAGCCTCCCCACACGCCGGCGAGTTCAACGGCACCGGTGGTGTCACCTCCGGTCGCCTCACGCCCCTACACGGCTCCCTACCCGAAATGTCCATTTTTGCTTCACTTGCATTTTCTGGCCACCCCTTAGCCTCCGACCACCACCACTAGACTCCCCACCCTCCGGCGAGCATAAGCCACTGCCCAAAGTCACCCATCGCCGCCGGTTACCCCCTCCACCTGAAATAGGTCTTAAACGAGTTGAGCAACCCAGCGCCGCCGTCTGGCCGCATGCATCTCACCTCCACCACCAAATCACTCCCCTTGCCCTGCCGGTCATCCCCCTAACTCAGTTTCCCCATCCGTGGCCCCACCTTCCCGGTATAACCTCAAACCCGAAAATGAGTTTTCACCACTTTTGACCCCGATCCGCTACCTTCCGGTGGTTGTGCCGCCACACCACCACCTCCATGAGATTCCCCATCCTTCAAAGAGTATCTCCCTAAATTTTGGTGTCAAATCGAGCATTTTAGCCTAACGTACATGTGACCGCTACAAACACTGCAGATTGGCTTTGTTCAAGGATTTACGTTTTTACCGGTGTAAGTACTTTCCAAACAAGTTTTAAAATTTAAATATATTTTTAGCATCAACAGTTATGGTGTTTGATTATTGTTGCTATGTGCTGGTTGATATTGGTATTTGTTGGTTGATTGGATTAATTAAATGTTGGATAATTGTTGCATGGTTGTCTGCATCGTGTATTTACGCGTATGTTCATGGAAATATTTGGAAAATGAATTTTTACATAATTTTGGATATTCATATGTTGAGAATGAAAACTGTGATTTAAATTGAGTTTAATGGATTTTAATGATTTTGGGCTGAGTCATAACGGGGACGGCGATACGTAACGCCCGTTGTGATCAGCGTGTGAGTGTGTGGATGACATAATGGGGACGGCAATACGTAACGCCCATTATGGTCATTGGGTGTGCATTTCATATCGGAAACGGCGATACGTAATGCCCGATATGAAATGAGTGTGTGTGGATCGTAATGGGGACGGCGATACGTAACGCCCATTATGGTTTTGGGTGTGTGTGTAAATCATATCGGGGACGGCGATACGTAACGCCCGGTAGGATTAGTTTTGAGGATATTATTTTATGGAAAATGATGAGTGATTTTATTAGGATTTTATTGTGGATTAAATTGGGATTTTGACCAGTGTGGTTATTTCATTGACTTTGAGGAATGTGACTTTAAGTCTCATACATATGGTAATTGTTCATTGTTGTTGTTGTGGCATTAATGTATTTGTTATCTTGGGTTTGGTTGGGTTGTACTTACCTGCAATGCCATCTTGGCGTTGTAGTTTTTTTTGGATGCAGATTATGAAGAGGCCGAGCCTGAGGAGACGGCTCTGTCGTTGAGGTGATATTAATATTAATTATTATTTCGGGAAGGGAAATTTATTTTTTCCTTTTTATAAATATGTATTTGTTTTAATTTGTATTTCGGATACTGTATTAAATCTCCTATTGGAGATTTTATATTAAATTGGTTTGTAAAATATTTCTAAAAAATTCTGGTACTTAGATAATAAATTATTACCCGCTGCGACCTATATTTTATGTATGTCACGTGTGCACACACGTTTAACACTTATCGTTGGGATGTGTGACCCGTGTTGTCATCATCCCGACGCCTCGATTCCCGTACTATTTTTAAGGAGAATTTGGGGGCGTCACAAACCCGAATCCTATCCCAACAATAATGAGAAAACAAGCATCTAAACAAGGCTTTTGGAAATGTAGAAGAGGGAAGAGATCCTCTAGAAGTAAAAGTCCCGAATCCAATGGCTCACTACCACTGATTTGAATACCGAATAATTTCATCTTAGTACGACTTTAAGATGGAGAAGGAAATCCATAGAAAGCTTCCGCATTGGTCCTCATCAATGGATCAATAATCGAGACCAAATTGAAAAAGAAATCCTCAATCATTTTTCTGACATTTATATTTCCACTACTCCTGACAACAGCATCAATGAACTTTTTCCCCTGATTTTCATTGATCAGGATAATATCTTTCTTTGTCAAATCCCTTCTGAAGAGGAATTTTGGAAAGTAGTTAAGAGTATTCACTCTTCAAAAGCTCCTAGCTCAGATGGTTTCACTAGTCTGTTTTACAAATAATATTGGAACATCGTTAAAGGTGATGTGATTGCCACAATTCAAAATTTCTTTGTACAAGGAAAACTCCTTAAACAATTAAATCATACAAATATCACCCTCATCCTTAAGACCAAAAATCCTAACTTAATTCATCACTTCCGCCCAATCAGTCTCTCTAATGTATCTTACAAACTCATATAAAAAATTTTGGTCAATAAATTGAGAATTATCATTAGAATGATAATCTCACCTCATCAGACCGCCTTTGTTCTTGAAAGACAAATCCAAGAAATTTCATTATCGCTCATGAGATCTTCCATCACTTGAAAAGGAAGCGGGAAAATAGTTATTTCATGGTAATCACAATTGGTATGGAAAATGCATTTAATTACATGGAATTGACTTTCTTTCTTAAAATTCTCCATTGCCTTGGATTCTCTACTCAATGGGTGAATTGGATAAAATAATGTATCACTACGCCCACATACTCTGTCATTATTAATGGGCACCCTAAATGTTTCATTTAGCCTTATCGTAGACTTCGGCAAGATGACTCACTCTCACCCTTTCTCTTCATCCTTAGGTCTGAATGTCTCTCTCATCTTATTGCCCAAGTTGAACTTCAAGGAAACCTTAAGAGGATTATTATTACTCGTGGAGGGCCAAAATTCACAATCTTTTCTTCACGAATGACCTTATTCTTTTTGGATTGGCCACTAGTCACACAATCAACTCTTTTCTTTCTTATTAGAATTAGTATAACACTTGGTCTAGCCAAAAAGTGCACTATGGAAAATCAATGGTTTAATTCAGTCACAATAGCCCCATTCAGAACAAATGAGACTTCGTGATAAAATGAGATTCAAGCCTGCCTTTGCTCAAATCAAGTACCCGGGTCTTCCACTCATCTTTGGCAGATCCAAGCATCTTCTCTTTGAAGATCTTCTTAACAACATTTTGACTCGAGTGGCCACTTGGAAGTCCAGCCTAATCAAATCTGTTGCCAATGCCATGTCCTCTTATGTCATGTTACCCTCTGGATTCCCAAAACAGTATCCAATAAGATTGATCAACTCCTAATGAGATTTTGGTGGGGCTTGACTCCCAACAAATTGTATTGCTTTACTCCTAAACTTAGGACTCCATTTGTCTGCCGAAAGCCTTGGGCAGCCTTGGATTTAGACTTACTTCAAACTTCAACTAGACTCTCCTTAGCAAACTCAGTTGGAATATGGTTGTTGGTAATCAATTAGGACATCAAGCAATGTGGTTTTTTATACTCTCAGCCAAATACATTAAATCCTTGTCATTTCTGGATCTCTTAGCGAAAACACGAACTCTTGGCTTTGGAAAGGAATTTTGGCTCAACGAGAAAATATGAAAAGAAACCTTTGTTTCCAAATTAACAATGGTACCACCGTTAAAGTTTGGAGCGATTCCTGAATCCCCACTAATCCTCTCTTTCTCCCCATCCTCAAATATGAAAATACTCCACAAGACCCTGAATTGAGAGTGATGGAGTTAACAATGGAACATCCAAGGAGTTGGAACCTCCTACTTTTACAAACCCTCTTCAATAACCAAACTGTTATGAAAATCCAAAAACTTCATTACCTGCAGGGAATTTCAACTTACTAAAAAATAAGCTTGTTTGGACAACCAACACTAATGGAAAATTTACAGTCAGAGCGGCTTATGCGAATCTAATCTCTCCTCATGAGACTAGTCATTCCTCCGGAAGCATTCATCAATGGAAGAATGTGTGGAAACTTAAGATTTATGATAGGCTCAAGATGCTGGTTTGGAAAATCCTCCATAATATTCTACCAACCCGATCTCTACTCAAACAATGTCTACATCTTGACCAAAGCCAACTCCGGTGCCCCTCACGCAACTCTGAGGAGGAAACGACTATCCATCTCTTCATTAATTGCCCTTTTACTCATATACTTTGGAGACAATCACGTTGGCCTTTAAAATTTCAAGCACTAACTGAACTTGGGATAGGATATTGGGTTGATCGTATTCTCTCTTTTGAACTTCTTAGCATACCCATCATTGATTATCACTAATTCCATATCTTTGCAATCACTGCTATAGCTAGTATATGGTTCTTAAGGAATCAACTTGTTCATAATAATGTCTTCCTTAACCTTGTTTATTTTTTTAAAATTGTTTCAAAAAATTTCCATAATCACATGGTAGTCTGGCGCAATGTTCAGCTCACACAAGCTCCTAGTTGGACAACTTTTCCAAGTAATCACCACTATCTAACATTTGATGTAGCAACCTGAGCAACCACAAGTACTGCAGCAGTAGTCTGTTCCATGGAATGCGGTAAAATCCTGTTTGTCTACACAAAAGAAATCTACAACACAAATCCCAATTAAAGAAAAGCTTACGCCATGCTAGAAGGTGTTAAAGAAGCCATAGCAAGATCAATCAAGCATATATTTATTGCAAGAGACTCACAAATTACTCTAGATGCAGCACATGACCCAGAAGCAACAATGAATTGGTTCATTCAACCCATTGTCCCATACATCTATTTTTTCCTTCACTCATTTGATAGTTGGAAGTTGAGAAAAATCTATCAAGAATTTAATTGATGCACGTATTCAATTACGTAATGAGCAGCTTCTACCAAAACATATGGCTGTCTACCGCTAATATCCACCCATTTTGTTTGTTGAGATTCTATAGTAGCAAAGATCATCGAAGTAGTGGAATTGCATGCTTATATATTTTTATTTTTCTGTTTGATTATGTATTATGGATGCTTAATAATTATAAATACTTATCTTTAGAAAAAATAATATTTTATTATTAAAATAAAATAAAATAAAAATCCAATTTGTTTATAAAAGTATAAGACATGCGGCGGGGCCCAGTGTACCAAATACCAGCTTTGAAGGGCCCATACACTGAGAGTCTACAATGAGAGTCGCCATCAAGAAAGCAAGATGGACCACTTTTTATGCAAGTGGGTCTCAGCCATATGCACAATATATATATGGTGGCCTACTATAGCCTACTACCACTGGGTGGTGGGTTCCATCTACGCTACTAGACTATTGCCCTATTCTTTTGGTCCACACCACCAAGTTCAATGGGGGCAGAATGTCCAATCCTTGGATCGGGTCCCACCCGACATGACTGAACCGTCGTTTTTACAGCCCAGATTGGTCCCCACAGGCTTTTGTTGCCGCACACAACAGTTGCCTTTGCAGCCTTTTTACGGCCCCCGAGTTATAATTACGGTTCTTTTTACAATCACGTTCTAAAGGGTTTAGATACATATATATGTATGCGTCCGCACGTGTAAGAGTTGACATGGTAGATATTCCTTTTTTTAGATATCCATGGTAGATATTTTTTGTATCATATGAATAAAAATATATATTCTATACTTTTATCTTATTTTTATTTTATAATAAAAAATGCAAATAATCCAATAAATAATAATTATTTAATAATAAATATATCATATCTTATATAATAGAATGAGAACAAATGAAATTATTACTATTTAATATAGAATTTTCAATTTTATACAATGAAAAACTTGGATAGTCAGTTTTAAATAAAGATTTGAACTTGCAAGCAGCAAAACACGTAAAGAATATTTAATTTCCTGCCCCTATCATCTGTCTCACTAATTCACTCATTAAAAAAATAAAAAAATTGACAAGATATATACGAGCAAATTGCATGTTTGTTGTAGGCGTTTAGAACCTAAATCTTGGGCATTATGTAGCGTAATGGGGCAATACCTAAGTAGAACATTAATTAAGGTGCCACTTTAAGGTGCCAATTGATCATATTTCACTTTAGTTCCTTGTATTATGTTGCAATAATCTTCACCGTACTCTATCCAATGTGTAGCTATGGGACTTATAAGCTGGTTTCATGGTGATTATCCTCAGAGGTTCCCATATTCCACAAGCAACCTAGTCAGTCTAGTCCTCTTAATTATTATCCATAAAAAACGAAGTTGGTCGTGGGAAGGTTTGTAAGGAAAATTGCTCATGATTTAATTACAGCAATAAGATTCCATATTTTGGTAATAAGACTCACGGTAAATGTGATATGTTATACTGTAAAATTATTATTTTATTATAAAAATATATCTAAATAAATAAATTGTATTTATTTATTTAACTACGTAACAGTACTTTTCCAATTATAACCGGGTTGTGCCTCTCATTTTGACAAGAAAATAGATTAAAGACTCTTTTTCATTATTGTTTATAGATCATGTTATTGAATCGTTCAATTTTTACTACTGTGTGTGCTCTTTAACGTAATCAACATTTTTTCAAACAAATTTTTTTAAACATTTTTCAAACAAAATACACAAACTACAGTGTTAATTTTTTTTTAAATATATTTTAGAACAAGATTAAAAGAATACATTAGGGACAAATCCAAGAACAAACTAGCATGCATTTTCCTTATTTATATGACTCTCATATGATTTTGAAGTTCTTTTGCATGGCATCGATCAATTTAATTAATGAAAATCAACTATAAGAAAAACAGTCTATTATAATTATAAATAATCTTTTTAATTATAAATAATTAATTATATATACTTATTTTTGTTGTTGTGATCATTATTTTTATAATAATCACTACAAAAATTTACCTTTTTGATTATAAACATACAAAAAGAATTTCCAACTTTATTTTATGGTACTCAGGCCCCGCTTGGATTCAGAGATGAGATGAGTTGAGATGAGTTTAGATGAGTTTAATTTATTTTTTAATATTATTATTATTTTGGGATTTGAAAAAGGTATATTGGAAATTGAAAAATGTGTATTGAAAATTGAAAAAGGTGTATTGGGAATTGAAAAAGGTGTATAGGAATTTGTGTTTTATATAAAAAATTATAAAAATATAATAATAAAATGAAAATGAGTTGAGATGAGCTGAGCTCACCTCTGAATCCAAGCGGGGCCTTAGATATAATTTCATATAAAAATGTTATAAAGAATTTATAAAAGATTTTCCTTTGCAATTACTCACGTTCGAACTTTGAACTCCTCAGCAAATGATTCAGAGCCAAAAAAAAAAAAAGTTACGAGTTAACGTTTCTGATTAGCAAATTATATACATATGAATGGCGTCATCACGACCTTTTGACCCAAGCCGAACAGACGAACATGTGAAGAGGGAGCCACCACGTGTCGTCGTTGGTGGGTCCAACCACCTGCGTGATCTGCAAATTGCCTAAGATCACAGGCACCAAGCCAACTCTCTCTGTGTCTATTCCATTTTCCCTTAACATATACGGGGTGATCCTCTAATATTGTTTCCAACGTCCGTGTTAACGAGCAAGCGAGAAGAATAAGGATTCCTCTCTCTGTCTCTCTCTCGCTCTCTATCCTAGTCCGTGTTCTCCTTCGTTTCCGACGTACGTAGATAAGTAGACATAGGACGATATTCTTTGTACTTTACCGAGAAAGTTTCCAAACCTTTTCGCAGAAAACATTTTACTTTCTTGAGATTTAAGTGTTTTTCTTTCTTAATTCTGCTTGTTCTTTTCTGAGTTTTGGTGGTAGATACTGTTCGTTCTCTCCGAACTCCAAATATGGCTGCCGTTCGGGAACAAGAGCTTCAAAAAGCTAACGCTACAAGAGCTGTTGGTTTTGAAGTAAACGGTGGGCGAGAAGCAGAACTAAGTAATCACTACGGGAAAGAGGGACCCACCACTAAAACCATATCCTCATCGCCGAAAGAAGAGCCGGGAACGGAGGAGACGCCAATTGCGATGCAGCTGATACCGGTGTCCGTGCACGTTCCGGCAGGTGTAACGATGAAGACGGACGGCAAAGCGGTTATGGATCAACCAACTGTACCGAAGCGACCCTCGACGAAGGACCGTCACACGAAAGTGGAGGGTCGCGGACGGAGGATCCGGATGCCCGCCGCCTGCGCGGCTCGGATCTTTCAGTTGACGCGGGAACTGGGCCACAAGTCAGAGGGAGAGACCATCCGGTGGCTCTTAGAACACGCTGAACCGGCCATAATCGCCGCCACGGGTACCGGAACCATCCCCGCCATCGCTCTCTCCGTCAATGGGACCCTCAAAATCCCGACCACAGCTGCACCCAACAGCGCCGACCCAGCGGTCGAGAAGAAACGCAAACGACCCTCTAACAGCGACTACATAGATATAAACGACCGCCTTTCGGTCTCGTCAGGTCTCGCCCCAATAACCACCTTGCAACAACAAAGAGTGCAAACGGTCGTCCCCATGTGGGCTATACCCTCCAACGCCGTTGTTCCGGCCACATTCATCATGGTCCCACCTATGGCTTCCATTGCCGGACCTTCGAACCAGCCTCACATATTTACATTCCCAGCGACGGCGACGCCTCTGATAAACATTCCGACGAGGCCCATATCGTCATTCGTCTCCTCCGTGGCGACAAATCAAATCCAAGCCAACTCAGCAGCTTCGCGTTCAAGTTCGACCACTACTATTACGAGCAACACAGCCGGTACGAGTACAACAATTGCTTCGACCACTCAGATGCTGAGAGACTTTTCGCTGGAGATTTACGAAAAACGGGAGCTTCAGTTTCTATCTCGCCCTTCCAATGACTGAAGTCCACTCTGCTGCGTCGGAGCACTTTCCAGCGTTCGTGGAGTCGCGCGTGGGCGCGTGAGGGAATCGCATGCTTGAGTTAGGTGAAGGCACGTGTGAAGTGGGGACCACGTGTTTAGTGGGATCAAACCAAGAAGAGGTGCTGTTCCGTGGACTGTGCACGGAGAGTGTGAGCCGGGCCCACCAGACATCATTCATGTGAATGTGAGGGGGTGAGCTCGGGGCCCAAGGGTGCGGGGGTTGGGACCGTCTATCTTTGCGGTCGCTGAGGTCCCTACATCTGTTCGTGTGTCTGATTGTGACAGGTGGCGTGAGGTTTTAGGTCTTAGATTCGACCACGTGTCGATTGCTCAGCTTCAATCTGTGGGCCGAAGTTGCTTTATCTCCGCAACACGTCCAGCCTCTTTTGTAGTTGGGGGGTCCATGTGACGTGGCTTTAGTGGAGCCGTCTGATGCACCATGGCTGTTTCGTACGGAAATTGGGAATGACAATGTGATGACGTATTTTCGTTGCACTTTTGATTCATTACGTAAACAACTTTTCGTTTCAATTAGTTGCGGAAATTGTATCATTTTCTTTTCTTTCGTTCGATGTTACATAACCATTTTATCTCCGTCTTAAAGCCAATATGATACGATTGAGGGAGGTTAAAACTTAAAAAGAGCTATAATGCGTTAATTTGTTATAATTAGAGGCTTTAAATATAATTACTTTAATATAAAATATTAAAATCATTTAAAGATTTAAGGGTGTAGCTCGAAATAGTATTTTGAGAAGGTCATTAATTATTATTTTTTTAGATCTTAAAAAATATTTTTTAAAAAATTATTTTTAAATGCCAAGTAAAATCAATTAATCGAAAAAATGTAATGGGACACCTCTTGATGGTCCAAAGATTTTTCAAAATGTAAACCTAAACATAGGAAAGATAAATAAATATAAAATTATTGCGATAAACTAAGATCAGAGTCGTATATAATGTGTGGGAAATGATAAATACACTAGATCACTTTTCACAATATATTACACATGAACCATGTTTTAAAATATATTTTTTTTTAATTTTTATTTTTTAACAAAGGTAACATTATTTTATAATCCTCAATTTAAAACATGTGTTTGTAAAATATATTATGAAATGTAGTGTGTATATATCATTACTTTGTATGCATACCTACGAACAGTGTCAAGGGATCTGAACACTTACAAAAGCCTCGCGTTCTGTCCAAAAACTGTACAGACCTATTATGAAACTGTACGAAACAGCAAATGGTGCAATAAAATGTACGGTATTATACATCATGGATTTCAGACACGTAGGAGAGATGCATGATGTCAAAACTGTACTCACTTGTACTGTATATTTGGGTAGTAAGAGGATGAAGTATTCTGCTCAGATCGTCAGATTCTCCTGAATGCCAAGAAATGAACCCACTATATTTCCTCCGACATCTGGGAAAGATTCAGAGCCGGGAAGGGGTCTCACCTTGCCCTTTCGATCAACTTCAACTGGGTACTTCAATAGGTGGCTCCTCATCTCTGTCACCTCATCTGCGGCAAATTGTTTCCAGTTATTCTCCCCAAGTGTTCTAACTCTTCTCACACATTCGATAGACTCTGGTTGTCTGAAGCAGTCCTCGCTGCCTCCAATATGCTCTGCCCATAATGACATCCTGTATCCATAAATCTACACAATACAAATTCACAAACCAAACAGCAGGTCAGTTTCTGTGAATATAGTCGAGGTATCTGACATGTTGAAGACAGTAATAGAAACAGTAGCATCTAGCATAGCATAAAACAGTTATCTTGGTTTATATCCATTGACACTATTGTTCTGTATTCAGTCCAGTCTTGAAACAGTTATCTCAATGTGTACTGATGAAGGTTGTCTTAACAAGGAAACTTCTGAGAAATGTCTTTATAGTTTATAGTCCAGCATACTATTGCAATATGCACTTCCTTAGAAAATCAGATCACACCGTACAGAATGAAGCTTGCTTGACTGGCATTTTGGATGTGAACATGGGACTTGAAGTAGTACCACCAAAATGCTAAGCTTTCATTTAACAGGCTTGAGGCTAAATATCTAAGTAATGGACAAAAAAACTCACTCCTATTCCCAATAATTTTGAAAATTTGAGTTATTACTGTTTTGTTTTCAGAGAATTTGCAATTCCATTCAACTGCAAATGACATGCCAAAGCAAAACTTAACATATTGGGATTAGGATACCACATTAAAAAAATTATTCAGAGAATTTCCTATTCCATTCAAAAGCAAAATTACCTGTCCATGCGGATTAGAAAGTGTTCTTGCCCAGGTATGATGAGGTTGATATGCTCCCATTGCTATCTCAGTGTCCCTTGTGCCCTCCATGGAGCGTTGATTGATATTTGCAGAACCCAATATTACATATTCATCATCAACTATCATGCCCTTTGAATGAACATATATCATAAATCGTCGGTTTTTTTGACTCAGTGCCTGGGAACATAAAAAGATAGAACAGATATATAGTTACAAACTCACACTTACTTCGTAAAGAGCAAATCTAAGGAACCCGGAACTAAATCATGAGTATCTAGAAGTTCAAAAGAGTATCTAGAGTTTGAACTTGATCCGGTAAAAAATTTAAGAAAGATAACACACACACACAAATGCACAACATCCCACACAAATGCACAACATCCCACAGAATCTGGCTTAAGAATCAACACTTCCAGAAGAAAAGAGTCAAGACACCTGAGGAGTGTTAGCTGCAGTATGACTCCCAGATGAAGTGGCGTCATATCCATCTATGGCCTCACGATTTCCAAGACAGAAGAAGTTCAGATAATCTTGTGGTGAAAATGCTCCCTCAAGCCCAACTTCCACCAAAGCCTTGTAGATGGTTTCATACATCATTTGCATTGTTTTATGCTACAATGATTAATAATAATAACTCCAGATCAATAATACGCACTTGTCAGCCATAGAAAAATGTTATAGATTTTCGTATATATTGGGCGATCTTGCTGTCCAGATCAATGAGTTTGATATTAAAAATGAGAGTACATTGGAGTAAAGGTAAGCAGAAATTACTTCAACTTTTGCCACAAAATAATAACGCTTTTTATATTGGAACTCTACATATTTCAAAACTGAGTCATAGAATACAGGAATAACAAATTTGTTGCTCAAGATTGGAACTCATAGAACCTTTTGTTGTGCATAAGTTGAAGCACTCAAGCCACATTTTGCGCCAAAAAAATAAAGAAAATAAAAGAAAAATGTAGTAACAAATCTAAGAATGAATTGTGGGGAGAAAAACTAGAGTTTGAAGGCCTATTAGGTACTTTTATTATAGAAAAAGAACCTCTAGTATGGAATTTACAGAAACCAATGAAAAGGCTTCTTTTCTCCATGAATTTCTTTTCACATTTACAGACAGAGAGAGAGAGAGAGAGAGAGAGAGAGAGAGAGAGAGAAAGAACCTTCGTATTGAAAGAGAACAGGAATTTATTTTCACCATAAAAGTCACTCAAAGTCAATTTTGTTCAATTTCTGCATATGGAGGATCTTCTTGAAAAGATTTTCACTTCACGGCACTTCTTTGATAAAAGATGGGATAATGAAATAGAGAAGAAAAAATGCAAAACGGTTATCTCAAGGCACCTATGACATGCAGAACTTTAAAGCAAACAGCATGGTAAAGCGTTTCCCGACTGAACATACTTTCAGTACCAAATTTACTAGTTGGGCCCTACCTGCCAAAATAGAATTCTTTGAGTAGCAGCACCAGTTGGAACGCCTTCTGGCCACATTGGTATAACAATATATGCAGCAAATCTCTCGTTTGCTCTAATTTTATTTGCAATCTTAAGGGCAATTTCCATCGGGATCAAATTATTAGCACCTACAGAGAAAGTGTCACCAAATTTTGCATTTGGCAAACATAACAAGATAATGTAAAATAAGACACCTGTTTATTACCACACTAAGTGTTTCCTGAGAAGTCAATAGAAAAAAATATGCAGTTGCTTGAAGTGGCGGAGCAGCATTAGAGTATTTTGTCAAAAACAGTGTATACAACACCCAATCAAATTCTAAAAACCTAAAATACTATATCGTTCAAAACCCAATACATCACTTGCATTTGCAACTAGGCCTTCTCTTTCATATACTCCCACTGTACTTGGGCAATGCTTGTTTACTTGTTTCAATAAAACTCTCTTATTAAAAAAAAGACTATTGAAGCCCATCCCTGGCATTTTGTTTTGTGATATGTCAAGACTTCAATGACTTCATTAAGTAAAAATTTGCTTGAGTGTTCTTATAAGGTGTACCTATTAAGTGAACCTTGACACAACAATGGATATAGTATGTTACTCTGTCTTAAAATCTATCATATGTGCTATCCAACTTTTAGATGCAACTGTGAACTAATCTCTTACTTATCCAAAAAAAGAAAAGAAAAAAGATGCAACTGTGAACCCAATTTTCAGTGGGCAAATCGGATAAAAAAAAATGCATAAAACTTCAAACTTTATGTGTGAAACAAAAAATAAATGATCCTCTAATATCATGGCTATTGACATTATGAATTGTTAAATTTAAAGTTTCCTCACCTACGTCTTTATTTGAAATCCAATTGTATGACGATCCAATGAAATACTGGTTCTCTATATAAATGAAATGCTGCGCAGCACGAATGGCCTTAACATATGCCGTATGTATGCTCATGTCAATCAGAACATTCTTCCCACACATCAGGTTCTGTTACAATAAAGTAATTAATTAATTTCAGGCACAAAAAATGGAGGCGGCTTGTGTACTGAAATAATCTCAAAGACAAAATTATTCATTAAGTTTTTCAGCTCACCGAGCTTGTGGCGTCTTTTGGATCCTTTGGGAAACCTCTAACAGAATTTGAATCAATAGAACGAAAAATCTGGATTTGGAAAACCCCAGAGAATGAATAAGATAATTCCATCAACAAGCTATTACTTAAACAAAGTGCAAAATTAATATTTATTTTCCTCCCGAGCCAATGCCCTAGGACAATTTTGACTATTAATTAAGACCATCTGACCTGAACGTGCCAAGTTTCTGGATCATTCTCACTGGTGCAAGAAGCATCAGACAGTCCAACAATGTCTGGAATTCTTTCTAGCCGAAGCAAGGCATCATCGTAAGACATTTTGAGTTTCTTAATCCCATGGGGTTTTGAAGCCTTAAGCCATCGGTCTTCAAAGTTGATCAGAACATCATATGCTGCTGGACCATCAATTTTAGAGTGCAAGTCATGCCATGGCTCTCGTGGACAACCAGCAATGTTACCCTGTTGTAGTATTAAAAGGTGACACTTATTACTTTCAAAGGCCTCTACATATTATCATGGTAATTACTCAGCCTTTTATCTGAAATGTGTTAATTTGCTTGTACAAATGGTTTGATTTTCAAGTCATTCCTTTTAGGAGTTTTTTCTTTTTTTTGGGGGTGGGGGGAGACTAGGTAATCAACTCCACTATGTATTATACTTTTGTCTGTGGCTGATGTAAGATAAGCTTAAGAAGAAACCATAGGATCTACATTTACTTCTGAAACTTAGCGTACCTCGAAATGTCTCCTCCAGAACTAACAAATATGGACAGCGTTATCGCATCATACAGTTCGAAACACACTACATCTCAACTTCTTGCTCAGATGCACCAGGTTAAAGTCAAGACATAGATGATCCTCATGTCAAAGAGTAGTCCAACTTACCTTTCTGAATAGTATCAAAGAGAGGGTTGGGGGGGAGGGGATTTGTGCCAAGCAAGCAATGTGATTTTTGCTTAACTATGTAATGTAGCTGCTATTATCTATAGATTAATTTTTAATACCTTATTTCTTTAGGCTCTATAGCGCTTTAGATTTCAATGGGCTCAGTTGCAGTGATTTTCTTGTATTGATCTCTAGTTCTTAATAGATGCATTCTCTTGTATTCGTCCTGTGTGCTTGGGCAATGCCTATTTTTAATATTAATAAAATTTGCTTTTACTTTTAATAAGTGTAGCTGCTATTAGTTGTTCAAACGCAAGGTAGGGCTAAGAGATTACCGCATAAGTAGGGTTGTGATAGTCATCCTTATGCACTGTTTGGAGCGTTCGAAATATAGGATGCTGTGGAGTATCATATCGGCCATCACATAAATCAAGTCCTCCAACAAAAGCTACTATTTTCCTCTTATTATTGCCAGCATCAGCATCCACAATTACAGTTTTTTGATGATGTGTATAGATTGTTTCAACTTCCTGATACAAGAAGAAAGAAAAATTTTAAATTTCGTAGCAACTGAATATTAGCCCAGTTTCAGTTATAGATAATGGCATTTCAATAACCAACCTCTTTTCTTGTGCTCTCACATATAAACTATCTAATGTAATATTTTAAAAATCAATCATGTTGTCCGTTACTAATTATTAATAGCTTAAACAATACATAAATGGCAATGCAATTGGATTACTTTGTGATAATTTGACTCGCCAGAGATGGTTCAGCTTTAAGCAATCAACCATGCTAAATTCTTATTTAGTTTCTCAACTCATCAAGTCAAACACCTCATGGTGAAATTCATTTCTTTGGCACCAATCCTGGGTTAGGGTCATGTAGATACATGGTGAATGCCAAATTTACCAACCATATTAATCACCAATAATTTAGGAGGACAAAAATTTATCTTTGCTTCCTTTTGGATAGAATCTAGGATGTGGCAGTAATATTTCCTGTAAAACTGAAATCCTCAGGTCCCAACAACATAGGAATTCTAAACAATGATATAAAAGAACTTTAAAAATGATGCAGAAAATTGTAGATCATTGTGTCAAGCATGAAAGAGAGCCTAAAAGGTAAAGATGACTTTTATAACTCACCCTTTGTCTGATCCAGCTATGTCGCTTTCCAGCAATGCGGGGACAAAGTAGCACTTGCACAGAAGAATTCTTGAAGAAACGGCGAGTTTCCTCATCATGGGTTTGCATGATTCCATCCTGCATATAAACAGGCATACTGAAAAAATATATCTTATAAAATTTTCTTATTATAATCGGAAATGAAAATCAATATGTAGAATAGTTCAAGCACATTTTGAGGTGTAATCAAAACATAGAAATCATTTATTATGACAATAAGCTTATCAAGCTCCACCTAAGAACTCAAAACAAAGAAAATGAAAGTATTACGTGAATACAAGCATCAAAATACAACAAAACATGCTATGCTGCCATGTAGGATGCTTATTTGTAAGACTTAAAATCCAAACTCCAGGTTAGGCCAACAAATAGATTGCATTTTAATTATTGCTCTACGCTAAAATTTGATACGAATTACTAAGTTACATAGCTTGATAAGTGAAATCTGGAAACTAGGGTACATGCTACACGGCAATGTCATAAATGCTTCTGAAGGTAAGTTACTCACTGTTTTGTAACCCAAAATGCTCCTTGATGTAGGGTCATCCCAAATAAGCAGCAGTATTCTTACTCCTTCCCGGGACTTGGCCCTCAAAAGATCCCCTAGTGTGAAATCTGCTTGACCAGCATCCCGTACAAGTCTAACTTTGTGCCACAGGGACCACCCAGTAATGTAAATCAAACGACAGGCTTGACGTATTGAATCAAAAATGTCATGCCAACATTTCCCATGCACATAATACATCCCTTGATCGAGCATCACGGCTGGAAGGGATCCATCTGGAACATGGGCATCTTGATAAAGAGTGACCATTCCTCCTTTCCTGAGAGGAAAGTATGTTCCAGGAACCCCATCGTAATCAGGGCCTGCCCCCACTCCATGATGGTAACTGCTCAGTTTCTCAAATGGTGTGTACTGAATTGAAAGACTCAAGGTAGCTCCGGGTTTACAAGGCTTCCCACTACCATTCAGGATTGGGTAGGTTCCTTCAACCTTTATCCCTGAATATATCTGTTCCACTGGAATTGCTACAACTCCCATAAGCTGCGACCCCACTACATCGTTGTCTTTAACTGCAAAATGCACCTCAGCTGCGCAATGCGCTACCGGCACATAGAAATGTTGCTTCCAATCAGGATTCTCACTATTGCTAATCACAAAAGTCCTCCCAATTACAGCACTTGACACTGAAATTGAAACATAAGGATCACTGGTGATCTTGTTATTCATGTGGCCTTCAATTTTGTTGGTCACGTTCCCTGGTAATTTCGCAATCATATCACCCAAAGTCTTATGGAACAAGTCCATATTTGGAAGGTTTTGTGCACGATAAATCCAAATATCTAAATTCCCATGTAAAAGCAACACCTTCAATGATCCTTTATTCTGGCGAGGCAAAATCTTCAAGGACTGACTGTGCTGCGACCCATCGAATGAGCCCGAGTGACCATAAGCAGAATTTCCAGATGAATCAGTCTGACTCGAATAAGACACCTCAGGACTACTTGGAAACGAGTAGTTAGGATATGCGTAAAAGTCCCCTGGCCTATCGTACCTCGTGCTAGGAGGGGCACTTGTCAATGGTGGCACCGAAGGAGCGGGGGGTGATGCAGGGGCAGTAGGGTGATTATCAGATAAATGCACATTAAGGAAAAGATCATCCAAAGGCGGGTAAGCAGGAATGTGAGGGGTGTGAGAAGCGCCGGAATAATTTACACTATCAAGATTCGTGGATGACCCAGTTTCTATAGAACTTGAGCTATCCTGTCGGGGATGATTGGAAAAGCTATTGGCTCGGGAAGGGACTTGGGGTGGGCTTTCGATAGACGGGTATAAGCCAGGTTGTTGGGAATGGTAATGTGAGGAGCCATATTGAAAACTACCGTGGGGTTGAAGGGTTGGTTGTGGAGCATTGTGAGGTAGCGGAGCAACTGGATATGGGTATGGATAGGGAGGAGGACGGTGGTGATAGTCTAAAGGACCTGAATATGAGGTTGGATGCGATGGTGATGGGGGTGGAGGATGGTGGTGATAGTCTAAAGGACCTGAATACGAGGTTGGATGCGATGGTGATGGAGGTGGGTATGCATGAGGGTAAGAATGTGTGGAATCATACGGATAGGGATAAGGAGGGACATGATACGGATCTGAATTTGGCAGTTGGTATGGAGGAGGAGGGGGAGGGTATGCATAGGGATTGTGGTTTGGATACGAAGATGATGAACCAGAATTATCCATTAACAAACACTAAATTTTGATTCTTTATGATGATAATTGAATGAAGAATTGTTCATGAATATTAGTTACTCAACTCTGTTATAGAACATATAAGATGGATTTGTTCCAAGGATAAGTTTAATGTATGTGTAGGACTCCAATTGAAATATATATCGATAGCATGCGAAGCTGTTTAGAAATTAAAACAACAAAAAACAGAAACAGATAGGGATCAAAATTTGGGGATTATAGATACAGAAAGGATCAAATGAAATTTGGTTACTCAGAAAATAGAAGGCTCGGTGACAATGATCAACAACAAAATGCGCAAAGGAGAGTTTTGATTAGGTAAACGTCAGAAGGGGGAATTGGAGTCAATACCTTTTGAGGTCTTATTATCGAACGATGTGGAAAGAAATTTCCTTTGGAACCTTCAAAGAAGTAACAAAAGAAAATAGAGTTTCAAAGTCAGAGAGAGAAGAGCGAAACCTGTAACCTGGAAATCTTCTTCGTGTTAATAAACGCGTACAAAGGCCACAACGACAATCGGTATTTCCAATTTCCCAGGTTTCAGCTATCGGTCTTCTCCCTGCGAAGCAACTACCATTTCAGCCTGATGTTATTACTTTTTTCTCCCACGTCGATTTTTTTGTAATAAAATAAAATAAATTAATAATTATATTTACATGTCCGTGAAGCTTCACATATATAAATAACTAAATTTAATTTGTAAACGAATTGTTAATATCGTGAACAATATAGTCGTCGTACCAACTTGTAAATAAATTGGAGAAATAATTTATATATTGTAAAGTATGTAAATCTAATTCACTATTTTAAACAATTAGTAAACTAAAATAATATCATATGAAAAATCGAGACTTTAAAGATGGATTCCACATAATTTTAAATGAAGTAAGCATATAATTTGTTTTTTTTTTTTAATAAGAAGCATCAATTTCATTCATAAAAAAGATTATAGACACGCTAACTTTACATAACAATAAAATAATATAAATTATAATTCTATTACATAACAATATCATCAACATTAATAACATGACACGCTAACTTAATCCAGATTCCAAGACATACAATTTGATTGGTCCTGATGCAGCTGATCATGCACGTTGCACGTTATTTTCAGTGAGTAATTTTCATGATACGTACTATATATATACATATAGAGCACTTCTACACAACCTCTCAATCTCCACACACCATTATTTTTTATTTTTTCTTTAATTTTTTAATTTTTTTAATTTTTTTTTGAATTTGTTCTTTTTAAATTAATTTAATTTTTTTATTTATTATTTATATATTAAATATTTAATTAAAAATAAAATAAAATAATGTGTGATGTGTGGAGGTTGTGTAAATAATAGGAGGATGAATGAATTTTTTCATATATATATATATATTTACGAAAAAAGTTGGTCCATTGTAAGTGAGCAGTTGTTCAGCATACATTATGACGAGAAATTGCGACGAAAAGCGCCCCTTTTCCGGTTTCCTACACTATTGCGCGTTACTTGCTGTATAATTAATTAAATATATGGTGGATATATATCCTTCTCGAAGATTATTTTGTTCAAAAAAATAAACAAAGAAACAAAGTTAGATGACTTTTTGGAGATTTTGCTGTCGTTATAAATATTATAAAAAAAAATGTTTGCTGTCAGTTAATTTGAGTAAAATAATTATTTATAATTAAAATATCATAAATTGACTTTTTGTCGCCATTTATTAACCATAATTTTTTTTTTTTTGTAGTGAAAGTTTGATATATAAGGGATTATCTATACTCATTAATGTGTAATATTATGACAATGTGATGACATTGTCTTTGTTTTGTACTCATATTGTTAAATGCATAAGGATTAATAGATCTACTTATAAAAAAAAAAGGCATTAATTGATCTAATTTAATAATTAGGTTCATCCTCCAAACCCTTAGCCTAGCCAGGATCATCACACACACACACACACATATATTTAACCTTTATAATATAAGCCTCAAATATTAAATCTTCGTTCTTGCCCTTCTATCATTTTAAGTATAATTGTTGTATCTATGCATTTCATTTCCCTCTCTCTTCCCGTGACAATGTCGAATGGGGTTTCTCTCCATTCCTCCAAGCAACCCACGGTTAGACTTCACTACCAGCCACCCAGCCTCACCGCCATCTCCAACAGCTTCCACTTGCTCTGCCAGTAACAGTTAACACCTCACCGTCAAAATCCCCTAGCAAACCCTTCCTCAACCGCACGCAAGCACAATTCAAAATGGGTTTCATGCCGGTTTTTCCTCCTCGCGCAGCCATACGCCGCTGTATTCAGCCACCGTCGAACACTACAACCATCCTAGGACCACCCCTTCCTCCTCCACTTGAATCGGAACCCACAGCTTCTTCATAGACCCATGCAAGAAATCCATCCATTTATACACGGCTTCCCCATCGTACGCCGCCACCCACTCCAGCCACCATCATTAGCACTCCTTCTCATCGACGACATCCCCTTCCTCCTTTCCACTGTCTCTCCATGCCAGGAAACCCTAGAAGACGGATCAGGGAGCAAACATAAAACCTTAAGGTAAGAACCCTAAATTCACCCATTTGATTTTGGTTTGATTGACCCATCTAATTTTGGTTTGATTTTGGAAGTCAAATAAGTTATTTTAACTTATGTTTTGGTGTAATTTTATTTCCTATATTGAAAATAAATATGAATGCCCCGTTTTTTGCTCAAACCGAATGCTATTATGGTTGCTATCTATTTTCTTCTATTTCGAAAATTACATGTTATTAAATTTAGTTTAGTCCTAGGTGATTTTAGTTCTATATTTTAGTGTAAATAGGTTGGAAACAAATATTTTTGTGCTGAGGTTGGTTTATTAATTGGGTTTCAATTTTCATACCTCACTTGTTGTTGTTTCGGTTTTGGGGTTATAACATTGCCATCATTTTGTTCCTCATCTGCACAGCCATACCACTATTTTGTCCTCCATCTTGCTTCTTGAAAGGAGTTAAAAGCTTAAGGTAAAAACCCTAAATTGACCCATTTGATTTTAGTTTGATTTCATAAGTCAAGTAAGTTATTTTAGCTTATGTTTTGATGTAGTTAATTTTCTATGTTGCAAACAAATATGAATGCCCTGTTTTTGGCCCAAACCGAATGCTATTATGGTTGTTTTGCTATGTGTTTTCTTGTATTTCAAAAATTACAACTTTTTATTAGATTTGATTTAGTCCTAGGTGTGTTAGCTCTATATTTTAGTGTATGTAGGTTGGAATCATATGTCTTGTGTTGAGGTTGGTTTATTACTTTCCATCCTGCTGATTTAAATTTATTAATTTCCTATTGATGTTTCGGTTTTGTGGTTAAAATAGTGCCATCATTTTGTTCCTCATCTGCACAGCTATACCACTATTTGGTCCTTCATCTTGCATCTTGAAAGGAGTTAAAAGCTTAAGATAAAGACCCTAACTCAAGGTCAGTTCTTTAGGCACTATACTTCTCAAAACTTTTAGAGTTTGAACCTCTCATGCACAATCTTGAGTTTGTTAAAAAATTATTAGTGGTAGATATGGATGTGTTCGTTCTTTTGCTAAAATGTTTAATCTCAATTCCCTTTGTTGAGAGTCATTTGTACTCTCTGTCTCTTTCTTTTTTCATTTTAGAAATTGCGCGTCATCATGGTTTATAATAGGTAGTCTTCCTCTTTTGCTTTGTTTGAAGATATCTTATATTTATGATCTACATTTTTCTCAAATTTATTAGATTTGTATTCAATGTGTAGATTTTTAATGTTGATTGTATTATTTGCACTTATTTAATGATAGACATTTGCTTATATGCTCTATATTTGTATGTGTGTGATATAAAAATTTAATTCGGATTTATATGCATTTTGAGAAACGAGATTCTTTGCTCCAACTTCATGGGGAAAGTCGAGAAGAACAAAACGTCGCTCAGGTTTCCGTCAATTCCCATTTCTTCGTATTTAACTTTGGTTCTCTCTGATTCTTTAATCTTCTTTCTTGTGACGTTCTTTTCCCTTTTTTTCTTGAGTTTTTGTTTGAATGTTGAGAAAGCAAAGGAAAATAAAAAATGAGTCAGAAATGAGCTGGTGCACAGTAGAGTTTTCCCAAATTCCCAAGTTAGTTATAGATTTGTTAAGGTCCCATTTGAGATCATTTTTTTTTCTTGGCAAATGAGATGTATGGTACCATGCTTGGGTGATATATGTTACGGATGGTTATGTAATTGTATTGTTCAATTATTAGATTACCTTAAACTGCTTATTTGACATATGATATTATTATTTCAATAGGCACAAATTATACTTGAAATGGTCCAGCCCCCTCAAGCGGTATTTGTTTTGTTTTTTTTTTTGACGCTTTGGATCTATAGGTTGTATCTCATGCTTTTAATGCATTTGCTAAATTTTGGTTGAAGAGTATTGAATATAAATGTTAGGGCCAGATAGTGTTGCTGCTATGTTTTTTGGGGGTAAAGGATTTTGTTTGATTGAATTCCCTTGGTTGTTGTTGTTCTTTTTTTTTTTTTTTTTATTATAAATTTAGACCAAACTAATTACATTAACAAGTTATTAAACTTGTTAGGGTATATATATATATATTTACTTCTTTTGGTTGATTATAATTATAGGAATTTCCTAATGTCATATATTAGTGAGAAATTATATTGTATGGTCTTTCTTAAGCCATGAAGGTTTCTTTACTTTGCCTAAGAGAAACTGTACAGTACAAAAAACTCAATTGTTTGAAGACTCTTTTTTTAATTGTTTCATTTGGTATTTTTTTTAATATGATCTGACACTCTTGCTAATGTATTCGCTAGAAGACCAAGATAAGTGGCAGATGCACTCTTTGCTCTTTTTAATGAAGATAGTTTGCCTGAGGTTAAATTCAATGATATTTTTAGAAATGTGTTTTGGATGAAAGGCCTTACCTATATTAGCTAGAAGATCAAGATAAGTGGTAGATGCACTTTTTGCTCTTTTTAATGAAGATCGTTTGTCCAAGGTTAAATTCTATGATACTTTCATAAATATGTTTTGGAAGATAGGCCCTACCTATAATTTACTTTAGCTCTAGTGATGTTCTTTTTGCACATTTTACCATTTTAGAGTTTTACAGTATACTCGAAATATAATGACTAATGATGAGCTAAGGAATCTGATCAGCAAAACCCTGACTTGTAGAGTTGACAAGAAGTGCTATTTTATATATCTTTATTAGATAGTAAGTTCATATATTTTTTAACTGATATGTTGTTTGTTTCCCTTATTACTCTAATTTGAGAGATTATATGGAGAATTGTAATGAGTAGATAGATGCATTCTTGAAAAAATGTTTTTATCATTTAGTTAATATAGCTCGAAATAGCATTTCTTGGGATTGTGCAAGAAGCTGAAAGGGAATGAGGTAATATGAATTATTTATAAAATTAAGATACACAGGCCCCTTACAAGAAAATTAGGTTGTTGTAACATTTTTATACCAACCAAATAGGTAGTTGTGACATTTTTATGTCTCAAATAGTATATTTGGCTGTTATAAAAATGTCACAACAGACCAATTTTCTTGTAGTGAAGATACATTCTTCAAGTCCTCTTTTGCAGTTAAGACTATGTATATAAATAGTTGTAAGCCTTCTAATAACAACTTTCCAGGCTTTAGTTGGATTGTCTTTGTACTGGGTAGTGAGATTCGAAAAGTAGACTAGAATAAGATAAGAAACACTTTTATGCAACTACTAAATTTTATGAATTCATCCACTTTTACCTTTTACTTCTATTTGTGTTAGAAATATACATATTGGAAAATGATATGCATGTTTTCTAATCAAGTCCAACCGCAATGCTTAGAAATATCTATGCAGAAACTTGTATATCAGAAACCAATACATCACTAATGTCAATATAGCAGAAGATCATCTGAATTTCTGTAGGACTTACATTACAAAAGATAAAGGTGGGAGGCTTGGGGTGGATTCAATGTCAAATAAAATGCTCCAAGTTTTGTTCTTTTTTTTTTTTTTTGGTTCTTTGTTGTTATTCTTGAGATCTTGGTATTTACAATAGTTTTTTGCATCCCATTTTCTCCAATGAAAGTGGTGTGTACCTTGACTTTAGATGTTCCAATCAAATTAAAATACTAAGCCATCTCATGAAATACAAAATCATGATAGTCTAGTTCACTTGATTTCTTTATATTCTTTTATTTCCAACTGGAAAATTGTTTATTCCAAAAAGTCTTCTATGTTATTCAATTGTATAAATTGAAAGGTGTATAAATGTCATGATTTTTTCTATTAGGATTTTAATTCCTATAAACTATTATTAACTAACAACAGATAAAAGTAAATTTTAAAGCTTTTAAAACTTTTGATGTACTTGAACGAAAACTTCCAATACTTTGATTTTGCTTTTTCTAAAGCAGATATTGAAATGTTTGCAATGAAGCTGCTTTGATTGCCGCAAGGAATGAGAGCATAGATATCACTATGGAACATTTTGAGGCAGCTATAGACCATGTCATAGATGGTTTGGAGAAGAAGAACAATGTAACCTTTATCTCACTCGTGCACTTTTTTACTTAGAGCACTATTTTTTTCCTTTTCTTGTCTGATTGATGTATGCTAAATAAAAACAATAATTGGTTTTGGGTGCCAATGTTTCTTTAATCTCTAAATGGATGTTTTAAAACTTATTTAACCAGAAAAGGGGGATATTTTAATTTGCTTCAATGTTATCCCGACTTTATATGTTATGAGTTTTTCCAATTAATTTGTCACTTTAAGCATACTAGGTAAAATATGCCCTCTAGATTAATAGAAAAGACACATTTATAGGAATTTGAAGTCACTGTAAAATCTTATTTACTTACAATTGAAATTTAAATCGAAGAAGACCATATCTCTTTGTTTCACTTAATTTTTTTAGATTTAGTTGTTGAACTCAATGTTTCAAGTTTCGTATTTACATATAGATTTTGACTATAACAAATTAATTCAAGTCTCAAGTTCAAATTGACTACGCAATGGAACCATGCATATCAAGTATAAATAAGAAAGAGAACAAGGTTACAAATGAAACTCATAGAATAATTTTGTACATCTCTTGATAAAATTCAAAATTGGATTAAGGTTCAAAACTAATATTTTTTCATAAAATATTAAATTACATTTTTCACATGTGTATGATATGATTAAAAGTTTTAATTTTGAAAATTGCATTTTTCATATGTGCATGATATCATTAAAAGTTTTAATTTCGAAAATTGTAGTTTCATATATGCATGACATCATTAAATATTTGAATTTTAAAAATTTGTAAGATGATTGATTGTCATTTTTGACATATGCATGTTTTATTTGAAATTTTGATTGATGCACTTTCGACAAATGCAAAGGTAGATGATTTTGTTGAAAATCTTGAAAAGTAATTATGCTTTTTTTGACAAATGTAAAAAGAAAATGATTTGATTTAAAAAATAAATTATGTCCATTTTGTCATATCCTAAAAGTAAAATATTAGGCTTGAATATTTTGAAAAATTAATAGAGTTGTCTTTAACAAATGCAAAAATGAGATTTTTTTATTTGAATTTTTTGAAAAGTAAATAGTACTCTTATTTGACATGTGAATCTTTTCAAATTTGAAATTAAAAACTCATTTGCCTATAAATAGTTCACTTGAATTTTGTAAAATCACAACAAGAGTTTAGATATCAATTGTTAAAATTTTGCATCATTCATTAAAAATCTTCATTATCTTTTTTCTAAATATTGAGTCTTAATCCTTATTCATTTTGAGAGAGATATGTGTTACGCTATATTATTTTTATTTCACTCATTAAGGAGTGTATTTGATAATCTACCTACTATCAGCTCTTGTATTAGTAAAAGAGTGCGTATAATTCTTGTGTGTGTAGAAGATATTCTACACAGAGGATAGTTAAATCACTAAGAGTGAGGTGATTGCAAGTGTAAAGAGTGTTCTACACGAATTCTTTATAGTGGTGTTACTCAAATGTATAATAGGTTTCTATTTCCACATGAAAGAGATTGAATAGTGAATTTGAAAATTCTCAATGGGTAACTTGAGGCGAGGACGCAGACAATGGGGCGTTAAAATACTGAGTTTGTTTCTTCTTACCCTTACTTTTTATATTTCCTGCTGTTTCATATTCTGTTTATATTTTATATTGTGTATTTTGTTTATAATTGTTAATTTTATAATATAACCCAATTTACCCCATTTTGTGTTAGTCATCTAGGCAACAAATTCATTAAAATTTTTCAACAATCATAAGCATTAGGATCCACTGATTGGGTTTTGGTAACGAAACTATTACCTATAAAAGATTAACTTTCTTGCACATATCAGACAAGCAAACTTAATTTTGGTAGTTACCCAAAAAAATCTTATAATTCAAGAATTTGTTTGTGTACTCTTTCAATTATGGAAATCAGATGGCAAGGATAAAAGTAATTTTTTCTCTTAAATCTTTTATTAAAACAACACCAAACTATGGTCGAGCATTAAAACAATCTCCAGGACTTTTAATCTGGTTAGTTGGCATTTGCTTCTTGTAAATGGTGTCAACATTTTTCTTTGCTCGTGTTGGAATCTTGCTTTGGGGATTTATAGCCATTAATTAATTAATTTAGATAGGGATTGATATAGAAAAAAGGGGCATGGATTATATAAATTTTGTGCAAACAACTTTGTTAATTGGATGTTTGGCACAAAATTCTTAGAATGAATCGATTGCCAAGTTCATTTATCAAGATATGTGCGCAATTGATTCATTTATCTGCAGGTAATAAGCAAGTTGGAACATCGTACATTTGCCTACCATGAGTGAGGGCACGTCGTTTCTGGTTGGTTTTTGGAACATGCATAACTCTTGCTTAAAGTTACTATTGTTTAAATGAATATTATTTTGCAAATGACTTACCAGTTTGAAAATGTTGGATTATGATTCTTGAGACTCCACTCTTGAGATTTACATTTAGACACTAGGGAATGTTAATATTTAGTTTTTCAATTTGTGCATGTTTTTACAGTTCAAATGATAATTTTTTAAGAACTTTAAATTGTGATTTGATTTTTTTTTAATAATTGTTGCAGTGCATGTTTTTATGTCATTGTTTAATTCTCTCTATTTTTTTGTAATGACTTTAAAGTATGGTTTATATTTGTGCATAGTTTATATTTATGCCATCTGTTCATTAATTCTGTTATATAACATTCTTTAAAGATTCTTCATTCTGCCAGGTTTTTTTATAATTTTTTTTGGGTAATATTACATACAGTCGTGGAGTTGCAAACGGCATGTAATCGCTTTAGAAAAAAAGTTAATTTTTTCACGTGGATCCCATATATATTTATTTTTTTTTCAAAATAACTACACGTCACTTACAACTCTATAATTGCATCTATCATTTCTCATATGTATATCGTGTGCTTTAATCAAGATGAAGACGTGCCATTAGAAAAGTAACCATATATATATATATAATACATATTTGACTTTTCTTTATCTGAATCATACGTACGGTTGCATTAATAAAATAAAATTTTCAAAATCTAATCCAGCAAATCAAACACTAATATTTTTTTCCAGTACTTTATAAGTTATAGGTGCACATATATGGTACAGTGCTGCATGAATGGGGTAATGCCCTAACGGCGCTGGAGCATCTTCATCTGTTCATTTAGCTGTCAATCGGACTATAAAGGACAATAGGGCTCCTTACAACGTGACGGGAGCTTTTCCAAACAAGTGAACAAGGGACCATTTGCCCACTCGTCATTGGCTTTGCCTTCACCACAACCGTGAAGCTCCGCTTCTGCAACACGCGAGAGAAGTAGAGAGTCGTGGGCCTAACAGTGATTTCAACTCCTGCGGGAGCATTAATGGTGGCGTTATAGACGGACAGAGCAGGGCCGACGTTGGTCACTCTTCGCCGGAAAACGCCTGTTATCAGCTCTCGGCCTTTTTTCAGGCTAAGCTGCATGGTGGGATAGTTGAGATCATCGTAGCCAAGTCCGGGAAGCAACGTGGAGCAGTTGACATGTTTGGAACCAACTAGAACTGCTAAAGAGGATGCATTATACCCCTCGTGGCATAAGAATTGGATGTAAGGCGTTTCATCCATGTCAAAAACTAAGCCGGGGCTCACTGCCCGAGTTGGGCTCACTTGACCGGAACCAAAGGCAAATTCTGCTTCGTTGTTATCAACTCTCCGTCTCATGGGTTTTGCTACAAAGTGTCAGACATCATGAAGATCAAGGTAAGCATTAATCAAGAAACAGAATTCTATAACGTGAAAATATCATCATTTATTCTAAAAATTTAAGTGAATCAGGAGAAGAATTTGATTTTATTATATTATATCTTAATACTCTTCTTGATCGTGGGTCATAGTATTTCTCCTTAATGAATATAGGTTAAATAGTAAAATATTTAATTAGATGTGATAGAGTGTATAATCAGAATTTGAATTCAAGATTTTGACTCAGATATGATGATCACTTATCTTAAAACTTAAAATTGATTAGATCGAAGAAGTAGATTTATTATTTTATATGTTTACATATAATAGATGGACCAAATTCAATCTTCCTATAGAAGTTGACCCTTTCTCTTTACCTGTGGTCAAGATGGCGGATCTGATTGCAGCTGGACTCCAGTTCGGGTGGAATGACTTTACATACGCTGCTACTCCGGCAACGTGAGGACATGCCATGGAAGTACCAGACATTAAGGTAAATTTAGAATATTGGGTGTCTCCTTTCAAGCCGGTGAGCGATTTCATGGAGGTGTAAGCCGCCAAGATATCAATACCGGGTGCTGAAATATCAGGCTGTATAGAAAGCAGGTCCATTTTTTGAGTGCTAGTTTTTATACGTTACCTAAGTCAAGCATAAAGGAAAAGATTTTATAGTACTATATTCTGGATGAAATTAATATATAGTAAAGTATATACCTTGAGGAGGCGTTTTGATCCCGGACTTGGACCCCGAGATGAAAATGAAGCTGCAAATGGAGCAGGCTCTTTTATTCTTTCTTGGGTCTTGTAAATCACTGCTGATGGTGATCTACAATAATATTGAACAAGAAATATCAATTCATTTCCTTTCAGCTAAATATATCTGTCAGATAATCTAGTAGATCCTAAATCTATATATAATGTCATCAGAAATGTCGTGTTAATAGGCATCATGAGCAACAATATATATGTTGTAAATTAAAGTATATTCGCTACATTAAATACAGCGAAGAGGTATATTAATGACCTTGTGGAATGCATGTAATCATTGATGATAGTGCCTTCAGTGCCATTAACAACCGTTCCCGGTGCCATGAAAATAAAGGCAGTATCAGGAGCAAGTTGATCACTTTCAACTATAGTGCCAACCCCACCAATTCCTTTAACAACAGAATCAGTACCCCACACAAATAATTTGCAGTGAACAATCCTTCCCTTCACCTTCACAGGGTCCAATGAGTCTGGCATACAGAACCTATCCATCACGTACGATATGAAATTAATTAATGGCGCTACAATAATATCATTTTTTGCGAGAATTTTCCCGCACTTACGTAATTCTACTCCAGCTCCTTGCATAAAGAAAACGTACCTTGCATTCTCCACAGTTGTAGAGTTTAAGGCAGCATCAGCCCCACTAATAAGAGGGTATAATTCCTGCTTTGGATCGAATGTGCTCACGCCAACCCCCTGCAACGCACGACATGTTTGCACAATATTTCACACACTGCTAGTTAAATATTTATACCCCATATACATGCAATTACAGATCACCTAGCTGGCTAGCTTTGTATATATATATATATTCATATGATCATCAGAACCGTTAGGTACACAAATATCAGATACACAAAATTAAATCTAACTAATGTGATTTTACGTGATCCATTTATAATAAAAATAATTTTATAATCTATAATAGAAATTAAGTCACATCAATTTATAATTAAGTTAATTTTATATAATTTTTTTTTGTATCTAAAGTATTTTCTGTAATATATATATACTTGCATATCATGATATATATTAGCGTTTATTAATGTATCATGTAAATTCAATTAAGGTGGCATGGAGAGATCTTCTCCTTTAATTTTTTTGCCTTCAAAATAAAAAAAGAAAAGCTCCCCATATATTGTGTTTGACATCACAGTACTTTGGAAATGAGAGCATACCGCGTCGTACCATCCAATATATATATATATATATATTCTTTGCCCATAACTTCTGCAGATAAAGAATATTAAACTCTATATATATATATATATATATAGAGAGAGAGAGAGAGAGAGAGAGAGAGAGAGAGAGAGAGAGAGAGAGAGAGAGAGAGAGAGAGAGAGAGAGACATATTCTGCCTTCATGCATGCAAAAATCTATGGCATACATACCGAGATGTTCTTTCCATTTCCGAAATGAACTTCGCTTCTAAACTCCCTATCAATGCCGCTAGCAGCCACGGTTAGAATCCAAGGAGCGTGATTCACCACAGTAAACAGACTTGGTCCATTATTTCCAGCGGAGGCCACGGTCATAACTCCCTTCTGCATCGCATGAAATGCACCGATTGCTATAGCGTCGATGGTGTAATCTTGATTCCCTCCGCCGCCGATGGAAATCGATATAATGTCCACACCATCATGTATAGCAGCATCATAAGCAGCAAGTATATCCACAGCCGCGCAACCAGTGGAGGCCCAACACACCTTGTACACGGCCACCCTCGCCGACGGCACTGCACCACGTGCGGTTCCTGTGGCAAGCCCAAAGAGGCTTGCATTTGTGACTAGGTTGCCAGCTAATGTCGACGATGTGTGCATCCCATGTCCATCCACGTCAACCGGAGATAATATGTCGGAGATATCGGGAGTGCCATCGAGCTTGAAGTACCTGGCGCCTATGATCTTGCTACAAGTTCCCACAAGGAGTTGCAAAGGAGAGAACATTCAAAGATAAGGCGCCCATGCATTTGAAGTCTTAAAAAATTAATTTAAAAAAATAAAAATCTCCGTACGTTAGTCTAAAAATCTTGTCAATACTTTTGTTCGTTTTATAATTTATTTTTTTACCTATTTCCTTAATTAGGGCGAAGTTAAAATCATGTTTATGTTGTTTGAGAAATCATTTTTGAAGTTGTACAGCTAGACATAAATTATTTGATCAATTCTGTTTCGTTATTTCTATGATCCGTGAGTGCTATACATATCTTAAAGGATCCGGCCGGATTTGTTGGGGGAGAAATCGGAAATTAGAGAATCAAACTTTCCTAAATTGAGAGAGAAATCAATATTTAAATAATGCTACCGCGTGTGCATATGATCAATGGATAAATTGTTAGAAAATAAAGAATAAGAATAAATGAAAATGGTGATAATTCCGTTAGGATATATGTCTCACGAGTTAGTGATGGCAAAAGGAAGAAAATAGAATAAATGATTTGTGTACTAGTGACCTTTATTTATAGGCAACTATGCACTCATTCGAAAGAGTCATAACCATTAGAATATCAATAATTACTAAATGATACAATTCTTAATAAGTGACACAACACTTTGATTAAATTAAAGGGTTGTGTCTTTTAACATTTCACATAAAATATGCAACTTTTTGAATTAGTTAAAAAGTTGTATCTCTACACCCTTAACCACTATCCTCCTTTATAGGAATCATCACCATAGAAAGAGTGTAATTCTAAAAAATACATCATTTTGTGAGCACACCCCTTAAAATAACATAAATAGCTAGGCCGAGTCATATAATCCAAATGATCAATTATCAAACATGTCTATGCATTAATTAATAATGCTAAAAATTATATTAATTTTTAAATTCTGTCGTGTTCGCGGATAATTAACTATATTGTACTTAACCATTAAAATTTATTGAAAATGAGCAAGCATTCGTAAATATTTAAGAAGCTCATGATCATGATGTAGTAGCTAGGGATCATTTCTGAAAGAAAATAAATAGATATGAACAAGATTTTTTACTTGTTGCATCCTGAGAAATTAGCATGAGGGACACACGTTCCTTTCCACTTAGTGGGTGGAGGACCAAACCCATCATCCTTAAAGCTTTCAGACTCTGGAGAAATTCCTGTACACATCACAAATATCTAAGGGAATATCTTTTTTTTTTCTAATAGTACTACGAACAACATTTACACGGGTAACGCCACGATACAATATGAAATTAGTTATATTTTGAAATGAGCAAAAAAATGAAAATAAAGAAAATAAATATAAAAAAGAGATGAAGATCGATTAACCTGTATCAAATAAACCCACGATCACATCGCTCTCCGTTCTCAATTTTCTTCTTGCGGTTACAGGTAAGCCAACAAAGTCCCAGGATTTCGTGGTGTGTAGCTTATGATACTGATTCGGTATCACGGCTAGCACCTCATCCATTCCTACATATAATTTCACAGCAACGTCGTATGTTATACGCACAACTCATCAGTGATATATATATATATTTCTCATATTGAATTAGTCTATATATAATTTTTAAATAGAGATTGTAATCATAAGTCTAGTTTAAAAAAATTTTAAAATTAATAATATCTTTTTAAAAACAAAAAATCATTTTTATTCTCATTTTATCAATAAGACAGTAATGCAATCTTTATTAAGATCGCAAATTGAATTTCTCATATTGATATATATATATATATATGGGAGTGGCTGGAGGTCGGTCCATCCGACCCCATATAAAATCAGTCCCTATAAAATATATAATAAAAAAAAAAAATAATAATAAAAAATAAAATAATAATAAAAACATAATAAAAAATAAAATAAAAATAATTTTAAAGGGTAGGCTTCAGCTTAGACGGAGGCGGCACCGGAGGCGGTGAGCAACACGCCCACCGCTACTAGAGCTGCCGGCAACCGTTTTTCAAAAAGATTAGACGGACCGAACCCCAGTAGTCCTTATATATATATCCCATGCATATTTAATGTTGAGCATATTGAAATTAGATATATCATTTCATAAAATAAAATAAAAATTAGATATATCCCCAGTAGTCTTTGCTTACCCGATAACATGTTAGCTTCATCTTCAGATAGCTTTGCTGCAAATGCGTTCAGGCTCTTTGTGTAGCTGTAGACGATGGACTCCTTCGCAGAATCAAAGCTGTTCGATCGTATAAATTTCATCATGTCGGATAAAAAAAAAAACACCTTATTAGAATATATGTTTATAATTACGATATTGAAAATAGGAATTAAGAGAATATATACACACGCAGAGGAAGAAAGAACCTTATTACCTTTCTTTTACAGATGAGAGGAGATGAATATGTGTTTCATCTAGAGAGTACTTTGAATTAAGAAGTGGATGGTCTCCCAAAAACGCTATGTATATTTTCTGCATAATTAATTTCCGATGGTCGTGATGAAGATTATCGTTGCATGCATGGAAGTAAACAAGCCAAACAACGTTATAAATTGCAGAAAAGCCAAATGCAGAATACACACGTGGTACCTTTTCCTCGTCGCCAGTTGCAGAAACAAGACTTATCGAGACGGCCAAGATCAGAAGAGGAATTAGAACAAGCTGCCAAGGAATAGAAATATCAGAATGGACGTATTTCTTTGATCTCGACATCTTTGTCGGCGTACGTACGTTATACGTACGTATATAGTAGCTAGTTAGCTTTGTTAATGCAGGCCGTCGCTACAAACTCTATTACACCCCAGTTATTCAGTTTAAATCGATCGAGCGCAGGGTATAAAGAGCAATCTTGAAGTACTCGATCGATCGATCGGATCCGATTGCTCAGGGTTTTGATTGGCAAGTCTTACAAGGAAGCCGACAACTAGCTAACATGATAAAATTTTTGAATTTCTATTAATGACTGTCATTGTCTATATATATATATATATATGAAAAGCCTATATATTCGCGCGCTTGTATTTTTTACAGATCAGAAATTACATGGGATCGAGGGGTTAATTATTGTCAATAATAAGCTGGCAATTAAATAAATTTTTAATAAAATACCAATATTAGAAGTTACACCATTGTCACGTGTTTTATTGGCTATATATATGGCTATACATGAGCTAATTAATTTTCCAGCATATATTAATATTTCTGAAGTTATAAGTTAGGATCATTACCTTGGACATATGATGACGATATTGATAATAATGCATGTACCTGCAATATAAAAATTATATATATATTTTAAATTTTAATTATAATCTGAAATATTATTTATGATAAAAATAATTTATTTTTATTATAAATAATCTTTTTAATTATAAATAATTTAATTAAGCTAGCCTCCAAATTTTCTCCACTTTAGTTTTCTATTTTCTATACACTACAAGAAAATTGACTTTTTGAAACGTTGGATTTTATCACAAAAAGTAAAAAGAATACTGTAAAAAAATATTTACAATAAAAATAATCATTTTGACTATAATTAAAATGTCACAAATAATTATTTTTCTTGTAATGATAAACTGATCTATATATATTATACAGTTGGCCACAATATTCTAGAATTTCTAACTAAAAAAATTAGTTTTCAATTAATTCTCAACTTCTTCCATTTGAGTTGACCGTTAAATAACAATGACCAATTAATTTGTGATCAGTTAAAGTCCTGGCTATTTATAGGTTAATAATGTCGTGATCAAGTGCGTCATACAAACTTCTGAAAAAGTAGTAAAATATATCATTGAAAATTATTATTATTTTTTATATAAATTCATAGATATATATTTTTATATAAATTTATATATTTTTTAAAAAATAAATACACGACAGTTATGCACTATTAATGACTACGACGATCATTTATTCTATTTATATATAAGATCATGATGATTTCGTACTACTACTGGCATTAGTCGTACTTTTGGGCACTAATTTTCTTAATACATGAAATTGCGATGTTTTGGACGAGTGGTGACTTGATTAACGTAAAATTACAAGAAGAAAAATGATTCTTAACAAGCCTTCGCGGACACCTGAGTACACGCTTACCACGTCACAAATTAAATGAAACGGTGTCTTTCATTTTAAACACGCCAATTTCTTTCTTCCTGTAAATTAAATGTATTTTAACCCATTTCTTCAACAACGCTGCTAAAAATACTTGGGAGATAAGGCGTCTTTCACCTGGGAGCCGTAGTGAAATTTCAAGCTTACTTTCCCTTTCATTAACACACTGGGCAATTTTCAGAGCTCTCCGATTGAGTGACCAGTTCTAATGACATTCATTAGGTGAAATCAAAATCCAAGAGGCAAGTGGGCTTGACCGTTATCAATATAGCAATAGGACTCTGTAATAATTTGGGGGGGAGGCGCCCACATGGGGCAGACCTCCTGCCTCCCCTACGTTACATGCAGGTAACGCATGGCTTAAAGCCATGCGTTACGTAGCATGTAACGTAAAACGCATGACATTTACGTTTTACATGTTTTTATGGCTGGCCTTTAAGGCCAGCCGTGTAGGGGGACTATATATAGCCCCCCTCCTTTTGGTTCTAAAAACTAATTGAAAAAGAAAAAATCTCTCTCTAATTTGTTCCCTCTTGAAATAGTTTTTAGGCTGTGGATTGTTAAGTGTTACTCTAGTTTTATAACTACGTAGTACACTTCACCACTAAGAGAAAACGCTTTTTTTTGTCGTGCTGGAAAAACTTGTGGAGCAATATTTGAAGCTGAACTTGAGGTATTTTTTCCGCTGTGTATTTTTTCTAACATTGGTATCAGAGCAGTCGTAATTGCTTCCAGTTTTTTTTATTTATTTTGCATATGCATGCAAATTATAAATGTGCCATTTTTTTTAATGCTGCTGCGTTTAAAAAAAAAATTAATTTTTTTTGGCCGAAGCCGGTGCAGTGGTGCAGCGCGCACCACCTGAGCATGGTGGTGCAGCGCGCACCGTAGGGTGCTGCGCAGCACCCCTGAAATGGTGCTACGCGCACCACGGTGCCGCATGCACCGCCTGGAGCCCACGGTGCATGGTGCACCGTGGGGCACCCAGCGGTGCTGCGCTCACCAGGACCACCGTGGTGCTGCGGCAGCACCCAGCCTCCTCCGGAGGTTGTTTCCGGTGATGGGACGGCAGTTTCCGGCGATGGGCAGCGGCCTGGGGCGCTGTTCTTGGTTTCTGGAAATTGGGCATTGTTCACGTGAACAGTGCCCTGGCCGAAGGTTGAAGAAGGCAGCTGAAGGGCCGGGCTTGGGCCTTACGGCCCATTTGTTTTTTTTGGGGGTTCGGTTCTTGGGCTGGGTTTTTATACGGCCCAGCCCCAATTCTTTAAAAAAAAAAAAAAAAGGGGAAAGTCTGGCCGTGGGTTTCGAACCCAGGCCAGATGCCAAATTCCTACGCCCCCCACCACTGGACCGTGAGCATCTTCTGGTCTAAGTATTTATTTTTTTTTATATATATTTTTTAATAATGATTTTAAAAAAATGGCATGTTTTAATATATGCTTAGATATATTTCCTGTTATAACATGTGATATTTTTATTTAATGCTTTAGATTAAATATGATTACATGTGGATATTTGATGATATTCATTTTTTTTATTGATAAATTACATGTGATATTATGTTTAATTTTTGGTTGATTAAATGTGATAACATGTATGTATACAACATGTGAATGTGTTATTATTTTATCATATATAAATGTTAGGCTTGTATGATTAGACATTAGCCTTTATTTATTCTAGTGATAAAATAGGAAATTCCCACTAAGTAGTCTTAGTTAGAGTTGTCAGTGTAGATTGATAGGTTGAAAGAATTGCAGTGACCCTAGTAAGAACTGTAAATGCATTGTATAGCGACAACACCATGGTAGCCCTAATAAGAACTGTAAATGCACTGATGGAATAAGAAAAATGGACTGTAATGGTCTTATATGAACCATCTTTGTAGACTGGCCTAACAGGCTGCTGTGGTTGTTGAAGCTATCTTTGTAGACTGGCCCAACAGGTTACTGCGATTTTAGTAGGATCTGTCTCTACGCGTGACTAGGACTAGGTGACTACTTTTAGATAGTGGGAGTATGGTTGAGATTTATGATTAAATCTCCCATATTTTATTAAATTTGCGCAGGAATTAGGTTAGAAATTTAATAATTAGATATTGTGGCACAAGAGATGATTCTGAAGCCTAGCGATTTTTCGATCTTGCGACATATCTAAATTATTATTTTTTCTAGCTTGAATGGACGCGGCAGATTTTTTAGGTGTGTGTGTAATATCCC
The DNA here is from genome assembly GCA_036898215.1 of Platycarya strobilacea. Classification (NCBI taxonomy): domain Eukaryota; kingdom Viridiplantae; phylum Streptophyta; class Magnoliopsida; order Fagales; family Juglandaceae; genus Platycarya; species Platycarya strobilacea. The sequence continues at coordinate 4,219,320 of CM072556.1, read as the reverse complement.
TCCTTTGCGTTTTGTAGTGAAATGGCATCCAAGAGTATTGTTGCCGATTTAAACAAAGGGGAGAAATTGGATGGGGAGAACTATGATATATGGCATCGCAAGATCCAATATGTCTTAGATGAGCAAGAAGTCGTAGAGGCCTTGTCTCACTCCCTGACTAAGCCCAAGGAAGGGGACTCAGAACAACACAAATTAGATGAATTAGCCTATTCTGAATGGGCTAAGAAAAATCGGTGCGCGCGCATAATAATGTTAAGCAGCATGCACAATGATCTAATGTGTGAGTTCGAGTCCTATGACACTGCCCAAAGCATGTGGGAGGCCTTGAAGTTGAAGTTTGGTGGAACTTCGGCCACTAGGTTACGTGGATTAACCATGAGGTTTGACTCCTATAAGATGCGCTCTGACCATACGATGAAGCAGCATCTTAGGGCTATGTCAACCATGATCCGCGAACTTAAGACGGTAGGAAATGACCTGACTGATGAACAACAAGTCCAGGCAGTGATAAGATCACTACCAAGTTCTTGGGAGAACATGAGCCAGAATCTGACGCATAATGAGAATATAAAAAATTTTGATGATGTCTCGCGTCACTTAGAATTGGAGGCTGAGCGCCTAGAGGCCGCTAAGCCCAATCATTCGGCCTATGTGGCTAATTCTGGTTCACGCAAGACTTCAAGACCTAAGCGTTGGAAGTCCAAGAATGGGGTAGCTGCTGGACAAGTTAAGAAGGTGTCAGGAACTTCTCAGGGCAGCAAAAGGGGCAAGCGTGGGAAGAACAAGTCAAAATTAGAGTGTTACAACTGCGGAAAGAAAGGCCACTTACCTCGTGACTGCACTGAGCCGAAGAAGGTATACTTTAACTTCTCTCGTATTGTTTTTGTAACTAGCCATGTGATGATTGCTCACTCATATCCTGTGTGGACTGTTGATTCAGGAGCGACCGAGCACATAGCGCGAGATAGAGTCGGATTTGTGGAATATCGCCGAATTCCAGCTGGGAGTCGTGATATCAAGGTGGGGAATGGAGCTAGCGTGGAGGTGCTAGGACTTGGTACCTACAAGCTGGACTTGCGGGGTGGCCGCACTCTTTTCCTCCACAATGTGCTATACGCTCCCGAAATCCGACGAAACTTACTTTCAGTTGTTACTCTATTAAAACTTGGTTTTCGAATTGTTTTTGAAAACAATAATGTTTCCTTTTATTTGGGCCATATGTTTTATGGCAATGCTTTTCTGCAAGACGGTTTTATGATATTAGATTTGGTTTATTCTAATATAAATGAATCTATTGTTTTTCTTTCTTCATCTGTTGATAATTTGGATTCACATACATGGCATGCTAGGCTTGGCCATATAGGACAAGATAGAATGACTCAGTTAGCTAGAGAAGGCCTGATAGGCAATCTCGCTAGGGTCATCTTGCCCACATGTGAACATTGTCTAATGGGAAAAGCTAAGAGAAAACCGTTTGGAAAAGCCAATAGGGCATCTTTTCCACTGCAATTAGTCCATTCTGACATCTGTGGTCCAATGTCTATAAAGGCGAGACACGAAGGTGTTTATTTCATCACATTTATAGATGATTTTTCACGTTATGGTCATGTCTACTTAATCTCCCATAAGTCTGAAGCATTGGAGTGTTTTAGGCGATATTTAAGAATGGTTGAGAATCAGTTAGACAAGAGTTTAAAAACTCTGAGAACTGACCGAGGACGAGAATATCTCTCTGAGCAATTTAAAAGGCTCTGTGATGAAAAAGGAATCAAAAAACAGTTAACGATGCCGAGTACGCCGCAACAAAATGGCGTGGCGGAAAGGAGAAATCGAACACTGCTTGAGATGGTTAGGTCAATGATGGCGCAAGCAAACCTACCAATTTCTTTTTGGGGGGATGCACTTTTGACTGCTGCCTACATTCTTAACAGAGTGCCCTCCAAATCAGTAACTTCCACCCCATATGAACTATGGACCGGCGAAAAATCCAATTTGAGTAACTTGCGGCCATGGGGTTCAACGGGTTTTGTTCATGATCTTTCTCATAAGTATGGGAAATTAGGCCCTAGAGGGAAGAAGTGTATCTTCATAAGGTACTCAGAACACTCTAAAGGGTATGTGTTAATAGGTGAACAAACTGATGGAAGTATGACTGAAATTGAATCACGAGATGTGGACTTCATTGAAAATGAATTTCCAAGTAGAGGTGAGGTTGATAGGAGTTTAGAACTTCATGAGATTATGGAACAAGAAGAAAGTGCTCCAAGGAATTTAGTTGAGAATGAGGAAGAAATTCTTCAAGCTCCTACATATAAGGAATTAAATCCAAGTGGGAGCACACCACTTGTCAATCAATCACAACAACCTCAGCCGCGTAGAAGTACACGTGAAAGTATTCCCCGTCGTCGTTTTGAGATTGAAGGGGAAGCTTTTATGGTAACTCCGCATGATGATGATGAGCCTAGGACAATTCATGAGGCTCTCTCATCTTCTACTAAAGATGAGTGGATGAAAGCTATTAATGATGAAATTGAGTCTATGAAAACTAACCAGGTCTGGGATCTGGTTGATCTACCGACAGGGCGTAAGACTATTGGGAACAAATGGGTTCTTAAAGTCAAACGCAAGTCGGATGGATCGATAGATAAGTACAAAACTCGCTTAGTGGCGAAAGGATATACCCAACAAGAGGGTATAGACTATGAAGAAACTTTTTCACCAGTCGTGAGGTTTGCTTCAATTCGTCTGATTCTAGCTATAGTAGCAAACATGGATTTGGAACTCTACCAGATAGATGTTAAGACAGCATTTCTCAATGGAGAACTAGATGAGGAGATCTATATGGATCAACCAACGGGTTTTGTGGTCAAAGGTCAAGAGCGCAAAGTGTGCAAGCTCAAACGATCTATATATGGCCTAAAACAATCATCTAGGCAATGGTACCTCAGATTCCATCGAGCCATTCTTTCGAATGGGTTTACGATGATCACAGAGGACCATTGTGTCTATGTCAAAAGATCCAAGAATAGTTTCATTATGTTGTCATTATATGTTGACGACATACTACTAGCTGGAAATGATAAAGGGTTGATAGTCGCCACAAAAGAGTGGTTATTCTTCAATTTTAAGATGAAGGATATAGGTGAGGCAGAATACATTCTGGGAGTTAAGATCTATAGAGATCGCTCAAAGAGAATATTGTGTTTGTCCCAACAGACTTACATAAAGAAAGTTCTCGAACGCTTCCTAATGAGTGAATGTAAACCCATTGACACCCCTGTCACAAAAAGCGAGAACTTATCTAAAGAGTTGTGTCCTAAGACTCAAAGAGAAAAGGAAAAGATGGCCCGTGTCCCTTATGCTAATGCTGTGGGAAGTCTGATGTACGCAATGATGTGTACTCGGCCTGACATATGCTATGCAGTTGGCTTAGTAAGTAGATTCCAATCTAACCCCGGACTGGCTCACTGGAAAGCAGTTAAGAGGATTATGCGATATCTGAAGGGAACCGCAGACTATGTGCTGTGCTATCAAGGTTCAGATTTGCAGCTAAGAGGTTACAACGATGCCGACTGGGGCAGTGACCTAGATGAGCGTAAATCAACCACTGGGTATGTCTTTCTGCTCAACAATGGCGCCATTACATGGAGCAGCAAGAAACAACCATGTATAGCTTTATCCACCATGGAGGCAGAATACATAACTTGTTCTGCAGCAGTTCAAGAAGCTGTTTGGTTAAGGAGGTTCCTCAAGCATTTAGACATTGGCACGGATACTTCAGATCCGGTGACGATATTCTGTGATAGCATGGCAGCTCTTGCATATGCTAAGGACTCAAAATATCATGGAAGAACCAAACACATAGATATCAGATATCACTACATAAGAGATATGGTAGCGCAAAAGGAAGTGGTTCTGAAACATCTTTCTACGAGTCGCATGGTTGCTGATCCCTTAACAAAACCTATTGCACGAAATGTATATGAGGCTCATGTTAGGAATCTAGGACTACGTAGATTGTAAATGTAATTTGTATTTCAAATAACATTGAGATGTAACATTTCCTTTGGGATATTAATACAATATGATTCAGTTCTTGTCTTTATCGTATTGTCTTTTACTAATACACACACACAAGATATGTCAACAGGCTAAGATTGGCTCACTCACACGAGCAATCGCCTCTAGCGCTTAAGTAGCGAGAAGAGATCAGACATTGTGTCCCTAAGTACTTGTCCAAAGGGATAAATTAGTTAACACAAAGATATGTCGCCTTAGTGGAAGCTAAGATGAGGTCTTCTCAGAAGACTGTGAATGGATTACCCACTATCTATGTAGCCTGAGATTAGCCAGATGCGAGATTCTCTTTGACGCCTTGGAGGCGTGCAAATAGAGAAACTTGAGTTAGATGCTTAATGAGCACCTAGACTAAGATCTGTACGGTGTTGATATAGACATATGCTCTTTGAGAAAGAGAAATCCACCGTAGCATGTGTTTCATACTACATGTGCTTATTCGACCATATGAGTAAGTGAATAAATGGTTCCCCTCTTTCTCACTGTGTGAGTCTCATTTTTAGGTGTCCTTTACTTTTGACTATGTCACAAGATAGAGGTTATAACGTCTGCTATTTTGGCATGCTGTCTATGGCCATGATTGATTCGGTCTAAAGAGGTATTGCTAGGAAAGCGGTTTAACCAAAGTTGAATGATATGAGTGCAAAAGGAAGATTTTTTCGATATCGTATCTTCGATAGTGTTTGCTGACGTCAAACTATGACGCTGCATATTGGTAGCGGCTAAAGTTGTGAACACATTGAAATGATTTGGAAAAAGTCAAGCATTGTTCTAAGTTTATTTAACTCAAGAGGGTTCAAAAATACTTGACTTGATGCGATCGAATAAGTCTAGGACATTACTATACACTTCGGGGATGTTACTATGCTGGTCTTCTCTAGGAGAGATTTGGTGTATGTACTCCTGTTGAACCCAAGGTTTCAAGTTTCATGTAAATCTACAAATGAATTTTGATGATAACAAATGAATCCAAAGAATAAAGGAGTCTCAAACTCAAGTTGTCCACACAATATAATCAAGCACATCAAGGAAGCAAGCATGAGCAAAAAGGGAACAAGTTCACATTAAAATCATAGAGTAATATTGTAAATCTTTTCAAAATTCAAACCTTTAATCATGTCATGCACATGTGAAAGATGACAATCAATCATCTTCAAAATTTTCAAATTTAATTTTCAAAATATCATGCACATGTGGAAAATGTATTTTAATGCTTTATGATAAAATATTAATTTTGAGCCTTAATCCTAATTTTGAATTTTTAAGAGATTTACAACATTACTCTATGATTTTAATGTGAACTTGTTCCCTTTTTGCTCATGCTTGCTTCCTTGATGTGCTTGATTATATTGTGTGGACAACTTGAGCTTGAGACTCCTTTATTCTTTGGATTCATTTGTTATCATCAAAATCCATTTGTAGATTTACATGAAACTTGAAACCTTGGGTTCAACAAACTCCCCCTTTTTGATGATGACAAATGCTTGATAGAACCTGAATCCTGTATTAATACTTAAGCTCCCCCTGAGAATGTGCGTTAGTTTTTCAAGCAAAAATATAAATATAATTCCAAGCATATATAACAAGTTTAGCAATTTAAATAATGTTAATGTTCTAGTCTAAAACTTCTCCCCATTTTGGCATCATTAAAAAGGAATCATAATTAGATCAATAAGATATATTCCTGCAATAACCAATAGATAAATAAAACGCTGCGTTAGTAGAGACTGTAGAGAATTCGGTGCGTAGCCACACGTGTTCGACAAAACTTGCAAAGGCTGGAGGCCTAGTTCCGGTAATTCGGTGCGGAAGGAGATTTTGTAAAGAGCTGAATAATTAAAACCACCCGTGCCCGACAAAACCTGCAAAGGCTGGAGGCGTAGCTCTAGCAATTCGGTGCAGAGATTTGATCCGCTTGATGTTGCTGAAAAATGAGATATTATCATGATTTGTAAGTTTGTCTTGTTCTTATTTCCGTTTCTATAAGAGCAATCCTTAGCTTTATCTATTTCGCATCAAGCTTTCTTCTCATCTCTGCAATTTGCTTGCATTCTCATTCTACAATTTTTCAATGGCTCGTAGAATTCCCTCCAGTGCTTCTCTTGATCAAGATTTGAGGTATCCTTCACCTCAATCTCAATCTATTTCTGCATCTGTCGTGGGTGCCATGAAGCAACAAGAGACTGATTTAGCTAATAAATCAGATCATGACGCCATTTACGAGCTTGTGGGTCTCGGAACTCGATACTCATCATCTATCGTTGCATTTTCTGCTCGGTTGCAGTCCAAAACTCGCGAAATTGAGAAGCTTAACGAGACTGTATCTGTACTTCAACGACTTGTTTATGAGTCAAACAAAAAAATAGTAGAATTAAAGCAACAGAATAAGGATTTGAAATCCTTGCTTACCTCTTCATTTCGATTGCCTAATCCTTTAGACAAGGATGGCATGATGATTTATGAGGAGCAAATGCATTTGAATGATGAGGCTAAACGTCTCAAGTTTCTGTAGGTCATTTAAAATAATAAAATAAAAGTATCTAGCAGATATCCATGGCATGCATCATTCCTATTTCTCTTCTAATCATGCATAGTCTATCTTCTGGTAGGGGTTTTGTGAAAATGTCTGCCAATTGATCATGTGTACTAGTGAATTCTAATACAATATCGCCCTTTTGCACATGATCTCTAAGAAAATGATATCTAATTTCAATATGTTTGGTCCGAGAATGTTGTATTGGATTCTTTGAAAGATTTATATCACTTGTATTATCACATTTGATTGGAATGTGATTGTACATAAGTTTAAAATTCTCAAGTTGTTGCTTCATGTAAAGAATTTGAGCACAACAACTACCCGCAGCAACATATTCTGCCTCAGCAGTAGATAGTGCAACAGAATTTTGTTTTTTACTAAACCAAGAAACTAGTGCACGACCTAAGAAGTGACATGCTCCACTAGTGCTTTTTCGATCTATTTTACAGCCAGCATAATCTGCATCTGTGTAACTGATTAGATCGAAAGATGTGTGCTTAGGGTATCATAACCCTAAGTTAATTGTACCACTAAGATATCTAAGAATGCGCTTAACTGCAATTAAATGTGATTTTTTTGGAGATGATTGAAAGTGTGCACATAAGCACACACTAAACATAATATCTGGTCTACTGGCTGTCAAATATAATAAGCTACCAATCATACCTCGATATACCTTCGAGTCAACTAGTTTACCGGTTTCATCTTTATCAAGTTTAGTGGATGGACTCATTGGTGTTCCAGTTTCCTTAGCACTTTCCATCCCAAATTTCTTCAGCAATTCCTTAATATATTTCGATTGATTGATGAATGTCCCACTTTTTGCTTGCTTAATTTGCAATCCGAGAAAGAATGTAAGCTCTCCCATCATGCTCATTTCAAATTCTTCCTGCATAGTCTTAGCAAAAACTTGGCACATATTTTCATTAGTAGCACCGAATATTATATCATCAACATAAATCTGAATCAAAAGAATATCATCATTTTCGTATTTAATGAAAAGAGTTGTATCAATTTTTCCTCTTGAAAAGCCTTTTTTAATCAAGAAACCACTAAGTCTCTCGTACCACGCTCTAGGAGCTTGTTTGAGTCCATATAGTGCTTTTGTGAGTTTGAAAACATGATTTGGAGAAATATGATTTTCAAAACCTGGAGGTTGCTCAACATATACCTCTTCATTTATAAAACCGTTTAAGAAAGCACTTTTAACATCCATTTGAAAAAGTTTGAACTCTTTATAACAAGCATATGCAAGTAGCATTCGAATAGCTTCTAATCTTGCGACTGGTGCATATGTCTCATCATAATCGATTCCTTCTTCTTGATTGAAACCTTGGGCTACAAGTCGAGCCTTATTTCTAGTAATGACTCCAGACTCATCTTTCTTGTTTCTAAAAACCCATTTTGTTCCAATAATAGTATGATTTTTTGGTCTAGGAACAAGTGTCCAAACATCATTTCTTTCAAATTGATTAAGCTCTTCTTGCATAGCTAGAATCCAAGATTCATCAAGAAGTGCTTCATCAATATTTTTAGGTTCAATCTGAGATAGAAAAGCAGTATGATTGCAAATATTTCTAAGAGATGATCGAGTGCTTACACCTCGTGAAGGTTCCCCCAGAATTTGTTCCACTGGATGATCTTTCACAAATTTCCACTGTTTGGTTGCATCTTGTATTAAATTTTGATGATCTTTCCTGATATCTCCATGTTGGACTTCCTCTATTGTGTTCTCTTTGTTGAGATTGAGACTTTCCGTATTATTTATACCTTCTGTTTCTTCATCAATAGATTTCTTGGAGAGTAGAGAATTAGATTCATCAAATACTACATGCATAGATTCTTGTACAGTCAAAGTCTTTTTATTGAATACTCTATAAGCTTTACTATTAGTAGAATACCCGAGAAAGATACCTTCATCAGATTTTGCATCAAACTTGCCTAAATTATTTCTGTCATTTAAAATAAAACATTTGCATCCAAATACATGAAAGTAACAAATGTTGGACTTTTTCTCATTCCAAAGCTCATAGGGGGTTTTATCTAATTTAGACCTTAGCATAACTCTATTTATAACATAACATGCAGTACTTACCGCTTCAGCCCAAAAATAACTAGGCAAGTTGTTCTCATTGAGCATTGTTCTTGCCATCTCTTGAAGAGATCTATTTTTCCTTTCTACTACCCCATTTTGTTGAGGAGTTCGAGGAGCAGAAAAATTATGCACAAAACCATTTTCATCACAAAATGTTTCAATATTTTTATTAACAAACTCTTTTCCCCTATCACTTCGGATACTTGAAATAGTATAACCCTTTTCATTTTGAATTCTCTTGCATAACTTGGTAAAAGCATTATGTGCCTCATCTTTATGAGTAAGAAAGATGACCCAAGTATATCTAGAGAAGTCATCAACAACAACAAATGCATAATATTTTCCTCCTAAACTTGCAACTCTATTTGGTCCAAAAAGATCCATGTGTATCAGTTGCAGTGGTCTAGTAGTGGAAATATATTTCTTGATTTTAAAAGAAGTTTTTATTTGTTTACCAAATTGGCATGCATCACAAATTTTGTCTTTAAGAAAATTTACCTTTGGTAAACCTCTCACAAGATCATTTTTTGAAAGTTTGGAAATAAGTTCCATATTGGCATGACCTAGTCTTCTATGCCATAACCAATTAGTTTCATTTTGAGCTGAAAAACAAATCGCATCTTGTGAGGTAATTTCTTCAAAATCAATTGTATAAACATTGTTACTTCTAAAAGCAATAAAACAAATATTACAATCATAATCATTCAATATAATGCACTTATCCATTTTGAAAGTAACTGTAAATCCTTTATCACATAATTGACTTATGCTTAAAAGATTATGTTTTAAACCTTCAACAAGTAGAACATCTTCAATTATAAGAGAAGACTCATTACCAATTTTACCTATTCCCACGATCTTCCCTTTCGAGTTGTCTCCAAATGTCACATGTCCTTCTTCTTTAGATCTAAGATCAAAGAACTTAGTCTTGTCTCCCGTCATGTGTCTTGAACATCCACTATCTAAAAACCATTTATTTTTGTTCGTGGAAGACATCATGCACACCTATAAAAACAATTAAAATGATTTTTCTTGGTACCCAAGTTCTTTGGGTCCTTTATTTATTAGTATTAGAAATAAGATTTTTAGGTACCCATATGGTCCTAATAGTCATTGTATGTTTTCTTCTAATAGGACAAGCAAAATAATTATGACCATTTCTATTACAAAAATTACAAATAGCATGTGACATATATGAAGAACTTGAGTGATTATAATAGTATCCTTTTTTAACAAAATTATTTTTATGAAAAGAATTTTGAATATTGGACTTTGATGTAGAAGGATTATCAAAGAAGTTTTTATAAGGTTTGTATTTTTGTTTTGGCATATATCCCAAGCCTGCCTTATCAAAAACACATCTTTGACTACCAAGAAGTTTTTCAAAATTTCTTTTTCCATTCGTAAAGTTTTCAATAATATTTTCTAAATCAGTTTTCTTTTTATTCAACTCAAAATTTTCATCTTTCAAAATAATATTTTCTTTTCTTAAAATATCAATTTCGTTTGTTAAAGAAGAATTTTTCTTTTTCAAAACAGTATACTTGATACCCAATTTTTCAAATTCCTCATATACCTCTTCTAAAACATTTTGCAATTCTTCATATGAAAGATCTTCAATATTATCAAGATTTGTTACCTCAATGTCATCTTTAGCCATAAGACAAAGATTTGCTGATTCTCCATTGCTTGCTTCATTATCTGAGCTACTTGAATCATCATCCCACGTAGCTTTCATTGCCTTTTTGCCTTTGTTTCGATCTTTCTTTAGCAGAGGACAATCTGGCTTGATATGACCAGGTTTATTGCATTTATAACAAATTAAAGTGTCATTTTTACCTGAATCTTTCTTGGAAAACTTATTGAAGGATTTCCTTGGAGGAGTTTTATTTTTCTTTAAGAACCTCTGAATTCTTCTTGTTATCATCGCAACTTCTTCATCTTTGTCGTCATTTTCCTCATCTTCATCACTTTCACTTTCATGTGGAACAGTTTTAAGTGCCAAGCTCTTCTTTGACTTTCCTTCTTCTTCTCCTCTTTTCAATGTGTACTCATGGGTGATAAGTGACCCGATGAGTTCATTCACTTCGAGCTTCTTGAGGTCTCTAGCTTCAAGAATCGCTGTCACTTTTGATTCCCAACGTTTTGGTAGAGAGTTGAGAATTTTTCTTACTATCTCCACTTTGGAATAAACTTTGCCAAGAGCTGTCAAGCTATTTATGATGTTAGTAAAACGAGTGTACATACTAGAAATAGATTCATCATCATTCATCTTAAACATTTCATATTCATGAGTAAGAATATAAATTTTTGATTCCTTGACTTGAGAAGTTCCTTCATAAGTAACTTCCAAGTTATCCCAAATTTCCTTTGCTGTAGCACAAGTCATTACTCTATTAAATTCATTACCATTGAGAGCATTATATAATAAATTCATAGCAGTTAAATTCAAAGTATAAAGTCTATCGTCTTCACGATTAAACTCTTATTCTTCCTTTTTGACCTTTACTCCATCAACTACTTTTGTTGGAATATAAGGTCCATTTACAATACATTTCCAGATTTCTCGATCTTGAGCCTGAAGGAATATTCTCATTCTAACTTTCTAGAATGAGTAATTGTCTCCACAAAAGAGTGGAGGCCGACTGCTAGATTGACCTTCACCAAATGAAGCTGCAATGTTAGCCATAAGATCTTAACTCAAAAGATAGTTAATCTTATAATAGAGCTCTAGCTCTGATACCACTTGTTGCCCAGATGACTAACACAAGAGGGGGGGTGAATTGAGTTGTATTTGAAAAATTAACAATTATAAATCAAATATATAATATAAAATATAAATAAAATATGAAACAATAATAAATATAAAGAGTAAGGGTAAGAGAGAAGCAAACTCAGTATGTTAACGAGGTTCGGCCCTACTGCCTACGTCCTCGCCTCAAGCTACCTCTTGAGGATCCCCAAATCCACTATTCAATCTCCTTTAGGTGGAGATAGAAACCTATTACACCTTTGAGCAGCACCGCTCCAAAGAATCCGTGTAGAACACCCTCTACACTTCCAATCACCTTACACTTGGTGACTTAACTATTCCCCGTGTAGAACACCTTCTACACTTCCAATCACCTCACACTTGGTGATTTAACTATTCCCCGTGTAGAACACCTTCTACACACACAAGGGTTATACACACCCTTTTACAAATACAAGAGTTAATAGTAGGTAGACTATCAAAGTACACTCCTCAATGAGTGAGATAGAAACAATACAGCGCAACCTATATCTCTCTCAACAAGAACAAGAATTAAAGCTCAAAACTTTAGAAAAGAGAGAATGAGAGCTTTGAAGAAATGATGCAAAACTTAGCAATAGATGTGTAAGCTCTTGTTGTGAATTTTGCAAAACTCAAGTGAGCTATTTATAGGCAAATGATTTTTCAATTTCAAATTTGAAAAGATTCCCATATCAAAAACATCATAATTTACTTTTCAAAAATTTCAAATCTAATATTTTTACTTTTTGCATGTGACAAAAGGAGCACACTTTACTTTTCAAAAATTTCAAACATAATCTTTTACTTTTTGCATATGACAAAAGGAGCACACTTTACTTTTCAAAATTTTCAAATAAAGACATCTACCTTTTGCATAAGTCAAGAAAAGCATCCACCACTTTTGAAAATATTCAAATAAAACATGCACATGTGAAAAATGACAATCAATCATCTTAATATTTTCAAAGTTCAAACATTTAATCATGTCATGCACATGTGAAAGATGACAATCAATCATCTTAATATTTTCAAAATTCAAACCTTTAATCATGTCATGCACATGTGAAAGATGACAATCAATCATCTTTCAAAATTTCAAAATTCAAACCTTTAATCATGTCATGCACATGTGAAAGATGACAATCAATCATCTTCAAAATTTTCAAATTTAATTTTCAAAATATCATGCACATGTGGAAAAGGTATTTTAATGCTTTATGATAAAATATTAATTTTGAGCCTTAATCCTAATTTTGAATTTTTAAGAGATTTACAACATTACTCTATGATTTTAATGTGAACTTGTTCCCTTTTTGCTCATGCTTGCTTCCTTGATGTGCTTGATTATATTGTGTAGACAACTTGAGCTTGAGACTCCTTTATTCTTTGGATTCATTTGTTATCATCAAAATCCATTTGTAGATTTACATGAAACTTGAAACCTTGGGTTCAACAATCTCCCTTTTTTTTTTGTGCTTGGTGGTCGCACGGCCTATTTACTTATATGAACAAGATTGAGAACATAAGAGAGATGCAGACCTGGGGTCATGCCCACTGTGTGCGAGTGGGAGATGTAATAATTTGGGGGGGGGGGGGGAGGCGCCCACATGGGGCAGACCTCCTGCCTCCCCTACGTTACATGCAGGTAAAGCCATGCGTTATGTAGCATGTAACGTAAAACGCATGGCATTTATGCCATGCGTGGGCTTGGGATTCTGCTTTGAGTATGCATGCGTGCATGAGAAAAGGTGCTGGTATTCCTCTGTCAATTGAAGAAAATGGAGGAAAGGAAACAAAAAGTAGTTAATTGAGAATAGAGAGAGGATCTCTTCATGTGAGAGAAAAAGAAAGGAAGAGACTTTCACACATTTCACCATATATATTCCAGCAATGGCAGCTCCTGCGATTTTGGTGAGCGTGATGGAGTCCTCAGTCAAGATATCATACACCCAAAGTTCCTCCTTATTTCGGGTTGCTCCTCAATGATCGAGAAGGACTCCTAACTTTGTGTAAATCACGTGAATGGTGGTAGGGTTGAAATGGAGTTAAGGTAGATGGAGCAAAGGTAGATGGAGCAAAGGTAGAGTGTTTAGATGATGAAATGGTTCGGCTAGGGTGATTTGAGTGTCACGGCAATGGGGCTTAGGGTGATGTACGAAAATGACTTGTTTTGGGGAATTGGATGGCTGAATATGGGACTAGGTTAAGTGAGTATTTTGTCCAAGAGGATTTAGGAAAGTGAATTAGGGTTTGGAAATTAATGGAAGATATTTGGAGATGAAATCTGGAAAATTTGATGGGTATCTATGTGTGGCCAGTTTTGGTAAGTGAAGGGATTTGATTTGGTTGATTTGGAAAATTGGAGATTTGATTAATTTAATTAGGGAAGTATTGAATAATCAAATAAGGTAAGAATGATCAGATTTAATGAGGTGGAGGAGAGGATTTTCGAGCTAAGCAAGTTGCCTTAGCCGAATGGGTTTTATTTTGGAAAGTGAGGTGATCGGTTTGGCAAATTTGGAGGAGTTTGAGGTGGCTGCCTTAGGGGGCACTTGCAGACCACATCTATGGGTGTTTAAGGAAGGTTAAGGTCTGATTTGGTGAAGAGAATAAGGTAATTTCGTGGTAGACAAGTTGCCTTACACGAAATAAGTCAAATCTAGAAACTAGGCAAACTGTTTTGGAAAGTCTTGTGGTTTGGATGGAAAGTTTTGGGGCTGCTTTGTGGGCACAACCAGAGCTCTACCAGGGATGTTTTAGGACGATTTAGGTTTTATAATATGATGGACATATGATAAGTAGGGTTAGGGTTTGATGGCTAATTGGTGGGAAAGCTGGAGGGGCGAAATTGGGCAACACACCTAACTAGGTTTGGTGCTTATTGCCATGGCTTGTGTGGGCTGTTAGGGGCTGATTTATTTCTTGTTTGGAGCAAAGGAAACTTCAAAAAAAAAGTATGAATATCCAAGAAAATGGATGAACACTCAAGGGAATAAAGAACACACCAACCTCTCCCAAACTTCAAGTGGTTCGACCAATACACTCACACAACAATTCTCTTTTTCTTCTTTTGTTTTCAAAACACTTTCTCACTCACTCTCTAGGGAATTTCGAAATTCACAAGAGTTGTGAATTAAGAAACTCTTTTGAACACTCACACACTCTTTCTCAAATCCACAAATGGTGTAGATTTGGCCTCATAAGAACACAAACATACAAACTCAAGAACACAAACTCACAAACTCAAGAACACAAAGAACAAATTCAAGAACACCAAGAACACTCCAAAATCGAAAACACCAAAATGAATAAACCTCAAAATACTTTTATAAATCAGATGAAAAACAAGATAGATGTGGATTACTCCTATTCACGAATTGCAAAGAGAAATCATCTTCAAGGGGATTCACGAATTGTACCCCAAGAATCTCAAGTGCTCAAAGCACCGAATGAAAATCCTAACCACTATGAAGTAGCTGGCCTAACTCTTCTCAGAGCAATTTCCTAGGTTTCTCAAAATGTCCAAAGATCAAAAATTTCTAAACTAAAGCCTAATGGTCCTATGTATAGAGCTAATAAGTTGGAAACCTCCAATAAGACCCTTATTAAAATCAGTAAATGACTAGCACATCCTAATGCAATTTAAATAATAAAATAAAATAAATAAAAGATGAAGAAGCATGATAGGCACCCAAGTGGTGGTGTGGCCGTGGGTTGCATGTGCCCATGGTGGGTTATGGTGCTGCAAGGTTCACGGGTAGTCATGGCAGTGTGGTTCGGTGATGCGCGGGCATGGTTCTGTGCAAATCCAATTGATGGTGGTCATGGAAGTGTGATATGCATGGTCCTAGTCAAGGTGCTCGGGCGGTGGTCCTGCATGACCCGGGCTGGGTACTGAAGTGATGTGCATGCATGGCCCAAACTGGCGGTCTGGGCACTGGCTGCATAAAGCGGGCTGGTGCCGCGCGCTGGATGGCATGCACGGTGTGCATGCCACTAGCTTGCTCTGCAAGGCATGGGCTGGAGCCATGCACTGGATGGCATGCATGGTGTGCATGCCACTAGTCTGCTCTGCAAGGCGCGAGCTGGTGCAGCGCGCTGGATGGCGTGTCTGTGTAGACACGCCACTAGCCTCCCTATGGTGTGGTGGGATGCGCGGGTGATAGGGCGCATGTGTACATGCAAGCACGCGCGCAGATGGATGCGCTGTGGGACGCGCAAAGGTGCGCGCATGGCTGTGCACACTACATGCACGCGGCCAGTAGCCTCGCTGGGCGCCCGCTATGTGTCAAGACCTAAGTCAAGGCATGCATGCAAGCTAGCTAAGGGACTGTCCTAGCCCTTAGGTGACTGAGTCAAGGCATGTAAGGAAGGGATGGTGGGCTTGGCTAGCCCATGGCATGGTCCATGGGTGTGACTGGCATACTTGTTGGCCCGTGCCTCAGGTGGTCTTGGTTGGTCCATGGCAAAGACTCTAGTCATGATCAGGTGTTGGCCATGGCTTGCAATTAGCGTGCACATGGTTTGATGGTGGCTCAGCTGGACCCATGCAGGTCTTAGTCTATAGGGCGTTGGGCATGACCCGGGCTTGGTTGCCTGACTGGGTGGTCTAGCCAGGTGGCATGCATGCGGTTGGCTTGGCTTGCTGGTGAGTGACCCATGCATGGCTTGAGTTGTGAAGCGTTGGGCATGACCCAAGTTGGTCTGGGTACTGGGCAGGGCCCAGGTTGCTGTTATGGTGCACGCATGGTCATCAGGCAGTCATGCTGGTGGGCACGCAGATGGGCACTGGAGTGTGGCGCGCTGTAGTGTGCGCAGGGACATACAGCACATGGTTGGTGCAGTGGCGCATGCAAGGGTGTGTGGCACAAGGCTGCTGCAGGGCTGCACACAGTGAGTGTCAGAGGGCCGCATCGACGGGCACTGGAGTATGGTGAGCTGAGGTGATTGCAAAGGCATGCAGCACATGGCTAGTATAGTGGTGCACTCAAGGGCATGCGGCACATGTAATGGGGGAGGGCTGTGCGCCGTGGGTTGCTTAGAAGGCTGAGCAGGAGGGCGCATAGGTGATATGTTGGGGTGCGTGCCGGGCTATGCACGAGCATGCTCAGAGTGGGCTGTGCGCTAGGTTACGCATGGTTGGTAGCCTTGTTGGAGGCTTGGTGCGTGTCAGAGATTAGGCCAAGATACACGTAGGCTGCTGATGGCATGCTACTGCTGTTGGGCACTGATGCCATGCTGGTGCTGCTGGTTAGATTGATGGGTACTGGGCTTGCCTGCTGGCCATGCTGGTTTGCTGCTAGACACGCTGGTGGTGCTGCTGGCATGCTGATAGGCGTGTCATGGCATGTCAGTGGCTATGTCATGGTGCTGTCAAGGCCTAGTCGTGGCACTATCAATGGGAAACAAGTGACAATTGACTCGTGTGTCTCTTCTGATCTTCCTTGGATACACTCAGGACTCTTAAAAGAGTCCTCTAATGATGGGCTTGGGCTACAAGTGGTGCCAACTCGGGTGTTAATGTGTGTCTAAGGCCTTGAACATGGACGGTTTTTTATGGGGTATTATCAGAGCGACGACAGCTCCTGTGAGGACGACGACACCTTTCTCTCGTCTCTCTATCTCCCCGCATGAATGTCTCTCGTCTCTAGTCGGCAAATGGCCTCTTTTTCTCTCCTGATTTGATTTTTTTTAATAATATATTTGCTGACATGGCATCAGCGTGTACGCAGTAGATACACCACTATGCGGTAGGTACACCACTACTCTTATAACAAAGTTAACATGATGAGATCCAAACTTTTGGTACAACTTTAAATAAGATCATAATTAAGTGTCGAATTAATTTTAAAATTAACTAGGGATAATATTTTCTTGAGGAATTAATTAGAAAGACAACCCCTAATTTTGTCTTGAATTCTAATTCAAGCATAGATCAGTAAAACGATCACCACACACCAGTGATAATATTTTCTTAGGCTTCTTAATGTTTCCAACGTCACCACACACGAGTGAGCTAGCTTTTTTATTATATTTTTCTACAGTAAAACAATTCGTTTTCTCTAGCATTCCTTGTTTTTGACATTTTTTCCAAATCACTTATTCGAATTTCTCCTCCCCACTTCTCCCTCCACGATTTGCCCAAAATCAACAGTTACGACATTTACCCAAAATCATTGTTGTAATTAGTAAACAACTGAGCAATAGCAAGAGACTCTTAATACTGATAAACCTAGAAGAATTCAATCTAGAAGCTGATGATAGCTCTATTAATTACAAGGGTCAAAACTTTGAGTTATTGCCATTTGGATTTGGTCGAAGAGGTTGTCCTGGGATGCATTGGAAACGACCATAGTTAAGCTAGCAGTACTTGCCAATCTCTTGTACTGTTTCCATTGAAAATTACTGAATAGGATGAATTATGAACTACACTAAAAGGAAATAGCCTTTTTTTTGGCATTGATAATCTCTACAATAAACCTACTAAATCGCTGCATATGTGTTTTCTCTGCAATTTTGTTCACGCGGCTGTTATTTCTCCGTGTAAAACATAAATCAGCGGATGAAAAATTTCGCCGAAATAACACTACATTTGCAGCGATTTTGAACGCCGCAATTAATAAGGAATGGCGTTGCAACTACCCTCCACATTACATTCGTTGGAATCTTTCATTTGCAGCGATATATAACTATCGTGACAAACAATTGCATCGTCGTATATACATGTATACCCAGCGTGGAACGTGATCGCTGTAATTGTTAATTTTTATGCCAGGGGCGGTACCAAGATTTGATGTTTGGAAGGCGATCGATAAAATGTATAATTCATGTGAATATAAATAATATATATATTTTACATGTGACTATATATAAAAATAATAATTATATATCATAAAATTGTATAAAAAAATACGTGTCTAAAAATCATCTTATAAAATGGTTTTCTTTAAAATTTCCATAATTTGCTAAAGATATTAATGAATAGTTTGTCAAAACTCACTAATTAACTAATATTATTAATTAACCCAAAATAACCACTGAGCAACTAAAAAATGCCCCACGTAACATGGTTTTGAGGTCATTAATCATGTGGTAATAATCATTAATGCTCTTAATTAAGATTGTAAACTAAATCTAATTATCTCAAAAGCAATCTTCTAAATTTTAGTGTTGATTTAAGAGTTGATCTATAAGAATAAATAAACGGGATATTAAAATCTGAAATTTATACAAATCATATATATAAACATGATGTATATGTATATATATATATATATCCTTCATTTACATCCAAATCGCCAAAGTAATTAAAAAATTACCCTACACATGAAAAGGCCAGTACCGAACTAAATGAAAACTAGCTCAACTTCTTGGACTTAAACAAAAAGGGAAAGGAAATAAAGACATGAACAAATTAGCTATACTCCATTTCATTTCTTCAAGAATTGTAGTCCCATCAGTACATTAAATATACATTCATCTCTTTTGAAGTACAAAACTCAACGTTCCAAATTTAATTAATAAAACAACAAAGGCCAAACTAATTAACTGGTGTTGACACCAACCATTAAACTAATCAACACGCAACAACAGACTAGTTTGCAGTGCTTTACAATTTACAACCTTTAGCCCTTTTCTGACTCACAACACGCAACAGTACCGACTACTGGCTACTGCATACAACATGTTTGATGGACCATAAGTCTATAGGAATAAGTATAATGAGTAATGAGAGAATACGTTAGAAGAGAAAGATGAATAATTTTTTATGTATAATCTGACATAAATGAGTACTGTTAGTCTCTATCAAAGCAGTGTTGGGGGGGCTAAGTTTGGTAAAATCTTAGTAGGTAAGAGAAAAAGTTTATTGATCTATAAGCTATCTCAAGGTTTCAAAAAACCTTGGGGGGCGGTAGCCCCCCTAAGATATATGTAGTTCCGCCCCTGCTTTATGTAATGGGCTTTGTTAACAGTATTGCGGCATATGTAACCGTTGAAAATAACTATAATAACAGCAAATAATAACTAATCGCCGGAAAACTGAGCCAATTTTGTGTAACTACAGTGAATTTGCATAGCTACAAATGGCCATTTGGGCTGCAAATATTTACAACCCTTTTCTTCTCATATTGTTGTGGCTGTATATGGTACTAAGTGCCAATTTTGTCCTGTTCCAGGTCTATATATACATGCATACTTAACTGTAATATGTTAATAGTAGCTAGTTTGCTCCAAAATAATATATATAATCAATCATTTAATTAGTGATTGCATCTTATAATAAATTATACAAAAGCACTACTTTAACTTCAATTGCATATAATCAAGCAGTTTCCAGTGTGTGTAAGAATGGGGTCGGCACTTTGTTAACAGTACTATCATGCGCGCCTAATGTTTCTTAATATTATGAATCTATACAATTTTTTTGTTAAATTAAGGAACTAAAATTCACAACTTCGCAGCATCCTCTAGTACTCTTGCTAGCATGCAACTTTGAAGGGCTCTAAGAAATACCTTTTGGTTTGTCTGCCAAAAAACGAAAAGAAAAAGCAAGTTAATTGCAGCCTAACTGGCAATACATATAATACTGATCATAATTCAAAAAAGTTGGAAATTAAGATAAAAGGTAAATAATTATGATACTGATCAAAGTCTACATAGATATGCAAGAGCTTGTCTAGTAATATAAAGAACATACTATGACATGAGATGGACCTTTATGGATCTTTGAGAAGGAACTCCCACATAAGTTTGGGTGTCCAGATTGAACTTGTATTCAGATAGCTAATGAGTATCATCTCTGCATCATCATATATCAAGTTTAAATCAAAGCAGTAATTTTTTTTATTCAAAGCTAACTTCTAGATCAGAAACTGAATCCAATATATAAAATCTTAGGCATGCAAATCAAATATGTGTCTCAAAGCACACAAAGAGTCTGGGTTATGTACCTAGGTTCCTGTCCCAGATGGCAGTTTTGCTCTTTGGATTCCACAGCCACTGCAGCTCGCTTTCCATAATATATGTTGGTGTTTTAGTAAAACTCTATTACATACTGCAATAAGGCCGTTTCACATCCAACTCAATATCATTATTCCACAAATCAGAATATTAAATTGAAGACGGTAGGCACAAAAGAAAATTATTATTGTTAGCCTAGAAAGGGAATTCCCTTCCTAGGATAAAACATTTTGTAAAGGTATGAAATTGAGGATGTACAGCCTCATACCTTCCTAGAAGCTGACAATGTCGAAAAATACAGAGAACTTTGCTCCCCTGCCAAGGTTAAAGCTGTATTAAGTTATTGAAGCTAGCTAGCTATAAGATTAAGGGAGGAAAATTCAAACATTTCTCTAGGAATTTCTGGTATAAAGTTACAGCTCCATGATTGTCAAGAGACGCATTAAAAGGAACTAAATAAGTTCTTAACTATATTCTAAGTTCCATATAACAATTGAAATCCTTAAAAAAAGGTGATTATATATTCAAAGTTCCATATAACAATTGCATTCAGGCCTAAGTCCTCTTTTGCAGAAAAACACATGAGACCTGCTACCAAACAGCAATAATATTTGAATGTTTGAAACTTGATCTCCTTTATTCTCTTTTAATTCTTTCCCCTCTAGGTTCTACCATGATTTGGTCCCTTATATAATATGATTCCTAGGGTATCACCGACACTTTATAGTAAGGCCAAGAACACTTTGTACTAAATCAGGAAATTTAGTAACACATCAAGGAAAAAAATGCAAGAGTGAATGGGAAAGTTATAATGAGAAGTGTAATAGTAAAGGCGTGTGGAAAAAATTAAGGGTAACATCACTAGCAAAGTCACTGAAGGCCTTACTGGCAGAGTAGCAACAGGTATGGTGCAGAAGGGCACCATATATTTTTCCACATGGTGGTAGGCTCATCAGAGTTGTCGCAAGGAAATGACACACTTCTAAGAAGACCAGAACCAGATTAGTACACAGCATCCCAGCATCCTCTTCATATATATATATATATATATATATAAATACATACTACTAATTTACCTAAGAAAACCTTTTCTTCCCAGTGGGTCACCAATACCAACTCACAAACCCATTTATCTGTAAAACAAGCATGACACATATGAACAAGAGAACACAGATGGTTCATGGAAACCCATTTTCTGTGCATGTACATTGTCAACATCTACTAATTTAACAGATGAACAAGACTTAATCACAACCAGGTACACAATATAAACTCAATGAAATAATCAAAGACCAAAAACAAAAGCGATTTTGCGAATCCGTAAAGAATCCGAAACAAACCAAAATCAAAGGAACCCATGATTTCTACCCCTTCCTCTACATAGTCACACACACAAAACCACACAAAAATAAGGACCAAAAACTGGGTAAACGAAATCAGTCAAACAAAACTAAGGAAGAATCGGCGGAAAAATCAAACCTTTTGTTCACACAACCGTCGAGGGAAATGGGATGGAAACATACGCGTTCAACCTTATCGCGTGGTGAATTCTGAGCAGACTTCGAAGCTTGAACGGAGGGCTGGGGGTTGCTAATTCGATGGAAGCTCGAATGGAGGGCTGTGCGATTCGGGAGGGAGGTTTCAAAATCCGTAAGAGATTTGTAGGGGGAACAAGTCTGGGCAGGGGGAAAATAGAAGAGGGAAATTAAAGGTCGCGGCACTTAAAGCTCTTTTTGCCGCGATTAAAGTCGCCGCTATATATCTAAAATCGTTGAAACGCCTTTAAAACGAGTTAAAGGGCAAAAATGAACAGTATCTTCGTTGTCTTACAGCGATATGTTTCGCCGTAATTAATAGATATTCACTTTCTGCAGCGATGTGTAATCGCCAAAGTAACAATATACATTCATCGTTAATTAAAAGATTTATTGCAGCGATAGATGTCGCTGTGACTCATGTCAAATTTTTTCCAGCGATTATAATCGCCGCTGCAATAAAAAATCGTCGAAAGAATAAAAAGTGTACAACTCATGTAAAAACTCCACAACGAATACAAATTTGCTGCTAATACTTATTGCCTGAAATGAACGAACGAAATTTATCAGCCGTTCCTGTCCCACCACTAAATTATGTGAATGACCCCACCACTATTATTTTAAATTCTGCATAGTGATTTGCATAGTAACTTACATAGTAATTTCAAAACCTATAAATAGGAGTTTCAGTTGTAATGAAATTCATAAGAAAAAATAGAGAGAGAAAGAAAGTTTCAGTTTTTAAAGAGTTTCAGAGAGAATTTCTTATTTCTCTTTTGCAATAATAGTTCCTTTCTTTAAGTTTCATAACACGTTATCAGCACGACGGTTCTACCAATTCTGAAGCTAGTGGCCTTATTCCTCTGTAAGTTTTTCAATATATTATTTGAAATCTTTGATATATTTTATTGATGATTATCTGTGTGAATTTATAAATATATTTTCTGAGATACACATATTTATTATTTATATGTGTAGAAAATGGCAAATCTTACAAAATTGGAATTTGTTGCTTTTGATATATCTGGGAAAAATTATTTATCCTGGATACTTGATGCTGAAATACATCTTGATGCAATGAATCTGGGAGAAACTATTAAAGAAGGAAATCAAGCATCCCTGCAGGAACGTGCTAAAGTAATGATTTTCCTTCGCCACCATTTTCATGAAGAATTGAAAACTGAATATCTCACAGTAAAAGATCCCTATATTTTATGGAATAATTTAAGGGAGAGGTATGAACACCAGAAGACTGTCATCCTCTCAAGAGCTCGTTCTCAATGGATGCACCTGAGGTTGCAAGATTTTAAAAGTGTTAGTGAGTATAATTCCGCACTTTTTAAAATAAGCTCAGTATTAAAATTATGCGGTGAGAAAATCACCGATGAAGATATGCTAGAGAAGACTTTTACTACATTTCATGCCTCGAATGTGCTCCTACAGCAGCAGTATCGAGAGAAAAAGTTCAAGAAATATTCTGAACTTATATCATGTGTTCTAGTAGCTGAGCAGAATAATGAGCTCTTATTAGAAATCCACCAGTCACGTCCTACTGACTCAATATCATTCCCTGAAGTGAATAGTAATAGGTTTGCATCATTCCCAAAAGTGAATGGTGCATCCTTTAGAAAAAATCGGAAGCGTGGACGTGGTAGGAGAAATTATAGAAATGTTGGTCCCAGGAGTGACAACATTAAAAGGGATTATAATATACCATATCACCAGAAGTGGTACAATTCAGAGAGGGGTAAAAATCCTCAGAATAATTCTTCAAAGAAAAATGAAGAGGTGTGCCATAGATGTGGAATGACTGGACATTGGTCACGTACCTGTCGTACGGCCAGACACTTAGCTGATTTATATCAAGCTTCTATTAAAGGAAAGAATAAAGTGCATGAAACAAATTTAGTAGAACCATCAGATGATTTATTAGATTCAGTAGATGTAGACGTTACTCATCTTGATGTATCTGATTTCTTTAATCATCCTGATGGTAGTATTGAACACTTAATTGGAGATGGAAGTGTTCCACTCAATTAATGTATTTTCTTTCTATCAGTAATAAAAATTTTGTATATTTTGTAGAATCATGGATCACATTGATGGGCTTTTTATCTCTGAATTGAATGATAAAGATATATGTCTGGCTGACAGTGCTACAACTCACACAATTCTCAAAGAAAAGAAATATTTTCAAAATCTAACACTAAGTAAAGCCTATGTCCATACCATATCAGGTTCATCGGATTTAATTGAGGGCTCCGGAAGAGCTTATATTGTGTTGCCTAATGGCACCAAATTTTGTATTGATGATGCTCTATTCTCTTCACAATCCAGAAGAAATTTATTGAGTTTCAAAGATATACGTCGTAATGATTACCATATTGAAACGACGAATGAAGGCAGTAAAGAGCATCTTCTTATTACTAAAACAGTATCGGGCCAGAAGCTCGTATTAGAAAAACTGTCTGCTCTATGTTCTGGATTGTACTATACAAAAATGAGAACAATTGAATCATATGTGGTAATGCACCAGAAGTGCATTGACCCTAAAGTATTTATGACTTGGCATGATCGCCTTGGACATCCAGGTTCTATAATGATGAGACGAATTATTGAAAATTCGCATGGGCATCCCTTAAAGAATCAAAAGATATTTCTACCCAATGAATCTCCGTGCTCTGCATGTTCTCAAGGTAAGTTAATTATCAGACCATCTCCCTCAAAAGTCATTGTTGAATCTCCATCCTTTTTACAAAGGATTCACGGAGATATATGTGGGCCTATTCATCCATCAAGTGGACCATTTAGATATTTTATGGTTCTAATTGATGCATCTAGTCGATGGTCACATGTTTGTCTTCTTTCCACTAGAAATGTTGCATTTACTAGACTTCTTGCTCAGATAATTAAACTACGAGCACAATTTCCTGAGTATCCAATTAAGACCATTCGATTGGATAATGCAGGTGAATTTTCATCTCAAGTTTTTGATGATTATTGCATATCAATAGGAATAGATGTTGAACATCCTGTTGCCCATACACACACACAAAACGATTTAGCTGAGTCTTTGATCAAAAGGCTTCAACTAATCGCTAAACCTTTACTTATGAAATCAAAACTACCTATTTCTGTTTGGGGACATGCTATACTTCATGCAGCATCTCTAATTCGCATTAGACCATCTGCATATCATAAATATTCTCCATTACAGCTTGCATTTGGTCAACAACCAAATATTTCTCATCTTTATACTTTTGGATGTGCTGTATATGTTCCAATTGTATCTCCACAACATACAAAAATGGGCCATCAACGTAGACTTGGGATATATGTTGGTTTTGATTCTCCATCCATTATTAGATACCTTGAACCCCTTACAGGGGATATGTTTAAAGCACGTTTTGAGGATTGTCATTTTGACGAATCAAATTTTCCGTTAATGGGTAAAGAAAAGTCGGTGCCTGAAGCACGACAAGATATTACTTGAGATAATAAGACCCTGTCTCATTTTGATCCTCCTACAAATGAATGTAAACGGGAAGTTCAAAGGATTATTCATTTGCAAAATGTTGCAAATCAGTTACCGGATGTATTTACTGACACTAAAGGTATAGTAAAATCTTATATTCCTGCTGTTAATACTCCAGCAAGGATTGAAGTCCCTGAAGGACAAATTGTCAAAGCAGCAATAGGTGAATCTAAAATACGCCTGAAGCGTGGAAGACCTATTGGTGCAAAAGACAAAATTCCTAGAAGGAAAAGAATACAAAATAAATTTGGTGTTCCTGAAGAACACGTACCCACAATACAGGCCACAAATATAATTGGTGCTCCTAAAGAGCTTAAATCTTCTATTCCAGAACTTCCTGAAGAGGAAACTCTTGAAGAGTATAAATCTCCTAAAAATGGACCTCCTAAAGAGGTGTGTCATGAAATGTTTTCCCCTGAAGAAGAACAGGTACCTGAAAATAATGAGATCTCAATACATTTCATGAAAACTGGAGAAATTCTGGATAGAAATAAAACTGTTGTCGACAACATATTTTCATATAAAATGGCCCTTGACATTATCAGAAGTAATGAAGAAAGTGAGCCAAAAAGCGTCGAAGAATGTCGACGTAGAAATGATTGGCCAAAATGGAAAACAGCTATTGAAGCTGAATTAAATTCGCTAGCAAAACGAGAAGTATTTGGACCTGTTGTCCAAACACCAAAGGGTGTGATGCCTGTTGGATATAAGTGGGTATTTGTACGAAAACGTAATGAGAAAATGAAATTGTGCGATACAAAGCACGGCTTGTTGCACAAGGTTTCCTGCAGAAACCTGGGATTGATTATGAAGAAACATACTCTCCCGTTATGGATGCAATCATATTTAGATTTTTGATTAGTCTAGTTATTACAAAAGGATTAGAAATGCGGTTGATGGATGTGGTCACTGCATATTTATATGGATCCTTAGACCATGACATATATATGAAAATCCCTGAAGGATATAAGATGCCTGAAGCATCTACAAGTACATCTAGAAATATGTACTCAATCAGACTACAAAGATCTTTATATGGGTTGAAGCAATCCAGACGCATGTGGTATAATCGCTTAAGCGAATATCTATTGAAAGAAGGATTTGAGAATAATCTTATATGCCCATGTGTTTTTATTAAGAAATCAGAATCCGGATTTATCATTATTGCGGTTTATGTTGATGATTTAAATATTGTGGGAACTCCTGAAGAGATCTCAAAAACCGCTATATATTTAAAGAATGAATTTGAAATGAAAGATCTTGGCAAAACAAAACTTTGTCTCGGCCTGCAGCTTGAGTACTTGCCAAATGGAATTTTTATTCATCAGTCCATGTATACTGAGAAAGTCCTAAAGCATTTTTATATGGACAAATCTCATCCCCTGAGTACTCCAATGATTGTTCGAACA
This sequence comes from Platycarya strobilacea, assembly GCA_036898215.1. NCBI lineage: Eukaryota > Viridiplantae > Streptophyta > Magnoliopsida > Fagales > Juglandaceae > Platycarya > Platycarya strobilacea. The sequence goes on along the minus strand of CM072556.1, from coordinate 4,192,399 downwards.
CTTGATGTGAAGAAAGATCCATTCCGTCCTTGTGATGACGATGAAGAAATTCTTGGTCCTGAAGTACCATATCTCAGTGCAATTGGAGCTTTGATGTATCTTGCAAATTGCACTCGACCAGATATTACATTCTCAGTTAATCTGCTTGCAAGATATAGTTCTACACCAACTCGAAGGCATTGGAATGGTATTAAACATGTCCTTCGTTACCTTCATGGTACGGTTGATATGAGATTATTTTATCAACGTGGTTCAAGTCCAGAATTGATTGGGTATGCAGATGCAGGTTATCTTTCAGACCCACACAGAGGTAGATCTCAAACTGGATATTTATTTACTTATGGAGATACTGCCATATCATGGAGATCTGTTAAGCAGACATTATCTGCTACCTCTTCAAATCACTCAGAGATCATTGCTATTCATGAAGCAAGTCGAGAGTGTATTTGGTTGAAATCAGTTATTCAACATATCCAGGAAAAGTGTGGACTTCCCATGATCAATAATAGCCCAACAATCTTATATGAAGATAATACTGCTTGTATCACTCAAATCAGATGAGGATATATCAAAGGTGACAGAACCAAACATATTTCACCGAAATTCTTTTATACTCATGAACTTCAAGAAAAAAGTGAAGTTGATGTCAAGCAGATACGATCTAGTGATAATCTGGCAGATTTATTCACAAAGGCGTTACCAACTTCCACATTCAAGAAGATTGTGCATAACATTGGAATGCGAAAACTCAAAGATCTTTTGTCATGCACTTTTCAGTAGGAGTAAATGTGCTGATTGTACTCTTTTTCCTTCGCTGAGGTTTTGTCCCACTGGGTTTTCCTCTGCAAGGTTTTAATGAGGCAATCTTAAAGCACTTGTGGATATATAAGAAGACTGTACTCTTTTTCCTTCGCCATTGGTTTTTCTTCCCACTGGGTTTTTACTTGGCAAGGTTTTAACAAGGTAGATTCCTTATTGGCGGTCATTCAAGGGGGAGTGAAATGAACGAACGAAATTTATCAGCCGCCCCTGTCCCACCACTAAATTATGTGAATGACCCCACCACTATTATTTTAAATTCTGTATAGTGACTTGCATAGTGACTTGCATAGTAACTTGCATAGTAATTTCAAAGCCTATAAATAGGGGCTTCAGTTGTAATGAAATTCATAAGAAAAAATAGAGAGAGAAAGAAAGTTTCAGTTCTTAAAGAGTTTCAGAGAGAATTTCTTATTTCTCTTTTGCAATAGTAGTTCCTTTCTTTAAGTTTCATAACATTGCCACAATTTTCTGGATAGCGAATTTTAGATAGTTGAAAAAAAGTCAATTTTCATATAGTAAGAGGAGGATATCAACATGAAAGAATCGACTAGTCCGAGCCTTACCTATAAAAGAACACCACTAAAACTAGTTCCAGTCAAATTTTCTCTAGTAAGAGTCGAGATATAGCGTTAGTCGAAGTGTTCTGATACAGGTTTACAATCAATTGTTATGTGAAGCCCCGCAAAGCAATGAAAGAAAATCGTTTTTTTTTTCTTCTACTATTGCTTGTTTTTGGCATCTTAAGTCATGCAAGAAAAAGGTCAATATGTTATTTGGTTGGGCTTCGGCAGAGTTAAGATATATGTAAAGAGGGATGTTATACATAAGTTCATGCACACTATATATCATATAATTTTTTTATTTTTTATTTTATTTTTTATAAAAAAAATTTGAATTTATTTTTTTTAACTAATTGAATTCTCCATGCATTATTTATATACTAAATATTTTATAAAAGAAAAAAAAATCAAAAAAACATATGATGTGTGGTGTGTTACTAGGCTTATGTATAGATTTTTTCATATATAAAATAATAAAATCTAATTTTTTCTATCAGCTTAAATTTTTGAGACAAAAGATAATTTTACATAGACGTATCAGAGCAGATATTTTAAATTTGAATTTTGACTCTATACTCTATCTCTATTTAATTAATATTTTATTTATTGAGTCATAAGTGAAAAAAAGTATAATTCATAAGTGAAATAAAGTGTTAAAATATAAAATAATAAATTTATATATTTTCATCAACTTAAATTTTTGATAACATAAATAATAATTTTACAGGCAGGGAGGGAGAGACCACAGAACGAAAAGAGGAGGAAACTCGAGTATTAGACCGCATGAGCACATGTCGGATTTGCCAAATTGTGGTGTATGTATGTAAAACGGCCTAAGAGTAGAATTTCTTCAAGCATATATGCCAACATGCATGCCCATATCGGAGAGAAATGATAAGGCCAGTAAGCTAAAATAATCTTTTGAAATGACTGCCTGTAATGGCTGCCCGGAGCTAATTTTCTGCATGGTGTGGGAAGAAAATAAGTGAATATCAGTTTTCTTCTCGAGAAATTATAGATATAAATGTGGATTTGTAAGTAATACGTAGTCGTTTTGAAAAAAAATAAATATCTATGAGACTCACTTTGAAAAAAGTTAACTTTTTTAATAGTAGACTTTACTTTTTATCAAAACGATTGCATGTCGCTTGCAACTCGACGACTGTACATAACATTATCATTTTTTCCCTTCCTGCATCTTTTTAGTTTTGGGTTTATTTAGTTTATTCATACAGGTGATATGAGATAAGATGGAATTAAATAAATTGAAATAAAAGTTAGAAATAAAATATATTTAGAATATATTTTTTTAATAATATTGTTATTTTAAGATTCTATAAAGTTGAATTTTTTATTTTCTTCTATATATAAAATTTTAAAAATTATAATAATAAAATGAGATAAAATATATTGTAAAAACAAACAACACCCTAATGAAAAGTGCAGATTATAACCAAAGATAAATTTATTTCTAGTTTTCAATATCAACGTAGATCATCTACAATACTAGGACGACTAGACATGAATAAATTACTATATTATATTTTTTCTGAAATTTATAAAATCAAAATCGATCAAGACTATAGATACTATTTGTATTCGTAATTTATCTCAATTTATTTTTATTTTATTATTATATTTTTATTTTTATTTTCCTTACAAAATACAAATCTCAATACAACTTTTTCAAATTCCAATACATATTTTTCAAATCTCAATTCAATTTTTTTAAATTTTAAAATAATAATAATATTAAAAAATAAACTAAACTCATTTCAACTCATCTTATTTCTGAATCCAAATGTTTTATTTGAAGACTTTCACATTACACGATATTCACATAACCTAATTTAATTTAAAAGATAAATTTTAAATTTTAAATATTACAAATCTAATTATGCTATATATAGAATTAATAGTTCTACGTGATATAAAATTTTTCACATACCACTACATTCAAAATTAGGGCTGTTAAAAAAAAAATCATCCAACCCACCCGATTTTCCATCCTAACCTGTTACGTATATAATTGGTATCAATTAACCCAATCGTTTATCAAGTACACGAAAGTGGAAGTCTTACCTCAGTTTAGAAGATCCTTGACAAGCATACTGCCAGAGAAAACAACCCTTCTTCTGACCTTGAGGCAATCATACCATGTTGAACAGCAGCAATTGAGCCTTTTGAGGAGAAGTGGAAAATGAGCTAAAACCCATAAAACCCATTATTGATTAGGGTTGTTCAGCCGACCCGATCCGAACTAAACCAACAAATTCCGACTCGAATCGATAACCTATCTATTTTGCTCACCCGATACCTGATTAACCGATAACACGTTTTCTTCATTTTCTTCCTCATTTTTTTTTTACTTAGTTTGATAGTTCCCAAATCACAAGTCGCAAAAATAACCCTTCAAAAAACTCTAATACAAAAGTTTCATTTGTACCAAAAATCAGAACAATCAAACCACAATCAAACTCTATTTCTTCATTTAAAATAAAAAAAAACCTGACTTTTCAGAAAACCAAAATCCAACATCAAAACAAAAATACTCAAACATTTTTCCTAGATTAGTTATAGGCTCTGTGCACAATTGGGTGATGATGGATGCATGCATGTGAGTTGAGGTGGATGTGGATGACGGGAAGCTTGTTCTGGCATAAGAGACTTCCAGGTCAACGGAAGATGCGTGTTTGTAAAAAAGTGAAAGGGATTGAGCGAAAATCCATTAGGATATTTTTCAAACTTAGCGGAAGAGACTTTAATGTCGAATGTTTAAGGTGGACGCCGGAGACGGAAAGTTTGATCCGGCAGGATCTGGAGGTGGACGCCGGCGAATTGAGGTGGTGGCTAGGGTGGAGAGAGAGAAGAGAAGAGAGAGAGAGAGAGACGATTGAGAAATGAAGAGAGGATTCGAAATATGTAAAATCGAACGATTGTCGGTAATGGGTAATTCCGTTTTTGACATTTTGGACAACCGGGTTAGAAATATTCGGGAAAACGAGTCGGATATCGATAACAGTTTTTTTGTTCAGCCCTATTGTCGATACAACAACCTAAGAGAGAGTACATTTAGGGGCGTGCATGACCAATGGTTCCAATCTTAGTCAAAAAATCTTATCTTTTCTCTTATCGGAATAAGCTTTTATAAGCCTTTTCACTGTAATTTTTTCAGTGTCTCGTAGAGTTCCTTTGTATACCTCTGCATAGCCTCCTCAGACAACTAGATTATCTTACACGTGCATGACAAAATCCAAAACCTTATTAGGTCAGTTAATCGGTCAAAACAAATATCGGGTAATCGACTTGCTCGTGTTCTCGAGTCAAGTCGGAACTGAGATTATCTGATCATTTAAGGTCGAGTAAAGTTCTATTCGATATATATATATATATGTGGAATTTACAAGGCTAAAGAGTTAAGCTAGTCGGATTTAGATTGGGTTGGATTAGAAGAAGAACATACATATAAGAAAAAACTTGTATTCATAAATAATGTGTTCATTGAAACAAAAAGCACACGATTAATACGAAAGTTCGATGCAATACTGGTTAATATCATCAAAGATATTTGTATTTTAATTCTTTATAATAAAAAAATGACACATTTACATATCAATTTATAAATATCTACAAGTATAAAATAAATTTATGGTGCTTTCAAGTAAAATTAAGTTTGTAATAAGATTATAAAAGCCTAGCTTCTGCTTAATATATTCATCTTTTCTCTATTTTATTTTTTTGATAGGAGGCACGGTGCTGTCAATTTTTTTTATAATCATCACTTTCAGGTACAGAGAACTGAGAAGTATAGTCTACATTTTAAAAAGGCTTACAAAAACTAAAAAATCAAGGCCTTATAAATGTGTGACTGTGCAACCCATATAAGAGGAAAATTATATGAGTTCAGTTTGTTTTTTAAAGATGTATATGCAGTCCAATGTTTTGAATACTCATCTTGATGAACGTTTTGATTGAAATAAAATATTTAAATATTGATATCATTTTAATTGTTATTTTAGAATTATATATATAAATATATATTATAAATAATCTAGTCTTAATTGGGGGTCAAAAAATGAGCTTGCATTTTGACTAAATTAAAAAATAAAAGAGTAACAGGGGTTGAAATTTGTATATTAGTCAATACAGTCGAAATTCTTATTAGTATGAAACAATATTCTTTTATATGCCAGTTGCCTAGTTGGTGCGATATATTTCGACTGTATCGACAATATAAAACAAAAGTTAAAAGTTGAGATGCACTCATTTATAATTGTTAATTGTAATCGAGAAAACAAATTAAAACAAAATTGCATTATTACTTAAAGAATAAGAATAGAACAAATACTATTACTACTTGTACAAAAACAATGCCTTGATGAGCATCAATACTAACATAAGAGACTAGTACTTTTGACTTCATTAAAATTAAAAAAATGATACATAAAGAGGGGGTAAGGTTCTCTAACAAATGCTCCAGAACAATAACAATAGTGCAAGGAGGTGAAAAAAAAAAGGTTTTAGCAAACAATTTATTAGTCTTCACCTAAGTCCTACAAAAAGGACACTATCTTAAAAGATGAGAATAAGATGTTCACAAAAAATTGTGAACAATGCATTCATTGTTGGTGGCGGTAAAACCTCTGTTAAAAGTGGAAAAAATGGCAGGTGTTTTGTTGTTTATTGTCTTGAGATGATTTTCAGAGAGATTTGCAGTCTCTTATTTGAGATTATCAATTAGGGAAAGCAATAACATAGTGAAAAGTACGGCATCGGGTGGACTGAGCTATTGTGGAGCACCTGCATTCCCTTGCTCCTGAGATGGCCCGTGGCAGCCACACTCCAGTAGGATGGAGATGGGGTGGCCCCAATCTAAAGGATCTCGACCAAATGAAGCTATTTGTACAACACGTGTAGTCGGAGGAGGTGTCGTTACGCGCTGGCACATGAGGATCACGCATGACAACAAATTGCGAGCTGAGGGCCATGTGTCGATCGTTTGGCACGGCTCCACTCCGTTCCAATAGATTGACGACTATAAGATAGGTTGGTGGGGCACGCGTAGGCAGATGATAGGCAGAGAGCAATAGCTAGGACCAAAATCAAATTGGTAGTAGAAGGAAGAGAAAAACACTACTTTAAAAGTAAATATACATTGCAGAAAAGGAAATAGGGAAAAGAGGAGGGTGAGAGCTCCAGCAACACACTTACTAAAATGAAAAAACTCTAGAAAAAATGAGGAGACTTTCTCTTTAAAAAAAACTTTCCAAAGATAGCTCTATAAAACTTGACACGTCACCCAACCAGTGTTTCAAATACCGTACCGTACTGGTCAGTACGTCTGGAATTTTCCGTACTGGTTGGTACAGATAAATAAGTATTTCGTTTCGGTCGATTTTTCAGCCGTACCGGCCCGACCGAAAAATGTACCGGCGTACTGGATTTCGGCTTTTTACGTTTTTTTTTAATTTTTTACTATGTTTTAATCTCAATTTAAACTAAATTAATTACATATATATTTATCTATATAATTTATTTATATATTGACTATTAATTTGAAATATAATTTATAATTATATTTATATACATAATTTATTTATATATAAATTATTTCGAAATAGTACATAAAACAGTATTGATATCAAAATATTTCGTTTCAATGACTTGACCAATATCGATAACAGTACAATATTCAAAACATTGCATCCAACCCTCATCCACATCAGATTTGCTATAAATAAACAACCCATACAATGCAGATTGCAGATACTATTGAAATTGTGAAGGATTTTTTATGTTTTAAAAGAATAAAAATAAGTTTACTTTCTCTAAACACTCAATTGTTATTTTTTAAAAAATTTTATTTAATAATTAAATAAGATATATTTTTAAAATTTTCTGAAAACTAAAATATGTTAAAAAATATCAAAAAAATTAAATATACTAGAAATTAATAACTAGATAATAGAAAAATAATAAGCTTATAATTATCATTTTTAAAATAATTTACCATAAAAATGATTATGGACGTGAATAATCTAAAGGAAGAAAAAGAAAACAGGAAAGAAAGATTTGGAGGTGCACGAAAGTTTGGTCCATTTTTTCTTTCCCCACTCCTCTTCTCCTCCGTCTCCTTCGCTCGCGGCGGCGGTCTATAAACCCTGATGTCCCTTAACCATCTATCCCGCCGAGAACTACCCTCACTCCCAATCTGCCGCACGCTTCTCACGGACCTCCTCTCATTCTCCACCACCACCACCAGCTCCTCGAAACTCCACCAACATTACTCCTTCAAACCCCCACCTTCCCTCTCCTCGACCCCCCAAAACCCTAATCGCATTCCCAGGGCGAATACGAAGAAAAAGCAGAAACCCAGGTACTGCCCACCTTCTTCGCTTGATCGAACTGGTGTAAAGCCGATAAAATCCGATTTGCCCTTCGATTTCCGGTACAGTTACACGGAGAGCAGTCCGACGGTGAGACCCATTGGGCTACGGGAGCCGAAGTACTCGCCTTTCGGGCCGGGCCGCCTTGAACGCGAATGGACCGGGGTGTGTGCTCCCGCAGTGGACCCCAAGGCGAGGTCCGTGGAAGGAGCAGACGACCCGATGCTGGAGGAGAAGAGGAGGAAGATGAGGGAGAGGGTTCAGGGAGAGCCCCTTACTGGGGCTGAGAGGAGAATTCTCGTGGAGAAGTGTCAGAGGTGCAATACCAAGACGCAAGTCAATCTGGGTATGGTGTTTTTGGATTGCATAGTGTTTAGTGAATCTGCTATTTCAGTATTGTTATAGGATGTGTTGGTTTTAGATTTTTCTTCCGCGTTGTAGAGTGCATTTTAATGGTTTCCTTTTTTAATTCTATGATATAAGTATTAAGGTCATAAAAATCGGCCAACAGGTCGGTGTAAGAGAAAGAATTATTTCCAACTCACTGATGCGAATTGAGCTTTATTTGACGTCGTTTGGGGCTCCCGGTGAAATCTCGGTGTAACTGTACGTACGTAATAACGAACGAAATAAAGATAGATAGACACACAATTTTATGTGGTTTGGCGAATGCCTACATCCACGAGTATTTGGAGACGAGAGTCCACTATAATGGAGATTTTTACAGTCTCTCATAACTTATTGTAGAGAAAAATATAGATGAATATTCAGATAAATTCGCTAGTCGAAGCTATTGGAGGAGACTTTAGCCCCCGTTGTTGAGGAAGATGAACCCTTTTATAGCCAAGTTTTGGTCAGATATTTGTCTTGCGTTTCACAGTCGTCTTTCTTTTCGTCACCGTCTTGCTTTTCTTCTCATCTACTCCCAACGTCTATCAGCTCTCCTTTCAGTCCCATTTTCTGTCCTTTTGTTCCTTTTGTCATAAATGCTCGATAGGTGCATTTGATTTCCTTCCTTTCAATAAGTATGGTTATGAGGTTTCTACTTTGTGGGAATTGCGTGTTGCATAGGGTGTATGGTTTTTAACTTTGGGATCTAATCTGCATTTCATTGTTTAGAAAGGTATTTTTTGTTCATCTGGCTTGTTGTTTTTTGAGTTACTGAGTATGTTCTGCCGCATCTGTGCATGCTCCATTAAAGGATTTATATGTTTGGGTTGGATTTTGCACAATCTCTTTGAACGAAAATTTCATTTTGCCATTTACTGATAAAAAAGGACATCTGTGCATGTTCAATTAGAGGATTTATGTGTTTGGGTTGGATTTTGCACAATCTCTTTGAACGAAGATTTTCAATTTGCCAGTTAACGATAAAAAAGGATTTTCTTTTCTGAATTGAAGTTAAACTGCATGGTATCCTTTACAACATTGCTTCTGTATGTTTTTTCATACTATTTTATACAATGTGCTCTTTTTCAAATTTTTGGAAAGCATTAGTGTCTCTCTTATTTTTTAATTAGAAATTAACCGAATGAGTACTGACTGCAATATACACATCATAGGACTGTAATTCTCATTATTTCTAGAGGTTTTTTTTGGGGTGTTTATTTTGGGTCTTCTTACATATTCAACAGTTAGATTGGAACTTGTTAAAGCTGATTTTATATTATTTTATATCAGAGCACTGCCGGAACAAAATCCTGACTGATCTTGAGGGTGCATTAAACCCTTGGCAAGGAGTTTTCCGCAAGTGCCCTCGAGTTATTTAAGAAAAAAATTCTTTGAGCCTGATAGTCCCTAGTAATTATTTGCAGCCAATGGTTTGATTCTTTGACTTGGAGAGAGCATACAAGCAAGACCAAGGCTTCTACCACTAACAGCTTGATAGTATTTAAGGAGAAGATGAAACTAATTGACTTCAAATTTAGTTGTTTCCTGCTTGTTTTAGTTGTTTTTTCTTTTTATATGAACATGTTAGAATATCCTAATGGACACTTTTATGTTTTCTATCTCGTTATAGAGCTATTTGGTTTGATCAAAACTCTACCAGCTTTTCTTTGAAAGTGTGATTGCCTTCACCTTTTGAGGTGTTATTGCTTGGGGAACATAGGTCTTTGATTGCTCATGGGTACTATTGTTATTATTATTATTATTATTCCTTGGACTCGCTGTATTAATTCCCGAACAACTACCTAATTCTCTCAAGATTGACCAAGGTTCAATCTATTCAATAATCTAATGAATCTCAAGTCCTTTAAAAAGTTACCAAGGGAAGTGTTGAGTTTTGGGTTTGGATGGTGAGTTGAGATGATATGAGTTGAGATGAAAGTTGAATAAAATATTGTTAGAATATTAATTTTTTAAATATTATCATTGTTTTGGAATTTAAAAATTTTGAATTGTTTATTACTTCTAAAAAATTTTGAAATGTTTATTATATTTGGTGTGGGAATTTGGGAAGGTTTTAAAACTAGATAAGATGAGATGAAATATTTTTGGTATCCAAACTTAACTTAAAGATACTGTGCAGATGCCTCATCTTCTGATGTCAAGTCAGACCTTTGTTCTTACTCTTGCATGCATTTGATGTTGTTGGATGCATGGATTATAAAGGCTTCTTATCTGAACGGAGATACTAAATGAAATAAGCAGTATCATTTGCTATCTATTCTTTTCTTTAATCATTGCCTTTTACTTAGTGTTTTTTTTTTCCCCGTAGGGAGGGACGGTTTAACCCACAACATGCTGAATGATATCCACAATTGTTGGAAACATGCTGAAGCAGTGAGGATAAAATGTTTAGGTGTTCCAACTGTGGACATGAGAAATGTGTGCACCCAGCTTGAGGTATTGCTTTTTCTTTTGACATAGCAACTCTCACATTTCTCTAGTGGAGGTATCTTGCCTAAAATTAAAACGATTTCTTGTTTTAGATAGCTACCAACATCGTGTTCAGCTTTCCATAGATATTGCACTATGGCTTGCAGTTTTTTGTGAAGATGGTTTCTGTTCACATCAGAATATCTTCTTAATTTCTTTGTGTGATACAGTGAAGTTTGATCTATGTGAATGGCCCTAATAATTTTTATCTTTTATTGGTAGAAATGTTAAATTGTTCATTAAATGGTAAGATTCTCTGGTATAGAAGAAGAAATGTTAGGTTCAAGTTTAAGGTGTTTGTTTCAGGACAAAACGTTTGGAAAGATCATCCACAGACACGGAAGTTTTCTTGTATTATTTAGAGGCAGAAATTATCATCCCAAGAAAAGGCCTATGATTCCGTTGATGCTGTGGAGACCTCATGAGCCCGTATATCCCAGGCTAATCAAGACTACAATTGATGGCCTAAGCATTGAGGAAACAAAGGAAATGAGAAAGAGAGGATTAGCTGTTCCTGCTTTAACAAAACTTGGTATGTACTATTTTAAAATTTAATTTAGAACTTTGTAACAATGAGTGTATCTTTGTTGTTCTCTAACTCCCCACTGCAACTGCAGCAAAGAATGGTTATTATAATAGCCTGGTACCGATGGTCAGAGATGCTTTCCTCTGCAGTGAGCTGGTTCGGATAGACTGCCAAGGTCTTGAGAGGAGTGATTACAAGAAAATAGGCTGTAAACTCAGGGTAAAATACTTCGCATTCATCATTCTGCATGAGGGTTCATCTATGTACTGACCTGACATACTGGTCTATTTGATGTGTTATTAGTAACTCTCAAATTCGATTATATGTTTGTCAGTAGAAAGATTTCTTATTTGTCCGTTCTAGAAAAGGAAAGATCATCCTCAAGCTCGTATTATCTGGTAAATTTTATTCTCATGGGGAACCGAGCTAGCGAGCAATTGACATTTTTTCTCCTGGTGATGAGAAGTAAGCAGAATGGTCTTGATATCCTTTGTGGTGTAAATGGAGCTTTCCATTCAACATCTTACTGAGTTTATTTTATGTAAGAAAACAACTCTGTTGCTGCAATTACTTCAAAAAATAGAAATGGTATACAGTAGCTTAAAACTCTGGGCAAATTAATATGATAGTTTCATTTTGTTTGTCTCTTTTTAAATTTGTTGGCCTTTTAGACTATAGAGAGTCGGTGTTATTTACTTATTAATTATTTTCCAACGTCGATGCAGGACTTGGTGCCTTGCATCCTGGTGACGTTTGAGAAGGAGCAGATTGTGGTTTGGAGGGGGAAAGACTATGAGCCTGTAGAAGATGGATACTTCCTTCCTGAACGTGAAATATTTGATGATCCAGTTGACAATTCGGTTTCAAGTGGAGAGAACAGAGACAGCTCAGATGGCACCGGCAGCGGCCAACAGGAGTGGTGATGATGAGTAGTTCCTTTCTCTCTGGAAATTACAAGCTCCAATTAAATGTTGTTTTGTCAGGGTCATGCTTGTGTTTCTCCGTTTCTTTGAAGATTCGAGTACAAGCAAAAGCCATAGTTACTAGCAGGATCATACCAACTTGGGTCGTCTGATGCATCCATTAATTGTGTTTCTAGCAGGATCACCCTCTAGATTTTGTTTCTATTCCTTCCCTTCTGGTACCAATCTTGGATGAACAGGAGTGAGAGAGGCCAACCTGTAAAGTGTAAACGGATCAGATGATCATGTCAGTCGATTTGTTGTATGGACGGTCAAGATGTTTGGGGGGGAGGGGGGGGGTTGTTCAGGCAATTTTGAGACAAATTTTGCTATATATAATTACTTTTGTATATTTTTTTGCGTGTTTTATTGATGTAATTAATTAAAATGGTTGTTTTTATATATTATAAAAATGATACAGGCAATTGCATTAATAGAATATGTAAAAGTGACTTTACATAAAAAAATAAAAAATAAAAAATTTTATTTTGAGACAGCATACGCACATGTGCTGATCTCCGGTGATCTTTTCCAGCTTTCATACAGCAAGTAGTCAGTCATTAAACATGTTCCGCAAATGTGCACCTTTTCAAACATGAATTATTATGCAGTGTCACAGTTGTAATGGGTCCTCATGTCTTAGCCTTATATGTGTGTGTCTCTGCAGATTGATCTCGTGAACCAGTTCTTTTGAGAATTAAAAAAATATTTATGCCCTCACTTGCATTGAAAAAATGTACTTGAAAGCTCATTTATTACACAGTGAATCATTAATTTTGGTCTCATTAAAAATTGTACGTGCTTGCACATCTAGCAGAATTCTTATATTACTTCAAAAAAATACTTTTAGACGTGGCACAATTCTCATTTATAATGCTTTTATATTCTAAAGTGCAAACAAACAAGCAGAGGGAGGCGCCGTGGGGAGGGGTGGTTTTTGTTTGCACTTGGGGGCACGAAGAATGCCTCACAAATCATGAAAGGGATGAAATTAATCACACCTGCCAAGCATTTATGACAAAGGGGACAAAAGGACAAATGATGGGACTGAAAGGTGAGTTGATGGACATTGGGAGTAGAGGAGAAGAAAAGCACACGCAAGATAAAGATCTGCCCAGATATTTCACTTGGCTATAAAAGGACTGGTCGGCTGGAACGCAGGGGGGCTCTCTCCTTCTTCTTCAACCTGGGCTTCCCCAGATTTCTCCAAGAGCAACACGGCGAATTCATCTAAATATGTATCTATATTTCTCTGTACAGCGAGCTGAGAGAGAGACTGTAAAAATCCCCATTATAGTGGATTCTCATCCCCAAAAACCCGTGGACGTAGGCATTCGCCGAACCACGTAAAACTGTGTGTCCATCTTTCTTTATTCATCTGTTATCGCCTACGCGCAGTAACGCCGGGATCTCGCCGGGAGCCCCAAACGACCTCAAACGCAGCCCAACTCGCACCGGTGGGTTGGAAATAATCATTTCTCTCACACCGACCCGTTGGCCGATTTTTATGGCCTTAACAGTGGCGCCGTCTGTGGGATCCTATCATCGGTAGTGAGAAAATAATAATTTTCTAACCCACTGGATAAGTGTATTCGACCGACCGACTCAACAAAAATTTTCTCCAGATGAGTCTCGGTCGGATTTTTCCCAGGTCGGTCGGATTTTTCTCAGCTCGCTCAGCTCGGTCGGATTTTTCCTAGCCCGGTCGGATTTTTTCAGCTCTCTCAGCTCGGATTTTTCTCAGCTCTCTTAGCTCGGTGGGATTTTCCTCAGCCAGGTCGGTCGGGTTTTTCCCAGCTAGCTCGGTCGGATTTTCCTCAGCTAGCTCGGTCGGATTTTTCCCAGCTCGCTCAGCTCGGTCGGATTTTTCTCAGCCATCTAATTTTTTCCAGCCAGGATTTCTCTCAGCTCGGACCAGATTCCCTCATCTCGGAATCCCACTGGCTCAGTTGTCCTCCACGGCAACGCCAGTTCCGTGCTCGTCATACGGGATCAGGTTTTGTCGCGGGGTCGTCCGGCCACCCATGACCAACCCAACGATTCGTTCGTCAAGGGCTCGAGACTTGAGGTCCCGCACCCAAGTTTACTCGCCAAGTCCTTACATCCATGATAGGCTCGAGGCTTGCGATCGCCTACCAAGCTCACTCGACAAGCCTCATCTCGGATGCTTGCGAATCGCGGGGTTGAATCTCGGGTCCAGGCTTGCACGTAAACCCTCGCACACCTGGTTTCCCGCCAATGACCGCTTGTGGATTGCGGGATCGTAACCTCACACCTTACGGCATTTTCTTGATAACACATATATATTGCATGTTTTTATTATCTCAGGTACAGAAGACGGACCACCACTTTCTCAATCAACCGGATCAAGGGGTCGCCTGGCCTCCACGCCTCGCCCCTCAGACCGCGGGGTCGCCTGGGCTCCACGCCTCGCCCCTCGGTCCGCTCAAGGGGTCACCTGGCCTCCACGCCTCGCCCCTCAGACCGTGGGGTCGCCTGGGCTCCACGCCTCGCCCCTCGGTCCGCTCAAGGGGTCGCCTGGCCTCCACGTCTCGCCCTTCAGACCGCGGGGTCACCTGGGCTCCACGCCTCGCCCCTCGGTCCGCTCAAGGGGTCGCCTGGCCTCTACGCCTCGGCCCTCGATCCGCTCAAGGGGTCGCTTGGGCTCCATGCCTCGGCCCTCGGTTCGCATGCCTTCAGACAACTCCATCACCACCCGGCGGATCATCTGAATGAGAACTTTCAATAACAAGATGGCAAAACCCGAGCCCCACCAGCTCGCTGATTCCAAGCACTCTTCTCAGATGGCGAAATCCGAGCGTCCTCCTCGGACATCGCAGTTCGGCTTCCACCCATTCGGGACCCTTCACCCCATGCTCGGGACTCCCAACTCGGATGCCTTCGGTCCAAGCTCTCCCGGCTCCGAGATCCTCCAGTCCAGGATCCCAGCTTGGGAATCCTCCAATCCCAGCTCTCTTAGCTCAGTGGTCCACCACCTCGGGTCCAGTAAATACATGGACTACACCGCTCGAAATTCAGGATACAAGACAACAAGACAGAATTCCCATCAAAATATCTTTTGCTAAGAATTTGCGGGGTACTGAAAGGGATGAAATTAATCACACCTGCCAAGCATTTATGACAAAGGGGACAAAAGGACAAATGATGGGACTGAAATGTGAGTTGATGGACATTGGGAGTAGAGGAGAAGAAAAGCACACGCAAGATAAAGATCTGCCCAGATATTTCACTTGGCTATAAAAGGACTGGTCGGCTGGAACGCAGGGGGGCTCTCTCCTTCTTCTTCAACCTGGGCTTCCCCAGACTTCTCCAAGAGCAACACGGCGAATTCATCTAAATATGTATCTATATTTCTCTGTACAGCGAGCTGAGAGAGAGACTGTAAAAATCCCCATTATAGTGGATTCTCATCCCCAAACACCCGTGGACGTAGGCATTCGCCGAACCACGTAAAACTGTGTGTCCATCTTTCTTTATTCATCTGTTATCGCCTACGCGCAGTAACGCCGGGATCTCGCCGGGAGCCCCAAACGACCTCAAACGCAGCCCAACTCGCACCGGTGGGTTGGAAATAATCATTTCTCTCACACCGACCCGTTGGCCGATTTTTATGGCCTTAACAAATCACATGCCAGTAGGTGTAAGATCATGAAGCAGACGACCATTTTCCTTTTCCTTATAATAATCCCCACGAAAGAAGGAAGAAGGTAGAGAAAATCATGTCCCCATTCAATGCACGTGAGGTTATATTATTTTATTTTATCTTATTATATATTTTTTTTAAATTTTTATATAAAATATAACAAATAATTTCATTCTTTTAAATTTTAAAATAATAATAATATAACATATTTTTTTAATTTTTAATTTTTAATTATTACCTTAATTTATTATCTAAATTCTACTTAAATAAAATAAAGAAAAACAAACACACAACAAATTTTACAATATTTTACACAATAATATTATAAGAAGATGAATACTTTTATAAATTATTTTATAGAAATATTTTTATTTTATAATATATATTATATAAAATATATTATATATATCATTTATGAAATAAAACATCTTCTTCATCACCAAACAAAACAGAGAATATTCCACTACAAAGCAAAAGAACAAAACACGAAAGCCGAAGTAAAATCCAGGCACACCCCACCAAACTTTACCGTTGCCCCCATCACTCATGCAAAGTCTGAACTTTCGGCCCTCGACGATCCCTCAGCTATGGCGGACCATGATATCTCCTCCCCTCTCCTCTCTTCCCAGCCACCCGATACACCGCATCTAACCATCATTGTCAACGCCTCCGACTCCGACAATCATCATAACAACAAAAAAATTAACGACGGCAATAATGCTAATTATCAAAACGGTCGGGATTCTCACTCCAGAAACCCGTTCGAGTTGATCGGTTCCAAGGGGCTGGAGGTACCCGGTCCGGCCACGGTAGACCCGTTCCGCAACGAGACTCCAACCATCGACGGGCTATACGAGTGGGTGAAGATCGTGGTTTGCTTGCCGATTGCGGCGGCCAGGCTTGTGCTATTCGGCGTTTGCTTGCTGGTCGGATTTTTGGCGACTAAGTTAGCGCTCCAGGGCTGGAAGGACAAACAGAACCCCTTGCCTAGGTGGAGGTCTAGGATCATGTGGGTAACTAGGGTTTGCGCTAGGTGTATTCTTTTCTCTTTCGGGTAAGTTGGTTTCATGGTTTTTCTGTTTTTATTTTTTCCCTCATTTAGTTTTGGGTAATCGTGTTGTTTGGTTTTGATCAATGATTCTCTTGGAAATTTAGGTTTCTCAAATTCTTCCTATTAAGATCTATTTTTGATTCTATCAAAAATAGAGAAATAAATATAAAATAAAAATTTACGTAAAAAACTCTCAAATCATAAAGAAAAATCATCAGAACCAAAAAAGAAAATTTACTATATAAAAAATTGTTAAAATTACATAATTTTTTTCCTCATTCAAACGATATCGACAAAAGCTTTTCTATTAGTAGAACTTTAATTTTCACATCTTTTCTTTTTTTACATACAAAAAATGATAACAGATGAATTTTTCTTAAGTCAAAAGTTATTAGATAAAATTTTGACTGGTGTACTTAAACCAAGGAGGGTAAGCCTCCTTAAATAAGTCTTTTGGCCTTGCCCCTCTCTCACTCCTTTCCCATGTGGGATTCAAGAAACAAAAAGTCAACAATCTTCACCTTGCGACTTTGATTGATTCTATAGCCACGCTCATCCGCAGTAAAGATCTTCATAACTTTCGTTATCATGTTTCACCATAAAAGCATACTCACTTAGAACAAACCAATTCTAAGCATTTCGCTTCGGCTCATGTCGAAAATAACTTTGCTGAAAAATTATGGTGCAACTCTGGCGTTTGGTTTTCTTGGAAGTTTATCAGTCATAAACATGAATTTTCGCTACACTCTGCATCAATGCCAAATCAATGCCTGTGTGTAAACTTGTAGAACCGCTAACATTAACACTTCTTCTATCATGACAAATTTGGGATTAGCGGTATGTCATGAGGATGCACATGTCTATTTTTTAAATAAAATCATCTTCTATGGAGAGAGACGCAATGTCAGTTTTATTATCAGTATCTCCATTTACTGACTTGAAACCTTTCGCCGAACCTGCTCCACCTTTTTGACAATTTTTCTTGATGTGTTCAAATTGTCCACACCTCCAGCAGACTGCTTTCTTCTTTATGAGTTCTTCCTCTTCCAATCACTAGCTGTTACCAGTGCTAAGTTCTCAGGTGAACCATTATTTCCACCACCTAGTCTTCTCTCTTCAGAAAAGAGTTTACCGGTAATTTCTGAAAAAATTATTTTCTCTTTCCCATATATCAAAATATGCTTCATATGCTCATAAGAAGGTGGAAGAGACTGGATTAGCCTTAAGGCTTGATCCTCATCATCAAGTTTAACTCTAATAAATTTCAGCTCAGAGACAATGCCATTGAGAACACTTAAATGATCTGAAATAGTCGTACCTTTATTCATCCCCAGTGTATGAAAATACTCCTTCAGGTACACTTGATTTGAGACACGTTTCCTTTGGTACAACTCTTCAAACTTTTCCCAGAGTCTCTTTACTGTGGATATTCTATGTATATTTGTAAGAACATTCTTGGTCAGGCACAGACGAATTGCACTTGCCACTCTCAAATCTAGATCCTCTCAATTTTTATCGCTCATTCCAGATTTGTTCATTGTTTCACTAGTAACGCTGGAACCGCCACTGCCTTTAGAGATTAGTATGCCTTTCAACGTCTTGTGTAATCCTGATTGAATCAAGATATTCTTGACTTGCACTTGTCACAAGCCAAAATTGATTCTCCCATCAAATTTCTCCACTTCAAATCTGATAGGATTTGAAGTTTTACTTCTTGACATAGTTTTGATGAATTTTATCGTAAAATTAAATAGTACCCACTAAGTAAGTTTTCGGGAAAGATTGATTTTTCCTAGAAAGAACTTTAAGATTCCTAGGAAATTAAACTCCAAGGGTTTGGTTCAAGTGGTAAGGGCCTTGGTCTTAAAACTCACTTCAAGGTCTAAGGTTCAATATCTCATGGGTGCAAACAATCCTTTGGGGCCACATCCCCTAGTGAAAAACTAGCGAATTAATCAGTTCCGTGTAGGGAAACTTCCGAGGGTGCGGTGCACGGGACCGGTGTTTACTCTGTAGGGGTGGGTCCAAAGGGCCCTGCCTTGGAGAGGTTCTCCGACATCAAAAAAAAAAAAAAAAAAAGATTCCTAGAAAAAATTAGAGTGTCACAACGGACACATTTAAAATTTTTAATATTCTAGACAGAACCTCCTTAGAATGTACGTATCTATACTACCACATCAAAACTCTACCCTGCCGAAAGAATCAAGTGACTTTGATACCACTTGTTGGGAATTTAGGCCTCTCAAATTTTCCCCACCAGGATCTACTTTTGACATAATACCAAGAAAAATAGAGAAATAAACGCAACACAAAAATTTACATGAAAAACTCCCAAATCAGGAAAAAGATCATGAGAACTAGAGAAGAAAATTCACTATGTGAAATATTGTTACAATCACACAAATTTTTTCCTCACCTTAACGAAACCCACAAAAACTTCTCCACTAGCAAAATTTTAACTTTCACATCTTTTTTTTTTACATATAAAAAAGGACAACAGAGGAATTTTTCTAAATTCAAAAGTTTCTAGATAAATTTCTGACTGGTGTACTTAAACCAAGAAGGGTAAACCTTCTTAAATAGACCCTTTGGCCTTACCCCTCTCTCACTCCTTTTCCATATGGGATTCAAGGAGCAAAAAGTCAACAGACTCAATACTCTGTTTCGTTTGGTTGAGGAGAAAATGGAGGAAAAGACTGGAACATCAATGCTGTTCAATTTCTAAACCAACCAAATTGATATTTTTTTAAACTAAACCAAGTTAATATTTTGAAGTTTCTAGAGTTAGACAAAATACGTATAATTCTGGCATACGAAGCGTACACTTCTTGTAAATTTCTTATGTTTTCCGTTTTGAAGTTGATCCTTATCTCATTTTGGATTTCCAAATAGTGGAACTTATTCTTTGTATATTTATCTTCTTGTCTCCTGCAGCTATCATTGGATAAGACGGAAAGGAAAACCTGCTCCAAGGGAGACTGCTCCAATTGTTGTATCAAATCATGTGTCATTCATTGAACCCATTTTCTATTTTTATGAGTTATTCCCCACCATCGTGGCAGCTGAGTCCCATGATTCCATGCCTTTTGTTGGAACTATCATTAGAGCGATGCAGGTAACTACCGTAATTTTATTTCCGCAATCAGTGAAAATGTGTTTTCTGCCCGTTAATGAAAAAAAGAATGACGCTCAATTTTGTTTTAATGATTTCAATGATTTCGATTTGATAGGCGTTGTTTATCTCGTCTTTTATGTTCTCAGGTGATTTATGTCAATAGATTCTCACCGTCATCAAGGAAGCATGCTGTCAATGAAATAAAGGTAGTAAAGCTTCTATATTTTTTTCAGTCTCAGCTTTATTTGGTTTATGTTATTAATGATTTTCAGTCTTTCTCGACAATTAATATACAGATTTTCTGTTCTTGCAATCGTTCATTGTCTCTTAAGGATCTTGTTTCTTTGTTGACCAAATAATCTCTAATAATAATAAGACTATACTCTCTCATATCTTGGAAAGCACATTGGGGCAGGTGCTTTATCCTGATTCATATTTCTCAGCACATCATAAGGTTCCTATTCCTTAAACAGTGTCTGAGTTGAAACTTTTTCCTTTTAGAACATTTAGCAGATGAGCTGAAATAATTGCTTTGATTTCTAGACATTTTCTCTTGTATACTTTGTGAAATAGGGTTGCACTCACCTATGCTTTTTATGATATCTGAATTCTCCCGTAGGGGTTGGCTCAAGTGGTAAAGACTTTGAGCTTGGGGGTATGTTGAATGTTCCCCCCAGCTCTAAGGTTCAAATCTGATTGGATGCAAACAATCTCTAGGAGCCATTGGATTGGAGAATTTTTTTTCTGGAATTGCCCAATGTGTACTTATGAGAAACTCCTTGACGAGGACCTGTGTCCTTGAATTAGTCAGGACGATGTTCTTGGACACCCGATACAAAAAAAAAAAGAAATCTGCTTTCTCATCGATTAAATGGATAAAAAAAGGTTCTGGCTTGGCCCCAAGAACTTTCTTTTTGTTAGTCTTGATTATCAAAACCAGAATCTGTTTTGAGATTTCTACACTACCACGTTACTACAATTTTTACTGATGTACATTGCTTCGATCATGCTTCCTATTAAGTCCTACCACAACTGTTATATTCTCTCTGAAGTGAGAATTTGCCACTATTTTTTCCATCTGGTTTTGTGAACGTACCTTTTAGTCTATATATAATAGCAACTGTCAAAACATGAGATTGCTGAGTCTGGTTTTCCTTTCTATGTTGTAGATTGTATTACCATTTGACCATTTGATCCATGACTTCCTGATTAAATGCAGCAAAACTTGTTGGCCATTTTCACTGTCAGTATTGTTGAGTGATGAAACTTTATTCAGGAATCACAATAAACTTAGCAACAAAAACTATTGAATGCTAAATCTGATTTACTGTTCTTGTTAAGGTTACTTTAGAAATAATATGCAAAATATTTTTATCAATTTATAAGCTATTTGATACAGAAATGTGCTTTTAAGGGTCTGAATACAGAGAAAGGCTTCTTGCGATGGATTTCCCCGATTACTATTATTTCCTGAGGGAACCACAACTAATGGAAACGTTCTTATCTCATTCCAACTTGGTGCATTCATCCCAGGATACCCAATCCAACCAGTAGTTGTCTGCTATCCTCACGTACACTTTGACCAATCATGGTAGAACACTTGGCTTGTCTCGAACTTCATTTTGGTTCTTTTATATAATGTGGTGCACGGCGTACGCCATCTCATGCAGGGGGAATATCTCTTTGGCAAAGCTCATGTTTAGAATGTTCACACAGTTTCACAATTTTATGGAGGTATTCTGCACCGCTGGATTGACTTACTACATTTCCTTTTTTTGCAAACTTTATATTGATTTGAAATTAATTTGAGATATTTATTTTTACATGACAGGTGGAATACCTTCCTGTGGTATCACCCCTCACTAATCGAAAGGAAAGCATCATCCACTTGGCTGAGAGGGTGAGTATCAGCTTATAATTGATTTTTTTTTCCTACCGTGTTCTTGAACTGTTGAACATATGCTTGGTAGGTTTTTAATTTGTAAGTACACACTATTGTGCTGCTTACCAGATTATTACATGTTTGAAATTCTGTACAAGTGAGTCATTTCAGTTGACTTATATGGTTTAATTTTGTTATACTTAAAGCGTATACATGTTTGTGCTGGTCAAGGGCTTGGGTTATTATAGCATGTTAAATTCTTCAGATGTGTTTATATGATATTTTTTAAAGTTTGGATGAATTCCTCTTAGAATAATTTTTCTTGCAGTCCATATTTGGTAGATTGCATTGCAGTCCATAGTGAAACGCTCTCGTTTTATTACTAAATGAAATGAATTTTTCGGATTTTTAAAGTTTTTTTTATTTGTAAATAAGGGTATTTTAATAAATTTTATTCTAAATTGAGGATTTTTCTATTTGTTTATTGCTTGGACTGTAAAGGAGTCCAGTTTTTTAAACTGTACAAAGTATTGCCCATTTAGGATTTTAAATTGAAGCATGAAAATGAATATATTTTTTCTTAAGAACGCTGCCAACTATGAAGTTGTGCAGATTGTGGGATGAGTTCGCTTGTATATATTTCTTTTTCCCATCATGGCATTGATTGTAGATTTTTAGATTATCAGTGGATCACCTCTTATTATATTGTGAGGTTGGGAGGGCATTGTGGGATGAGGTTTTTCGTAGGGTTGACTTTGCTTGGGTTATGCCAACGAAGGTAGTGGACTTGTTGTGATGTTGGAGGAATATACAAGGTTGTCCTCAAGTGGTAACAGTGTGGAAAATGTTTCCGTTGTGCATTGTGATGTATTTAGGCAGAACGGAACGATCGCTGCTTCGAGAACAAGAAGCGCACATTGGCAAAGTTGCAGGATTTTTTCATTCAGACTCTATTGCTATGGTTTTCAGCTATTGTCATTCATGAGAATAATGTTCATGACTTTTTGTCCTTAATTTCCAGTTCTTGGAATGTATTTAGGTACTCTTTTGTATACTTCCTGTGTACCTGAGTTATGCCTATTTCATTCACAATAATAATACTTACTTCTTACTTATCAAAAAAATAAAAAAATTAACCATTTGGATATATGCAGACTAGCCATGCTATTGCAACTGCACTTAATGTTACAGAAACCTCTCATTCCTATGGGGACGTAATGCTTCTTACGAAAGCATTGCAATCAAAGCAGGTTTGCATTTCTTGCCTACTATTTATGCCCACTACAATCATCTTAAATATAGGTGCCTTTATGATCTTTATATTTGACCATTGCCCAACAATTGGGAAGTGGTTGATTTCAGTTAAAATGACAGTTTTTTTTTTTAAAGAATAGATAGTAGATGTTGGATCTATTATAACAAATGAACTTTAAATTTGAAATGCATGGTTAAATCTGAAATTAATTAGCATATTGAGGTCTAGAATCTAGGCTTTTTCATTGGGATGAAGTGATTCTATTAATAAATCTATTTAGGAGATCTATTGCATTAGTTCAATTAGATCAAAATGTAAGCAATTTGTAGAAAGAATCAGTGTATGTTCTATGTTAATAATGCACGTTATTTTTAAAGAATCAACCGTCATTAAATTTAACCGGATGTAATGTTCCAATGGAAGGTCTAAACCACATAGCCTATATTATAAAAGAACTAGTCAATGATACAATTGAAGGTTCATTAGAATCTTATAAAGAGCGAAAACTTCTCTTTTCCAAGCAATGTGGGATTTCATACACTACTTACCCTTATCCTTATCATATAGAGTATCATACTAGAAGTCTCAATTCACCCCGTGGTGTATGGCTGCCCAAATGCTTCTTTCGTTCTGCTCTATCAGAATCCTATCCTCTAAATCAATGACAATCATGTGTTCCCTGAGGCAACATAAATTTTTGCCTCTCCACTGCTGTGTTGCTTGCTGAATTACTCTATATTCGATGCATATTGGTCTTCATTAAAATTTTGTGAAATGAAACCTATGCTTGGAAGAGGCCTGTGTAAAACATGTAGTTAAAAAGTTACAGTGATATAGGACAATTGGATTAATTACAATATTCTCTCCCTAATCCATTAGTGGGATTTGTTTTCTGACTCGCACTGCAGATTAATCTTTCAATGAGTTTTATTGTTGTATGATTATCTGATTGAATTTGAAGCTTATAGTAGTGAAACTCAAGGATTCTGAGTGTTTGGCGCTGATAAGTCAGTATCATAATATTTGCAGGAAAAGCCTTCAAGTTATATGGTTGAAATGGCCAGGGTTGAATCAGTGAGTCCTTGCACCAAAATGCCTCACTGTGAATCATTTCTTGTATTTTAAGGTTTTGGATTCTTTTTCTGTATTCGTATATGGGGCTTCCTTTGGAAGGTTAATTATTTATTGAGGTTTCCACTTTGTCTACTTGGTCAAATGATGCTTTTTCTTTTCCCTTTATATCTTCCCCAAAAGTGAACTTATGAAGACAAATTTTTGTTTCTGCGAACTCACAAAAGTGGGGCCAATAGGGCATATGGCTCTGATCATCCGTTACCTTATATAACTATTCATGTGGAGGAGTGAGTTTGCTTAAAACAGTGCTTTCTTTGATCGTTTTCTTCCTGACACAGACCTGCTTATCAGTCTTTTATTAGATAATGTCAATTAAGTATCTTAAACAATTACGTCACATTTATCTACTTCTAGTTTCTGCCAGTGTAAGAGCTCACCGGAGGCCGGCCAGTCTTTTATTAGAATATCAATATGCTTACTTTACCACTTATTCTGGAAATAACCCTTCAGTTGTTTGTTTATAGTTTTTTTCAGAAGTACTTGCATGATTTGAAGGAAAGATAAATGGTGTTTTTCTCTTGTTTTGCAGTTGTTCCATATAAACAGCTTGGAAGCTGTGGAGTTTTTGGATAAATTTCTGTCAATGAATCCAGACCCAAGGTATTGTTGACGCATTTTCATATAGATAATTGTAAAGTTATTTTGAAGTTTGTATTTTTGTGTTAATGTATTTTTATATATTGGTTTTTGGTTTTAAGCTATTATATTGAATTCATCGAATGAGTAATTGATGTTGTTGACTTTGCTGTTACTGTTGTTATCCGGTTCCAATTCTAACAGTTGGGTGAATGTTACCGGCATGTGAAGGTCATTAACCAGACCTTTTCTTTGGACTGACGTGAAGCATACTGCTTGTAGTTTTTAAAAGTGTCCTTTTAAAAGCCTTTTCATTTCCTGAATCCTGATGCTTTTGTTGGTGCCCCTCCCTCTTTTTTTCTTCCCTCCCCCGGTTTCCCTTTTTTTTTGGGGGGGGGGGGGGGGTGGTTGGGGTTGTTTTAGATTTTCTTCCTAGATAGAGTGGTTCTCGAGTTACGTCTGCATTGTTCACTGCAGGAGATTGTAGTAATTCTATATGCGCATATAACCTAATAAACCAACATTGTAGTTCATGTTAACTGTCACAAAATTGCATGACTCAGAAATGCATGCTTTCTATTTCGTATTCATGCCATCAAGACATTTCAAATGCAAGAGCATCGTTTAGTTTTATGTTTTCAGATAACCCAATAGGTTCTCACTATACCTTTTGCAGTGGCTGTGTTAGATTTTATGACTTCGTGAGTGTTCTAAGACTGAAGGCTTGTGCTCTTTCTGAAGAGGTTAGTTGCCCAAAAAACTCTCATTTCTGTAACATGAAAATGTTTAGATCTAGATCAATTCCTTTCCATGATCATTTTGCTTTCCTTTGATTGGAGCTCTGGAATGAAAGAAGTTCAAAGCATAAATTTATGTTGGAAAATGGATCAGTGAGTTTTTAGGATTGATGCACTTGTCTCATTGTTGTATGAAATTATTTCTTTATAAAGCTTTTCTTACATTTTGGCTTCTAATACCAATTAATTCCTTCATTAGGGGGTGATGAGTCATCTATGGATTTTCAGTTATTTTCCTATTGGTGATTGCATTGGGTTCTCCTTGCACCCTTATATCTTGACTACACAATTTGAGGATCAATCCTTTTCTGGTTGAAGTTACTGTACTTCGGTTTCTCCAGAACATTACTTATCAAAAAACTTTGGTATTGTTGGAATATTCCTTCTTTAGCACGAACCCTTATGTTTCATGGTAAGGTAGAAATAGGTCTGAACGAAATAGTGGAGCAGATGTCAGTTTCTGGCCAGGATGATAAGGTATTTTACCTTCGGGGGAAACTAACAAATATTGTGGTGTATATTCAATTGTATTACCTGTTCCATTGTAAATGGTAAAAAACAAAGATCTTGTTTGACTTACTAAACGGTAAATTGTCT
Organism: Platycarya strobilacea; assembly: GCA_036898215.1. Classification (NCBI taxonomy): domain Eukaryota; kingdom Viridiplantae; phylum Streptophyta; class Magnoliopsida; order Fagales; family Juglandaceae; genus Platycarya; species Platycarya strobilacea. Next base: position 4,166,192 of record CM072556.1, on the reverse strand, counting down.
GTTTGAACGGCACTGAATTTTTTTAATGGATTCATGTTCAGCTCAACACAAGTATTGATCACAAGTGATTGGGGTCAGCTAGAAGAACCCTTTTCGAAGAATCTTTTCTTATCTTAATAATTTTTGTTCTTTTTGTTTAGTTACTTTTCTAACTTTCTTCTATGCTGAAAATAAACTTTGATTTATAGATATTTGCATTCATTGATGTGGAGAAAAATGGAACAATCACATTCAAGCAGGTTCTCTCCTCCAACTCTGTCTCTCTGTCTCTGCATGATGTATGCTTTTACACGCTTGCTTTTCCTTATTTATTGTTTGAAGTCTTATGTAACCAGAGCTATGTCCTGTGCACCCTCAGGATTACTCGGGACGCTGTTCTCGGACAACCGGTGCCAATAAAAAAAAAATGTAACCATAGCTATGTACACTACACATAGATCATCCTGATTTCAGGGCTAGATAATTGCTTAAGTTATTTCTCATAAAGAGAATTGCTTAAGTTACGTTTTTGTGTCAGTAGGGCAATAGAATAATTCCCAGAGACCAAAATGTGAGCACTATGTCTTCTTGGGCATATTTCAGCCCAATCCCGGTGCCAAAACCAACTGACCCCCACTGGGGTTGATTCAGCAAACATCCACCAGCCCAAGGGGGTGGATAATGACTGAAACCACCTGATGTCCCATTTGGCTGTCAAGAAATTGCAGTGAAATGAAATGAAACTGTTCCCTTATGGAAACCAAGTGAGCCCTCCATTGCACTTGGAGCAGAACTGCAAAACTGAAGCACTTCTTAACAGGATGCAATCTCGAAGGCGTCAAACTTTGCCTGCAAAATTGCCATTGCTACTGGTGGTGGTTGCTGGCATTATCTTTGAGGAAGGAGCAATGAGTGTTGGCATGGGGAAGGGGAGTGGCGGCGTGGGAGGGAAAGTCTGTTAGAATTATAGAGAGAGAGAGAGAGAGAGAGTAAAAAAATTAATGGACGGGCAGTCTCCAAAACCAACTGCCAGCCCAAGTTGGGTGGATTTTCTTCTGGCAGGTTGCTGATCAATTATGAATGATTATCATTGTGTTATTTAACTAAATATTATTCTATCTGCAGTTCTTATTTGGATCAGCGCATGTCATGAAGCAGCCATTATTCAGGCAAGCTTGTGAATTATCCTTTACCGAATGCGCGGCTGGGGGAAATGATTACATACTGGAACATGAAGTAGATTGCTCTTTCCTTTTCTTTTCCTCTCTTATTTTTCCGTCTGTACTCAATACTTTATTGAAGTCTAAATTGCATTCGATTTCTAATTTCTGTTTGGATCAGTTGGGAGATTTCCTTGGTCATGGAATCCCAGACTTGAATGCTGATGAGGTGAGTCACTGATCTATCCATGCTATTATCCTCTCTTCTTTTATGGGAATGGCATCATGTCTATTAATTATATTGAAGAGAAATATGCTTCCACTGTCAACATAAAATATCTAGTTGTCATCCGTGAACTTGGTCGTGCGGGTTACTTGCAGGTCCATGGGCTGTTCAATTTATTTGATTCTGACAATGATGGGAAGATCAGTAAGGATAATTTTGATTCCTGCCTAAGAAAGAATCCTTTGCTGATAGCAATTTTCTTACCTTGTTTGCTGCACAAGGGCTTCTCAGAAACTGGTGTTAGAACGCAGGAGGGCATCGTGCGATGAATGAGTTTTTCCACGCATTTATGGGTTTATCATTTTCCCAAGTGATTGATGAATTTTGTATCGGTGGAGGAATAGAGGGGAGAAAAAAAAGAGGGGTTGATGCTTGTGGTTACCACGAGTGTAGGTGGCGGTGGGGCTTTAATATTTTCAAAAACCCCCCGCCCTACAATATCCTCATAAATCATTCTTAGTTTGGGTAGTAACCCGTACTCTTTTTCTGTTGTTTCAAACCTGATTTTGGGAATTTTATTTGACTTGTTTAAATTGATCAATTTGTGTTCTTAATTCTTATTATGACATGAAATTTTACTGAAAGCAATTTGTAATTGAGGATGGGATTAATTTCCGGGAGGGGAGGGGGGCATTCAGTCAAATCGATGAATTGAACAAGAGGCTATAACATTTTAAGTTTTAACACCAGGCTTGAACCAGAGGCAGCTCCTGCTCAACTCCTCCCAAATTGGCTTGTACTTAAATGCTTTTAGAAGTGGAAAAGAAAAAGAATCGACGGCGGAATCCATCTTTCAGGTGGAGTTTGGTCGATCAATCTACTCCGTTGGATTGGTTGGTGAATGTGGGCAAATATATTTTGCTTTAAAGAGGAGGTAGTCATGGGCTAGCCCACGCATACAAATTATAAAGACTTATTGATTGCATGCTAAAGACAAGGATTTTCCCATAAAAAGTCCGAGGTGGTGATGTCAATTATTATTGCAGTCCAGGAGCAACACATGGAAACCAACATAAACCGACATATTAATGGGGGTTTGGAAGAACATACAGCTGTGTTGACTAGCATTGATTTAGCATTCGTGAGTTGTTTGAATGAATGCTTAAATCATAATTTGGTCGTGTCAATATTGGTGAAGACATCATTTGCTTCTTTATCATTGATGGGAAAAGATAAAGGTAGCTGGGTCTGTTAAGAGAACAGTTGCTTTTCAGCTACACAGTTAGGATGATATGAAAATAGACATTTAAGGTGTCAAGGAGATTCAATGCAAGGACACCACCAAAAACAAAAATAATTTGATTCACGGCCGGCACCAAATATGAAGCCACTCTTAAATATGATCGACTTTGATGCTTCAAAAATAAAGAGTAATGTCAGGTACAAGTCTCAAATAGATAAGTTTAATATAGATCTTATATAAAAATGTGGATTCCACTAAAATAGGAAAAAAAAAATACACTTTTATGATGGTTTTTTTTTTTTTTTAATAAAAAACTTACGCAAAATTTGTCTGTTGGGACTTGTACCAAAATGCAATTAATTGAAACTAGGAACTTTTATTTCATTTTTTGTCTTCCGTTTTTCCTTCGTGTTTTTTTTTTTTTTTTCAAATGATTGGATGCAATAGCTTTGTGATAGAAGCCATGGACAAATCGCTAAAAACAAGCAGCAGCCGCCATAGACAAGTCAAATCCAATCCAAAGGATTTGAACCTATAGGTCGTCACGTCATAGATTGTCAGCTTGATGCAAGGATTGCATTCTTTCGTTTGTAATTGATAGTGTGTTTTGATTCAAGACAAGTGTTTTTCATACCGAATATTTCCCGAGTTTTTGTCCCGACTTCAAAATAATTTTTTTATTTAATGTTTAAGAAAATATTTTTTAATACTGATATGAATTTTTTTTTTCTTTTCTTAAAAAGATTTAAAATTATAAAAGAAAATGAATGAAAAAAAAAATACACATTCTGGAGATCTCGATAAAAAGGCAAAAAAAAAAAACCCCATATTCTTCGGAACATGTAGCAAGACTCTTTGATTCAAAGTAAAACCCCATATTTGAGGCATTTATTCAAACAGCTGGGGGGCTGATCCTGGCCTGAATGAGACTCGGGTCTCATCTATTTTTATTTTTTATTTATAATTTCTTTCGCTTTCCCTTTTTACAACTACTAATTTTCCAGATCTAAACAAACAGAAACAGCCAGTAGGCTTCTAGTTCTACCTCTTTAGCAGGCCGAGGAACTGGCTTTAAGTTAAGCCTAAATTAACTGGAAAAATTCATGCAAATTTATATATGAAATAGAAAACTGGAGTACTCCTCGTATCCAACAAAAGCTAGCATACTTTCACGAGCTGTACGGACAAGAAATTCATCATTACATGGCAACGCTTCAGCTGATCTGAAATTTCTAGTGGTTGAAATGCCCCGACATCTCATTAAATGGAAACGTGAATGCCATGTGAAGTAATCCAAATCATTGCATTCCAAAGCCACGCGATGTTTCATCTGGGCTACTTCTAACACCGATCGAATACAGTCATACCCACGTGAATTGCCGCATGTTATTGGGCCATGCCCACATGCACGATAGCCCCCACACTCTCGTAAGCCTGTTGTCGTGTACAAAAATATCTCATAGAATATGCAGTCCCAATCATTACTGTTAGGTACAGTTTTTATTTGAGCTCTGTAATTTATATAGGTTTAGATAATTTTTTCGTTAGTTTTTTTAAAATTATAATAATATTTTTATTAAAATAATACTTTTTCTCATTTATTAAAAGATCTCTGCATATACAAAAACTACAAATAAAACTTCTCTTAAAAAAAAGTAACTAAATACATACTCAAAAAAAGTAACCAAAAACACGCAGCTAGCAGAGCAGATGTTTTACTAGCCATTGATCCGATCACTGATCTATTGTTTTTACGACGGCTAATTATTATATATATTGCAATCGGGTTAATTAATTATTTAATATTATTTGTCAATTAAAATTTTATTTTCTGTCTTATGTCTAACATGTATTGATTAGCTGGTCCCTCCTCCTTATGTTATTAATAGTGATCTTAATTTTTATTTAATAATTATCTATTTTGATTTGAAAATGAGATGATATTAATTTAGATAAATTTATTTTTTAATATTATTATTATTTAAGAATTTAAAAAAATTATCTTAAAAATTTTAAAAATTATATAAAAATATAAAAAAATTTATTGAAATTTATATTTTATATAAAAAAAATATAATAATAAATTTAAAATGAATTAAAATTAAAAAAGTCGATTCATAAATACAAACTGAGTCTAAATTATCTTGAAAAACATGCATGACATTAGGTATTTTTCAAGCCGCAATTCTCTTTTTCTTCACGTGTGTCGCTCGTACGTCGGGAAGGCGCAGGCGGACAACGTACGACGTCCCATCGAAACATGCATGATTTCCCTGAGCTCTATCTTCTCCGTATACGAGCATGCATGTGATCAATCATGTGTGCAAGAGAAAATAAATTCGGTCAGAAATGAAATATTATTTGTTTTCAAAAGTGTATATTGATATATATAAATTCATATATAATAATCAAGCCGAACATGACCCTTAATTTGGTCAGAATATAAACTAGACGAAAATGTATTTCTAGGGTGAAGGATCGAGAGTAGTACCGTTTTCTTCTTATTATATAAGCAGTGATCAAACCGAGTTAATTAGCTAATTACTGCAAGTAGTACTTATACAGATCAAGCCGATAGCCCGATACCGACCGATAATATACATTGCTATTCTTTCAGGTTTCAAATGCATATTTCTATGTAATTAGAAAATCTTAAATCCCTACAATAGTATATTCGAGATCTCTAAATAAGAAAAATACTCAAGACTAGCCATTAAAAAAAATGAAAAAATAAAGATTCTATGATTCGTAGTAAACCAGAAGAACGAAACTTTTGGATCTATTGACGTCCACAACTGTCATTGATGGCATTTCATGCCTACAGTTGCTATTGATTTTATTTTCAAATCATTTTTCTTTGTCTAATCTTTGTTTTTCCAGAAAATAAAAGGTTCTATTGAACTCGAAGCAGAAAAATGAAGGTTTTTCTCACGTATTTTTTCATCATATTTACTTTCACATGAATAATACATATATATTATTTACGTAAGAATGAGTACGATGAATGTAAGTACTCCTTATATTTTTGTAATAATAATACCAGTATCCATTATTCTCCACCTAAACTTAACGGAGGGAAAAGTTCCTGCTTGCTTTAATTAGCAGCTTCTTCAAAGCGCGCAGCTGGTTAGGGGTGGATTAAGGAGTACACAAATAGTCTATAATTATTTGGGCAATGATATTAGTCCCGCGTTTGTGCCTTCTTAGTAGGTTTGAAAAGAAAAAAATTGAAACACTTTCAAATATTTATTTTTATTATTTATTATTTATTATTTTATTATTATTTTTCATCTACTTTTATTATTATTCATTATTTTCTCGTTATTATTCAATATTTTATTATTATTTTTTATCTTTTTTATTACTATTTACAAATATTCTCAAACACTCTTAACATTCAAACATAATCTTAATTCATTTTTTTTTATAAAAATAAAAAAAAAATATGTGGAGATAAAAAAAATTTTATTTTTTTATTTTTTTTCTATATAAAAACTCTCAAGGGGAGGCAAAGGGGTCCAAAACATTTCCGTAATTATTTTGAACAGAAATACCAAAGCCATGTACGAGATTCCCGATTGGTCACGACTGTGGCTTTGTAATTTTTTTTAATTTAATGATTAAGAAGGTATTTTAATATAAGGAAAATGGTCCCCTTATTGCACCCCGCTCGACGTGGAAGTCTTCGTTTCACTTTTTTATTTTTGTGTTTTTTTTCTTTTTCCTTTGTGTTTTTCAGATCACCATCTAGCTTCCCTTCCCCCCTAAAATACACCCCCTCCATCTTCCGAGAACCAGAGCCCTGATAAGTTGAGAACCCAATCCCTGACATCACCCCTACCGAGAACGCCTCCCTCCAAAACCGCCTCTGTCACAACCCCGACAAAGACGCCGACGAGTTTGGCTTCCCTCCAAATCATCTGAAGCTGCCCCTAACCTCGCCCCCTACAAAGAAGTCACGACCCCGACAGAGACGTCTGACGAGTTCCAGAATGCCCATACACCTCCAAACGCCCAGTCGAACTCGAAGAGGCTTATTTTCTCATATGGGGTTCGGGAATATTGACAATCACTTCGTGCCGCTTTTGTTTCCTTAGAAATTAGTTTGTAAAAATTCTCAAACTAAGCCAAATCAATGAGGAATTGATAAGAAGCTTTTTTAATTAATTATTTTTAGTTGGTTCTTGGTTTTTCTTTTTGTCTTTTGTTTGGCGCTCTGTAACATTCATCCTTCATTGATTCCTTCGTTGAGACTTTTTTTTTCAGTAGAATCGGAATTTTTCGGGTTTGATATCCAAGCTATTCTTACATGCTCTCTCATTCTCGACCATTTTATTTTAAATTCTTACATGCGCTCTGTTGAATCATTATTACTTAAACATTTTTAGTGATCTTTTGAGTTGTTCTTTTTATTAATTAAACATAAAGTGGGAAGAATGCATTTTATTCATCATGTGCATAAGTTGTGGAAGTTGCCCCGGTCATTTTATTCAGCATGGTTTCCAGACTTTTTCATTGGGGACTGATCCAAGAGCCCATCTTGGTTTACAGGGGACTCTAATTTTCATTTTGGTTTTGATGGGTCCTAGAACTCGAAGGCAGTGTTTGTTAAGACTTCTTCTTAGGACTCATTAAGCTTATGAAGATCATTTATTAGACAGTCGGAGGTGATGTCGAGGGAAGGATGGGGGACCCATTCTCAGGGCTCGGATTCTCTGAAGATGGAGGGGGCGTGATTTTAGGGGAGAAGAGAAGCTAGATGATGATCTGGAAAACATAAGGAAAAAAACAACTGAAACGTGGACTTTCACGTCGAACAGGGCGCACCAAGGGGACCCTAAAACGGGTCCCTAGCATTTTCCTTAAAAATATTTTAAAATCATAAAAAAAAAAAAAGATTTTTGTACAGTAGGTGGAATATATGTAAGAGTACCTAGAACTACTCTATTTTGAATTGTTGCACGTTTGTGTTAGAATCTCAATTACTCCAAGAAAAAAAAAATTGTTAAAATGAGTTTGTTTTCATTATAGATAATCAATTTTATCACAAATAATTTATTACAAATCTTCTTTTATTTTTATATTGAATTCATTTAAAAACTTCCAACAACAACCTTTTCTTTCTTTTTTCCCTTTTTTCTGTTACTGAAAAATATGGATATCTTTTTTGAATTATATATACTTCTTTCTCTAATCTCCTTAATAATTTGCTGCGTGAATTCGTACATGTATGTGTTGAGAATTTGAACTTCCAAATTCTCCCCACCAGGATCTACTTTTAACAGAATAACAAGAAAAATAGAGAAATAAACACAACACAAGAATTTACGTAGAAAACTCCAAAACAGGAGAAAAACTACCAGATCCAGAGATGAAAATACACTATATAAAAAATTGTTACAATCACACAATTTTTCTCCTCACCCCAACGACACCTACAAAAACTTTTCCCACTAGTAAAATTCTAACTTTCACCTCTCTTCCTTTTACATATAAAAAAGGACAATAGAGAAATTTTACTAAAGTCAAAAATTACTAAATAAGTTTCTGACTGGTATAATTAACTAAGGAGGCTAAGCCTCCTTATATAGGCCTTGAACTTGCCCATTCACCCACATCTTTCCCATGTGGGATTCAAGTAAAGGAGCAAAACCCAACACTGTCCACCTTGCGACTTTGACTGGTCCCACAGCCACGCTCCACCGCAATGAAGATTCATAACTTTCGCTATCATGCTCCACCATAAAAGCATAACCACTCAGAATAAACCAATTCCAAGCATTTCACTTCGGCCCATGTCGAAAATAACCTTGCTGAAAAAATTATAGTGCAACTCCCACGTTTGGTTTTCCTGGAAACTCATCAGCCATCGACATGAATTTTCACCACACATCTTGTATCAATGCCAAACCAATGCCTGTGTGCAAACTTGTGGAACAACTAACATTAACACATCCTCTATCATGGCAACTTTGGGATTAGCGGTATGCCATAAGGATATACATGTCTCTTTTTCTATGGAGAGAGACACAATGTTAGTTTCATACCAGTATCTCCATTTACTGACTTGGAACCACTTGCTGAACCAGCTCCACTTCTTTTTGACAACTTTTTTTGACATGCCCAGGTTGTCCACACCTCCAGCAAATTGCTAATTTCATGGGTTGGTCTGCTCTTGTGTAATTGATGGAATCAAAATATCCGTGACTTGTACTTGCCCAAGTCAAAATTGATTCTCCCATCAACGTTCTCTACCTCCATTCTTGACATTGTTTCGATGAATTTTACCGTAGAAATGAATAGTATCTACTAAGTAAGTTCTCAGGAAAGACTGATCTTTCCTAGACAGAACTTCAAGGTTCCCAGGAAAGATTGGAGGGTCACAACGGACACACTTAAAATTTTCAATCTCCTAGACAGAACCTCTTTAGATCATACGTATTCACACTACTACACCAAAACTCCACCATGCAAAAAGAATCTAGTGGCTCTGATACCACTGTTGGGAATCTGGGCTTCCAAATTCCCCCCACCAGGATCTACTTTTCACAGAATAACAAGAAAAATAGAGAAATAAACACAACAAAAGAATTTACGTGGAAAATTCCAAAATAGGAGAAAAACCACCAGACCCAGAGAAGAAAATACATTATGTGAAAAATTATTACAATCACACAATTTTTCTCCTCACCCCAACGACACCCACAAAAACTTTTCCCACTAGTAAAACTCTAACTTTCACCTCTCTTCCTTTTACATATAAAAAAGGACAATAGAGGAATTTTACTAAAGTCAAAAATTATTAAATAAGTTTCTGACTGGTGTAATTAGCTAAGGAGGCTAAGCCTCCTTATATAGGCATTGAACTTGCCCCTTCACCCACATCTTTCCCATGTGAGATTCAAGTAAAGGAGCAAAACCCAACGGTATGTTAATTGAATCAATTCTGCTATATACACACATGTCTGTGTATACACGCTACGGACATTACTAACGTGGCATGAATATGTATTATGTGCTGCTCGTACTTATGCAGATCTGAGATTCTAATTTTTGATGAATTAAACGAGCTAAATTTAAAATTGAGAATGAGAAGAAGAAGTGGGAATCTATCATTTTTGATGAATTAAACGAGCTAAATTTAAAATTGAGGCAGCAAACGAAAAAGTTAAAGTGCATTATTTTATTAAATTAATAGCGTATATGCCGTGTACAACACTGACGTGTACATCCAACATTTCTCTGATCGAGTATTGCAACATTTTGGCAATGAAATTGACCAGTTGAACTGCGCAGTACGTTAATCGGCATGCATGCATGCATCTTGGAGCAGATTTCGCCGGCTGCCTTTTGCTTTAAAGCTGGTGCAAGTAGTATAATTGGTTGAACCACCAAATTAATTAATTATATATATTCTAATGATGCATAAAACCTTTAGATATCGAGAGATAATTGAAGGTAAAATTATTAAGATAATTATTTTTTCAAAGTCAGGTTAGATTCTCTATCTAGTTAGTTGAAATAGAAAAATATACGTCTTTTTAACTGTTATTATTTTATTATTATGAATCATAAAAATTAAAAAATCTAATTATTAGCATTCATATTAAAATATTAAACAATAAATATATATAAGGAAGGTGACATTAATAACAGATTAGATTTTTGGATTACTATGTCGTAAAAAGGTCACCTTCTTATAATAATTAATTATAGTACCCCGTACGTGCGTTAGTTAATAGTTACCAAAATTTGTGGGAAAAATCACTATCATGAACTAATACGACTTCCTCGTAATTACTTACCGTCCCCAACCAAATCGCGCGATGTGATATGGGAATATTAAATATGGTATTTTTTGCCGGGGTCTTTTTTTTTTTTTTTTAATAAGAAATTGTAACCGAAAACCACGTGTTAAAATCCACGAGCTCTAACAAATCATTTACCGCAAGATCAGGGATATATTTGAAGGAAAAGTTAGGAGTCGGATAGGTATTGTAACATTCCTCTTACACACATCCAGTTAAAATATGACGCATCATCAACTTATTAATGCAAACTTTAGAACCGGCCACACACAAGCAACTCTATCCCCTACCCATATGTCCCTCTCCCTTTGCTATTACATCTTCCCTCTCCCTCTGCTATTCCAACTAGAACCCATCTGTGGCGAACTAACACGTTGATGAACCAAGATGCTGATGACCCATCTGCGAGCACTCCGACAAACCCATTTGCGATACAGGTGGAAGGTAAACACTTGAACCCTCTTTGCTATAGAGCCTGATACAGCACCCCATCGTCTTCCTCTCCCATTGCAACGCTGACGTAGACGGACAGAATCCCGACGGACTCGATCATGAATTCCAACACGTTCACGACCATGAATTTCAGAGCCAATCTTAGATAGAAAATCACACTGGTAAAACTTAACTAATTAAGTAATTTACGTCCATAATTCCATCTCTTCTAACCCCATCAACAATTCTTAATGAACTGGCAACCTATCTCCCTTCAATTAGATCAACCTTTCCTTTTTCTTGTTTTTTTTTTTTGTTCTTGCTTTTCAGTTCATCCTTTGATTTTCTTTTTGGAGAATTCCAACAAATTAAAGGACCTAGATTTGGGTGTGAATGGAGAATGCAGAGCTTTGGAGGAGCTCTTGCACCTTTTGGGTTGTTGAGAAATGTCAGAGTCCTCCTTCTAAGGGTCGTGGTAGTCGAAGGCAATGGATATTGACGATAGGTTGTGCCCAGAGTCTGGTTTCTCAAATGATGCTGGGCGTGTGATGCAGGGGGATTCGAGACAGATAATGTTAAGCTGTCTAATTGCACGTTGATGGCGCTGAGGTACCATGAATTGACAGATCAGCGTAAAATCTGAAAGTGATCGTGATCTCTTTCTAACTAGAGGAGTTTTAAGTGCGTTTCAATCTTTTGGCCATAATTTTGGCTATAGGTATCAAAATCACACATAAGATTCCAATTCCGAAAACTCTTTTCGACGAGCATGGCTCTATGTGTCTTTTTTTCAACCTCAAATTCTGCTGTTTTTCCTTCCAAATCATTATTTTTAGTTATTTTTTATTATTTTTGGTAATATTTTGTATGTTTTTTAGGAAATCATTTTAAATCCGATTTATTCCGAATTTTTCATAGATTGCTTATTTGATATTGAATTACAATTTTACGTTATTTTCGAGATTTTGTCTTTTTGGTAACATTTGGTTACAGACGAATTTTAACTATACAATCTGGCTTGTGGACTCATTTTTGACAGTTTTTGATTTGGTAATATTCAGTTCTTTTCTCAGAGACGTATTCTCTATATCTTAGGCGAATTTATTGTGTTCTTCCTTGTTAATTCATCTGTTGAAATTAACCTACAGAATAATCACTATTCTGTCTAACATCAGCGTGGGAGTGTGGATTTTGGTCTGTGTTGGTGTTCTATAGCAAAGAAGGAAAGGGGGAGAGAAATGAATTCGGAGGATAGAGGGGGTGTAGTAGACAAATTAATTGTTGTGGCCGGATGTTTTGTATCTAAATTGTAAGAGTTGAGGTGTCTGTTTTTTCATTGGTTATGTGTGATATTTCTATTGCATCCATCTGGCTCTTAGGCTTTCTCTATATCTTATATGAGACCTACAATTAAACATAAGTAAAGTACCATATGATATTGACATACGTTGTAAATAAATGTTATTCATTTCTCATGTATAATAAATTGAGTAAATTATAATAAACTTAATATGATATAATTTAATTTATAGAAAAATAATATTAAAATCGTATCGTTCATCGTTATAACGTCACTCTATTAATATTGAAATTAGTAAGATGCCATATCATGGGTCACTTTTAATATAAAAATACCAGCTCGTGAACATCCTAGCTACAAGATTCATCAAAACGTACAAGGAAACAAATAAATTATAAATAATCGAACTCGGACAAAGATTTCAGCCACTGAGAAAAGGAACGCTAACGGCAGAGGAATTCGAGGGGACTACTTAATTATATCCATTGGATTGTAAGACCACAAATGTCGAGGTCAAATCTGGGCTGTTAATTGGGCAAATAAAGAATGAGAGTGAGTATTGTAATTGCACGCCAAGTGTGGTCCCCCCCGCAACTTAACTAAACCCTTTTCCCATGGCGGACATAAGTGTGCCGCATCAGACCCACCACTCAACGAAGTGACGGGTGTCGGCACCACTAACGTTGCCATCTCTCTCGTTTTCAAATGGACGTAGACGTTAGTAGCATCGGGAATCTTCTATTATTGTAATTTTATTTAAAGGAAAGATAAAATCTTCTATAGAAGGTGCGGTAGGCCAAATAACACACTTCAATAAGGTCTTGACATTTAGCAAACGCACGAAATTAATCGTAGGCCACTCACGTACGCTAAGCTTCTCTTCTTCACTTAATTTGGGCCCTTTCTCTGTCCCAAACGAACTCTTCTCAGTTCTCCTCACATTCTCTTCCATCGATCTGAACCTTGAGAATTCAGCATGTGGAAGGCGTTTGGGCGTGACGCGAACGAATCTGGCAATGAAATGGGTTTCGGCGCCTGGCAAGGGCTGGCGGCACCGAAGATTCGAAGGTGAACAGAAATGGTTGTAGGAAGAAATTAAAATGGGATGACAGACTCGGGATTGACTTTTTCAGTGATATTCACATGTAATAGTTTTTACTGTTTTATGATATAACTCACTGACGTTTATTGGTAGGTGTTAAACACCTTATGACACCTTGCTCAGTCCGCTTCTGAAAAGGAAAATGTAAAATTATTTAAAGAAAAGTTTATAAAAACTTTATTTCTCTACCGTAATTATTGATAAGTTCAAAATTATAAAAATTAATTTTTTTAAAAAAAAATGACAAAATAAATATTATATGTAAAAGTTTAAGTATATATAATCCTATTCTTATTAAAAAGACATTTCTTTATAATTACAAAATCAGAAATATAATAAATAAATTCAATATAAGACTTTGGTAAAAAAAAAAATTGAATTCTATAAATAAAAATAATCTTTTTATATGTTTTTTAAGTGTGATCTATTTTTTAACAAAAGTCTATATGAAATTTGTCTATTTAATATTTTTATAAATTATTTATCTTAAATTTATATTTTCAGTAGTTAATGTTAGAGAAATGGTGTTTTTTTTTTTTTAATTTATCTCACATCAATTTATATTTTATATATCATGTTTTAATTAAGTTATTTTTAAAAGACCAAAAATCTTGAAAGTTACATTAATCTCAAAACTAACTTTAACAAAGACTACACGACCTACGATTAGGCTATTGAAAACAAGTAAAGCTAGTCAAAGTATTTGCCTACCTAGACAAATAATTAATTAATGTTTAAAAGTAGACCCGATTTGTTAAATAACTGCGTTATGAAATTATTAAAAACGTGACATATTGCAGTGTGATTAAAGATAATAATATTAATATTCCTGATTGAATTATCTAAAATAAATAATTATATATTAAAAACTCTTTATCCATTAAGATGTTATCCTATCTATCGATCTATCTATGATTAATCTAGTAAAGAAAATAAATAAACTTAAAAAATCCATGCGAACATTAATGATTAAACACATCCCTCTGAACGCATCACCAACTTAATAGCCACAACTTTTGGAACCAAAGTACCTGACGCGGCCACCACCTTGTCGGGCCCCATAAATAACAAGTTCGAGCACCGCAATCACTACACATCTTCCGAAATAAGTAATTTAGGATTTATTTGATTTTTAATGAATTGAAATAAATTTAATAAATTTATTATTATTATTTTAAAATTCAAAAAAATTATATTAAAATTTAAAAAATGTGAATAATAATTTATATTTTATATAAAAAAAATTAAAAAAATATAATAATAAAATAAAAATAAATTTAAAATACAAACAAGACTTTAGTGTACAAATCTTAAATATATAAAATTTCAATAATATTTTATAATAAAGTACATTTTATTAAAAAAATAGGTTTTTATACTTTTAAAATAAAATATTTTTATTTTTATATAAAACTTGTGTGAAATTGTCTATTTGATAAAAGCTTCTGCATAACCTGTCTATTTAATATTAATCTAGTTCCCAGGTAAGCCTAGTCTACGTCCCCCAACCTACGTCCCAAATCTCATTGGCCTAATCTGTCACGTTCACGTCCACGGTTCACAACACACCAGTATATCTAATTATAAGGTTATGTTTGAATTTAAATTTGAGATAAGAAGATATGAGTATAATTTATATTTTAATATTATTATTATTTTAAAATTTAAAAAGTATGTATTAAAATTTAAAAAATATGTTTAAGAATTTGTGTTTTATATAAAAAATTATAAAAATATAATAATGAAATAGAAGTGAATTAAAATGAGCTTAACTTACTTTCGAATCCAAACTAGACCTAAATTGATCTCAATTGATTTATTATAAATTTTTTAATAATTTTAAATAAATATAATTCAAAATTCAAAATTTCTTCAAAATTTAAAATAAAAATAATATTAAAAAAATAATATTTTAATAATATATTATTCAACTTTTAATTTTTAT